>VZRF01012753.1:1509598-1650726 GCA_013396875.1 Vireo altiloquus
GCTGCAGCGGGGCCGGCGCCGGCTCGCCGAACCCGGTGGTGTACTTGGACGTGGGTGCCGACAACCAGCCGCTGGGACGCGTTGTGCTGGAGGTAGGGGCGCGGGGCTCAGGGGACGGTGCCCGCGGAGCCGAGGGCGGCCTGGCCCCGGGTATGGCGGCCGGGGAGCGAGCAAGGTCACCGGGGAGCGGGCAGGGTCAGGGCGGACGGGCAGACGGCGCCGGCTCCGGGCCCTGGCGAGGGCAAGCACACCTCGGTGCGGGTGGGAGAGCGGCCCGGGGGATGGCGGGGCTCGCCCGCCTGCCGGAGCCGCTGCCCGGCCGCCCTCAGGGCTCCTCTCCCTCCCGGCAGTGCGAGCAGGGATCGGACCAGGGCTGGAGCGGGCTTGCTGTGGCTGGGAGCCTCGAAGGAAGGTCGTTTGCATAGTGTGTAAGCAGAAATACTGAACGAGAATAATTTTACTGCTGTCGTGTACCGCTGCCTTGAGAGGAGCGAGCGGGGTCCCAGCGGCACTGGGGTCCCTGACCTTCCCGCCGGGGCTGCTGCTGTTGGGGCAGCCGGCCCGTGGAGCCCTTGGACCGCGCCTCCAGCTGCGTGCTGTGTTTTGCCGGGCGCTCCTTGGGTGTTTGCTGGGTGTCAGGTTCCGGAGGCGCTGCCGTCTCCACGTGCAGCAGCAGGCACCGCGCTGCTCGCACGGGCAGCAAGCTCGAGAGCCGGGTACCAGCTGGCTCCAGCCTTAAAGATACCCTCTCTGAAATGCTTGGCCGTGTAAAGAAGGCCTGAACAGGAAAACCTCTGTAATCACCGCTCTTAAAGAAAAAAAAAAAGCACCATGAGCACTGTGTACCACGTTGTGTACATGGGTCCTCAGGGCCGGCATGTGCCTCATATAGATGCGTTGTGTTTGGGAAGGAGTGAGGGCTGTGCTCCACAACCACGCACTGGAGAGGTAATGAAGTCCTTAGGAATGTTGCCTGCTGAGTGAAGTCAGTGTGGCCTTCTGCCTCCAGCACTCACTTTGGGTCTATATTTGTAGAATTTTTTTTAAATGGCCTTCCTAAGAGTTCTCTCTGAAAGAGGTTCCTTTGAAACTAGAGCCCAGTATATTTTTATTTATTGAAAGTGTCAGCATATTAATCAATTGGACTCTTCCAGCTCTTGTGCTCTCAGGAGATAGCATTTTAGGGAGTCATAGGTAAAAGTATTACTGTGCAAGTTCCTTAGTCATTAATGAAAAATCTGAATGGTATTATTAAAAAAAAAAATTAAGGTTGCGATAGCATTTAATTTCTATGCCACAGTTTTTTAGTGTGCCCAGTTTACCGAAAATCTGAATGCATTGCAGCATTGCCTTCAATCTTTCGCTATGTGATGATCTTCAGCTGCAAATTATAGCCATTTGAGGAGAGTAACCTAGGGAAGAAACATTAAATTCTTGCCACAGCCATGCTGTTTCTGAGTGTCTGCTCCTGGATGTCCAGCTAGGTAAAACTTTGGTCTGGCTGGTATGGCCACTTTTATGTCCCTTTTTAAGATTAGTAAAAAGATGCACATAAACCAAAATCAGAAGTTGTCATTGGTTACAAATGAATATACAGCATTATAGTTGATGTTGATATTCAGTTTCTGCTCTTCTTTTTCCTTTGCCTTTTCTGTCATTTTAACAGCTGGTTCGGGGCGGGGGAGGCCCAGGGGAAGACTTTGGTATCTCTGTTTGTATCCAAACTCACTTTGATCCTTGAGGTCCATAGTGAAGATTCTTCTTAGTTACTGTTCAATTACATGTTGATCAATGAAATCATTAGACACTGCTCAAGTGGCTCATCATTAACTGGCTAAAAGTTGCACTGAGGGGATGTTTTTAATTGCTGTAGGTAGTCATGAGGTTTTTAATTTTGAGGTAGTCATGGAAGACCGGATGGCTTGTGGTTTCAGATAACTCACCACTTTGGGAAGAGGGTTCAGTTGTACCAGTCTCCCCTATAAACGTTTTCCTATGTACATATGAAAAGGCTGACCAATGAATTTGTTGGTTTATTTTTCTTTTAACAGCTGAAAGCTGATGTGGTCCCAAAGACAGCAGGTAAGGTAGCATCTTCAGAATTTCATACTTAAATATTTCAGTTATAGATTGTGATTTGCAGGAATGAGAATGTTCTTTTACCCTGTACAACTATTTTTTCATGTTCCATCCCTGTTGGTTATATGGAGAAATATGACAAGAAGTATTAGTGAGGAGATGGAATTTGTTATTTTTCCAAATACTTTCATTTTGCAATTTGCACCAAGATAGTACAGTTCATATATTGGGTTAACAGTGGTGAATAAATGTGTTTAAAACCACACTATCTGGCATTAAAATCAAACTCCAAAGCAAATGGGGAAGGGCAAATCACAGGGGGGTAGTCTTTCTTAGGGGTTCTGAAGAGCATATGAGGTTTTATTTGGTCACTAACTGATCAGTGCATTCATTTTAGAAAGTTCTTGTGGTTTATCGTTTATTTCCTTCCTCATTTGCTTGTTTAGCGGTTCTGAAAAAAAACTTGTACCTTTTAGTTCCTAGTAGACAAATATCCTTAAAAAAACAAGGCATAATCCTCACAACTGCTTTAAAGAACAGACATAAAAGTCAGAAAATGAAACTTGTGACTGCAGGCAAAGGTGGGGGAAGTTGAGGAACTGGAGTCACAGCAAAATAAATAAAAGGGAGATGACATGGAAAAGGATTTTGTTGTACCCTGTTCTGAGACTAAATAACTTTGTTTTCTTGACTTTATAACAGAGGTTTTTAAAGTGTGGAAATAATTAATAGATTGATAATACTTTAAAGATACAATTATGTTTTTGAAGTGTATAATCTTGCAAGATGGTTAATCTAGTTGTGTTTGATTGTATTGCCATATATGATACGGAATATAATACCTTATGCTTTGTTTCCATAGAAAACTTTAGAGCTCTTTGTACTGGTGAAAAAGGATTTGGGTATAAAGGATCCACTTTTCACAGAGTGATTCCTTCATTTATGTGCCAGGTAACGTTTTGGTTTTTTAAATTTTGTTATTAAATTTATTTTTATATTATTTACATATTTTTAAAACAGACCAGTAGTAACATTTGAAATGGCTCCACTCTCACCTTTGCTAAGAACACAACAAAGAAGTGACAGCGTCACTTGCATTTCTGATCCTTTTGCAATGGCTGTTGCTTAGCTTGTCTTTTGTACAAATAAATGTAATTTATGTGTAGGTGGTCAAAACAAGCCTGGCTGAAGGCTTTCTGCTGTGGTACAGCAGTGAACTTTAGTGTGGGGCATAGTTGACAAAACGGCACTTGCTTGGGAGAAGCAGGTGTGGGTAGAATGACAATCAACTTATTGTTCTAAGTGAGCTGAGCAAACGACGTGTCCATTCCGTATTCCTAGTAGAATAATCTGCTCACAATAGACAATGTGTTTTAATTTTTTTTTTTCAATGTTTCTCTAATATGGAGGGGATGAGGAAACCAAAAGGGTTGGTTGGGGTTGATTTTTGGGATGACGCACCTGAAATGGATTTTGTTTTTGTGAAAAGAATGAATCTTTTGAATTTCTGGGTAAGAGCCCATGCATATTGGCTTTTTTTTTTTCTTTAAACAGCAGCAACTAAAATAACAACAAACTTTTTTGAAAGCCTCTTTTTCTACTGTGCTTTGCAGATGAGCAGGATGCAGCTGCTGTAGTGCACCTGGTGGTCCTCTCTTACCTTAAAAAAGCCTGCATTTCAACAACACTGCATTGTTGAATGGCTTTGTAAAAACATCTGAGAAAACGTTAAGGAAGTTTGAAGGTTATATATGCCTTATTTATTAACTGATGACCATGATGGTTTCCCATCCTCAGTTATTTTTTTAAGCAAAAACCACATCTGTTGGAACAAGAGGGCCTACTTCTATGACCTATTTCTAAGAAGAAAAAGAGGACAGGTGTGCTGTAAAGGACCTATTTTCATGCCTTTTAAACGCAAGCTAAGGTTTTGTGATTCTGACAGATGGGTAGTTTAGAAGTCTTTCTGGGATCAGAAATACATAAATATAAAACCCACAAATCTTGCTTTGAATTCTGTCATGAATTTGTGAAATTCCATGTAAGTCTGTTCTCCTTGCCCTCTGTGCTTTATCCCCTCAAATGGACTGGAAATCAGGATACTCGCTGGTTGACTCTGTGGTATGGTGAGATAATGGATTGATGTTTAGGAATTACTCAGAGGTCATTGCTGAAGTGGAAATATTGTCATAGGTTTCAGCAATTTTCAAGTGAGAGAAAACAGTAGTGGCTTCTGCACTTGCTGAGATGGAGCATTAATGTGATTCAGGCAATTGGTATGGCCTAATTGAAGACCATCATATCCGGGATTTGGCAATTCCACGTCTCCACGTGGCATGCAGCACATAGTTCTGGGACTGCTCAGGAGTAGCTGTGACACCACCTGTAGCAGATTACTCAGGGTGAGAAGGGGAAGCTGAAGGTCACATGCAGTACCTGTTGGGGATGAGTTCTCTCCAGCACGGGTGGTGTCACTCCTGCAGAGGGGATGGCAGGTGGCTGGAAGCAGTGGTTAGGAGCCACCTTCCCGAGTCACCGTGGCTGTGTTTTTTGTTTGAACCAGTTTTTAACCTGAGACAGGTGATCACATCTCTTCTGGCAGGCAGCATGTAGTCACCTAACATAAGCTTAACGTAGCTCTGGTGTAACAAACAACAAAACCTAGGAAAAACAAAGGGTAATAATGGTAATCTGACAGTGTTTATACCTGTTGGAAGAAAGGAGGGGGAAAAAAAAAAGTTGAGGGGTCTTGCCTGTGGTAATGAACTTAGGTGATTTGGTTTTGAGGCTTTTGAGGTGTTTCTTAAAATGACTGCTGTTTGTTGCATCACATTTGGGAGGAAGGCTGGTAACACAGAGAGGTGCTTGTTAGAGTTATGAATCACAGTTGGAGAGTATCAGCAGTATCTGGAGCAGAAATTTACTTTTAGCCTGATTGTACTTTCATCTAGTTACATGGTTTTAAATTGAGTGGCCATGCTCAATTCGTTTATGTTGTTACTTTTAAATTAGAGCAAGTGTGTATATTTGCAGTAGCATCACTTTTGATATGAAATAATCCATGTGTGCTAGTAGAGTTAATACCCATTTCTGTTTCAGGGTGGTGACTTTACAAATCATAATGGAACCGGTGGAAAATCCATTTATGGCAGTAGATTTCCAGATGAAAATTTCATACTTAAGCACGTAGGACCTGGTAAATAAACATGTTCTATTAACCTTCTGATGACTGTAGCCTATAATGAAGCATTTTTTATGAAGATGTGTTTTAAAAAAAATAAGGTCTTCTAGATTTGCAGGTCTCTTGGTAATTACAGAAGTATCAAAGAAATTTAACAATGTGTTGTCCTTGGCACGTGCTTGCGTGGACTGCTCTACAAATATATGTCAGCCCATAAGGGGCTTAAAAATTCTCCGAAGGTGAAATTACTGCTTTTATTTTCCTCTTTCCTAAGTCATAGACTTCAATTTTTACTTAGATGATTACTGCAGAAGTAAAATAAAGTGATCTGGGATTTCTTATTTGCTAGGTAACACACATATGTCCTTTTAAGCTCAAATTAAAGCCAGAAAAAGCAAAGGAAAGGCCATACAGAAGAATATCTGAATGAATTCTATAGTCTCTTGTTTTTGCATTGTTACTTCCTCATCCCAGGAGACTGCTGCTGTTGAACCACAGGAGAGGTTAGCTGGTGTTAATTGCATTCAGGGCGTGTACAGCTAATTACATTACTAACACTGTTGCTGTGGAACCAAGGGAGGCTGGGCAGGAGGAAGTAGTCAAAGGCAAAAAACTGGCATTAGAAATCATTTGGAGATAGTGTGAGACCACCACATGTTTTGTCAATCATTAGTCTAAACGTGCAGAGGAAAGCTGTCTCCTCTGCTGTGTACTTGTTACACCAGTCTAACGAGCTGCTGCTGCTCTTCCAGGTGTTCTTTCCATGGCCAACGCAGGACCCAACACAAACGGATCCCAGTTCTTCATTTGCACTGCAAAAACTGACTGGTAGGTTCTCAGCCCTGCAGATTAACCTCATGAACTGATGCCTGAATCCAGAGGGTTTGGGGTTTTCTTAGGGTTGTTTTGTGTTGCTTGTGGGTTGATAGGGTGTTTTTTTTTATTTGTTTGGTTGTTTCTTTGTTTTGATATTATTTCCAAATTACTGGATTCCAATGAAAAATAAATTGGTTTTGCTGCTTGAGAAAAGGTTGTGACATCAGCAAGGCTACTATCCCTCAGAATGTTTTTAAGGTCCACAGGTAAAAGTGTTTCATGTCAGTTGAAGAGCAGTTTTGCCTTTGCCATAGAGTTGCTCAGCAGGTGAGAGCTATGAAGATCTGCTAACACTGCCTTTATGTTGTTTTAAGTAAAACTGCCTTTGTGTATTTGTTTTACAGGCTAGATGGAAAGCATGTTGTTTTTGGGCATGTAAAGGAAGGAATGGATGTCGTGAAAAAAATCGAGAGCTTTGGTTCCAAGAGTGGAAAGCCCTCCAAAAAGATTGTCATTACTGACTGTGGCCAGCTGTCCTAACCTTTTCCCCTATCCTTCATGACAACTTTGATGCTGTGAAAAATTAATCATAAAAACACCCAGGCATTTCTTATCCCACAAGTCGCACCTATGGAACCATGTTTTTATTTAACTTGGTCCAACTTTTATACTTATCTTGAATAATATTGATTAAAACCATAAAATAATAACTGAAGCATGTTGTAACTGCACCACCATGGTAGTCACACTGGTTTGGTAGAGTCCCCTTGTGTTTTGCAAGAAGTATTAAGGTCACCCAGGGTGTATCTGACTGCAGTGTTGATACTGTCGTTAGTGTTTGGATGTTTCAGGTGTTAGAATGGGTGCTGGAGTTGACAGCAGGAGTTCTGCAGTTAGGGGTTAGGTATAAATTGAGAAATGCTGTGTTTCCTTTGGTGCTAATAAATGCTTATTCTGTTGTTCGTCTCATCATTATGAAGCAGTACTACTGACCAGTGCTCTCAAGGCTGTCTGCAACAACACTGGCATTTTCTTTGTATCTCAGTTAAAGTCTGTCCAGTAGATTTAATGAGCGACTGTGGGTTTTTTGAGAATTAATTATGGTTTAATCTTTTTTTCTTATAGTCTCAGACTACTTTTTAAAAATGTAGCTTACCTGCTTCAGTGGAGCAATTTGACTTTTGGGTTAAGTAAATTGCTTGATGTTGAGTTAGTCTACTACTGAAGCTCCAACTGGCAATAAGACCTCAATTCAATCCAGCCAAAGGATCTCAGGACTTTTTTTATTATGGAACTGTGAACCTGAAGTGTGCTTCTGCTCTGGGATCTGGTTCTGTGAGGAATACAGCTCAGTTCTCGATATATGGCCTATTTTTGCACTTTGAGAATATAATCAGTACAGTGAGCTTGCTGGAGTGAGAAATAAGTTTGATTACTTTTTTGTCATGTTGATCCTGTGAAGTCAGCCCAACTTGGGTATTACTTGGATTATGATTTCTTCTTATGTGTCATCATTGTAAGTCAAAATTGGCCACCACAGAATCACACGGCCTAATCAGTGCAGCAAAATTGTTACTGTTGGGGTTTACGCATGAGAAGGAAAGAATTCAGGTGATCAGCTAAAGACATTTCATTTGTATGAAGCAGTGTGTATGTTTTATGAGGCATGCTTGAGCAGCAACAAATGTTGGAACCTCACACCATTGCCTTTGGAATCACTAGGCTGTAAAGTATCAATGATTGTGGGAAAAAGCACATGATTGTTTTGTACAATAATCTCATTACTGAAGAGAAAAAATGTGATGGCTTTCTTCAAATGTGAATTTATTTTCATTGCAGGATGATAATATGTGGGTTTAAAACTATTTTGTACTGGATTTTTTTGCACTGAGGGCTGCACTCGTGTGCAATGGAATATTTAGAATGTAATTTTTAAAAAAGGAATTGAAAAGCTTTTTATTCTTTCCACTAGCTGTTTCATCTTTGTATTTTTTAAATATTAAACTATGTTGGTTTGGCTTATTTCACTTGGATACAATAATGATTTTTTTGTGCATTCTATTAATTTGTATGTGTAAATTAATTAAATACACTTCTGCCACCAAAAAAAAAAATAGTCTGTTACTTTCTTGAAAGCAGGAATATGAGAAGCTGAAATGTCTTGGGCATACCTGGGCTGCTCTATGCGGTCGACATTGTGATGGGCCTGATCTGCTGGTATTGAGAAGCCCTGCTGTCATTGAGGTACAGCCAGCAGGAGAGGGGGTGATGGTGTATTGCTTAGCAGCCTCTCACTGCTGATCTAAAATATCTGTCCTGCCTGGCCACGACACTCAGTGTCTCACTCCATCCCTGTCTGTCCCTGTCCGNGCACTCAATGTCCTGCTCCATCCCTGGTCTGTCCATGTCCAGCCCGATCACAGCACTTGGTGTCCCTGTCCATCCCTGTGTGTCCTTATCCAGTCCAGTCACAACACTCCGTGTCCCGCCCCATCCCTGTCTGTCCCTGTCCAGCCCGGTCACAGCACTCGGTGTCTCTGTCCATCCCTGTCTGTCCCTGTCCGGCCCGGTCACAGCACTCGGTGTCTCTGTCCATCCCTGTCTGTCCCTGTCCGGCCCGGTCACAGCACTCGGTGTCCCTGTCCATCCCTGTCTGTCCCTGTCCGGCCCGGTCACAGCACTCGGTGTCCCTGTCCATCCCTGTCTGTCCCTGTCCGGCCCGGTCACAGCACTCGGTGTCCCTGTCCATCCCTGTCTGTCCCTGTCCGGCCCGGTCACAGCACTCGGTGTCCCTGTCCATCCCTGTCTGTCCCTGTCCGGCCCGGTCACAGCACTCGGTGTCCCTGTCCATCCCTGTCTGTCCCTGTCCGGCCCGGTCACAGCACTCGGTGTCCCTGTCCATCCCTGTCTGTCCCTGTCCGGCCCGGTCACAGCACTCGGTGTCCCTGTCCATCCCTGTCTGTCCCNCCCGCCCCGTCCCTCAGCACCGCCCCGAGGGCCGCGGGGTTGGCAGCCTCCGAGTGCCGGCAGCCTCCGAGTGCCGGCAGCCTCCGTGTGCCCGCAGCCTCCGTGTGCCGTTCGGGGTGTGCTGAGCTGCCTTCCCGCTCTCCTGAGGCCCCCGACGCTGCCGCTGTGTGTCTTGCACTCACTGTCCCCGGGCGGCTGCTTCGGCTCCTGCGGAATGAGAGGCCAAATCAGTAAAGTAGTGCTTTTCCCAACCGCAGCTGTACGTTGCCATAAGCAGTGCCTTACTGAGGTGTGATGGAAGATGTTAAACTGAATATATCGTCCAGAACAGTTTTTTAGGAAACTAGTGTTTGGAAAGGCTGCATAACCCTAATAGGTCACAGAAGAGACAGGTTCTTACTGTGGAGCTGTGGCTCTGAGAAAAGCTGAGATGGCAGGTGTGCTACTGCCATTTTTCACCTGGATGTTTAGAATAAAAGTTTGTACACCGGCAGAGAGGTCAGCACATCCAGACTGCCTCTGGAATGAGGCAGGGGCACTCCAGGAAAAGAGCCTGCCGAGAGCTTCACATGGCTACCACTGATGTGCTTCCAGATGCAACACAAGTAAGAAAGCACACCCTTAGGTAAAGTGCAAGTAAATATACACAGAAAAAATGAGTTTATATTTCAAAGTTGTTTCAACAAACTCACAAATGTTTTTGTTTAGTCTCATGCTTTAATTATTTGTTCCAGACTTTCTGCTTACATAAATTGCTTTCTTTGGTGATAGACTGAGGCTATGTCTCTTTGTTTATAAAGTTTAAATGCTTTGAAGTCAAGACATTTGAGGTACAAAGTGTTGTTCTCTTTTGTAATGCTGTATACTCTGCTGGTAGTAATATATCAACAATCAGAACCTCAAAGAAGTGAATTACTGAGAGTACAAATCATTTTATGTGACATTTCAAGGCCAATCTGCATGTCCTGCTGCTGGCTGACAAATTGTAGTTGGACAGGCACACCCTACCCAATTTAGAAGTAACCAGGCCAAAGAGACATTGAACATCAAGTGAAAAACTTTCAGATCTTGAACTGCAGATTTCTTTATTGGGTCTGACTCTGGGTTTAAAGACATTGTACAGACCAGCTGATCACAGGTGAATTTTCGCCCTGGATCTTCACAGCCCAAAACATCAATTTGTTGCACTGTTGAACCTTGAAAACTGAACCTTGGAAACAACTGTCCTGAGCTTTGGCATTCCTTCTCCAGTACCAGCTCTGATTTTTCCAGAGCAGCTCTGGGTATGCCTTTTCCTTGCTCTCCTGCCTCCATGTGGTCTCTACATCTGCCACAGGGCTCTGCGGCCGCCCAGAGCCTGCCTCCTATGTTAGCCGTGGGTGAGCTGCCAGACGTGGGAGGGAAAGGAAGGTGTCATTTAAGAGCTATCATTTAAGAGTACCTGTTTAAGGTGCAGGAGGACCTTTACTGTGAGCTGGAAATGGTGGAAGGGACTTGGAGGTAACTGTGAGGTAGGAGACATCCCTGTGGCAGGAGAGGGAGCTGGTTCTGTTGCAGGGGACCTGAATGAGGATAAGCTTGTTTGACTGCAGGTACCCTGTCTAAATGAAAGATTTGAGGGGCCTTGCTGCAGAAGGTTGTCAGTACCTGTTGCTTGTTCTGTCAGTGGTGGAAATGTCCTGCAGCATAGCTGGAAATAAAATCACTGATGGTTTTGACTTGAGTTCAGTGCAATCATATCAGAGGGTAATGCTGATTCCAAAGTGTTCGTTATTTATTAGCTGGTTAAGTGAACAAACCCCTAAAATTCTGTCATTGTTGGGATTGATAGAGTTTGAGAAGAATGGAAGATAACTTAGCAGCACACTTGATCATTCAGGAATTCAGCAAAACGTTCAGGTCCCAAAGCCCCCAGGAAAGAGCAGTATAAATGAAAAGGTAATCGAACTTCAGGCTCTAAAACTGCTGCTCCAATCTACCTCTCCCACCTGAGGGGGCAATTCTTCATCTGGATTCATCTTCATCCATGCACTTTGCTTGGTGTTAGCCTGTGTTCACTATGCATATATGTATTTTTGGGGTTAAAACCTGGGTTGTGTGTAAATGTCAGCTCCCTTCCAGCAGCCCTTGCTGTGTGTGCTTTGGGATGTGTTTCAGCAGAGCACCTGCAGGGCTCTGAGAGGGCTTCTCCAGGTGTCCTCCCCCATCCTCACCTAACACGGCCACTGCACCTGCGAGTGAGCAGGTGTAGGGTGAGGGGACAGGCACAGTGACCTTCCTGTGCTGCTGCTCCTCCTTGGGGCACCTCCACACAGCGGCAGGGCAGTGCTGGGACCCACCCCGGTACATGCTGGAGGCAAACCCTCCTTCACCAGGTGGGAGGGAGAAATGGCTTCATGGCTCCCTTCAGTTCTTATTTATTAGGAAGCCACCTTTCTTTTCACAACCATATCCTGGCCCTGGAGGTCTGAGGGTGCAGGGGTGGACCAGAGGTATTGTGTGACTTCATCCTTCCCTGACAGGTCACTATTTTTAACCACGCTTGAGAAACATTGGTGTGAATTTTCATTCCTTTTTACTAGCCAGGACAAAAAACACTTAACTAGGCAAAATAACTCACTCTGTCTTTAAGTTGGGATCAAGGGGAAGTTAAAAATGTGCAGATACAGAGGTTTGGGGGGAGGGGGGGTGAGGGGAAATTTTGTCAGCGTTCTCGTTTTCACTCACCTCCTACTTAAAATTCATTCAGGAAGGTAGGCAGAAGAATACAACAGCTGCTAAAATTACTAGGTGGGAATCATTTTTAGCAGGCACAAGTGTCTCGTGGTTTTCCTGCTCACGCTCTCCCCCCCTCCACTCCTACCTCATCCCCAGCTGGCTGCACTTTCCTCCCGAGAGGCTTTCGTGTCGCTGGTGTCTCGCTAACAGCGGCCAGCCCAAGGCAATCTGTCAGCGATGTGTGGCAGCTGCCACGCCGGCCCCCGCCGGGACCGGCCGAGGAGGAGCCCTGGCCTCGGCTCCACGGCCCTGGGGGGACTCGCTGCTCCGACCCCACCACTGGCACAGCTGACACGAGATCCTTGGAGATGCAGAGGAGTGCGAGGAGGAGGCAGCAGCTGCTAACGTTTAAGTTTTGCCAGAGCAATAAATTTTGCATTAGTACTAAACAGTGCACGCTCCAAATGATGCAGTGTCTTAGGGTTTTCCTTCCCTGCCAAAAGTCAGTGTTTGGTTAGAATTTTGTTTTTTTGGAAGCTATTTGTTGCTATTAACTTGATGGTTGCCAAGGCCAAACAGAGTGCGAAGTGTCCTTTGAGAAAGCTTCGTGATTCTGTACATTAAAAGCTGGGGGATGCCAGCACGCAGTCTCAGCCTCGTAGCCTCTCACATGGTTTGCTGATGTTGCCAGGATCCTATAAACGCTTTCCTGCATTTTTAAAGAACATTTCCTTGCCTAAAATGCAGAAGCTCAAGCTTTGCATTCTTTGGTCTCATTCTTGCTTGGTGGGGGACTGCAGAGCTCGTGGGAGGAGTGTGCAGCGGCAACAAGGCGGGCTGGCCGGGCAGGGTGGAAGGGTCATAGCACGGAGCTACACCCAAAGGCTGGCTGCAGCCCGGGTCCCCCACCCCGAGCGCAGCATGACGCTACAGAGCTGTTAACCCACTAACCCCGGCCCCCTGACTCACTGCTGGATACAAACAGGCCGGCCCCGAGCCGTGGGGAAACAACGCCGATTGCTGCCCGGGCTGGGTGTCCGCAGCGCTGGTTACCGCGGGCTGACAAGAGGCCTTTGAGATCACTTGAGGTTACTCTCGGCTCTTTGGCAGCACCCCAGATTGAGAGCTGGGGACAATTTTGCAGGGCACAGCGTGCGTACTCCAGGTCAAGCAGCTCCTGGATGAAAGCCGCCTGAAAAAAATATCCTTTGGCTTGGATGCCTCCCTCCTTGCTCTTGCCACCACCCTCTCTCCTCTGTGTACAGCCGGTGATGTCAAGCAGCAGAGCAAGGGAGCTGCGGAGAGAACCCTGCCTTGACTCCTGCTGTGAGGCCACACAGGTCAGTCCCCTGAGACACCTACTCCCTCCACCCCGCAGAAGAAACCCGGGGCAAGCTGTGATTTAGTTTGCTGCTAGAAGATGTGGTCAGTACTGTGGCTCCCCTGCGTCAGTGGGTTGCAGGCAGAGCTTTGTCGTGCCCTGTGAGGAGGAATTGTGTTCAGATCTGCTCTCTGAAAGAGTGGCTGTGCTCCATCACGTCTGGAGCAGCAGCGTGCTCACAACCCCAGCACCAGCAGCCGAGAGGTTCCGAGGCAGGACTGCATCCAGGGCTGCAGGCTGCCGGCCCTGCACGTGTTGCTGCCCAGGGGTGATGTGAGATGCAGGTTGTGGCCTTGCTGCCTGCCCTTCCCCAGCTGTGGGCTGGTGGTGGGGCCAGGCAGCGTGGTGTGGTCAGGGGGATGTTATGGTGGCAACAGTGTCACTGCTGCAGGTTGTCACAGGGCATGGTGTCACATGTGCTGCTTCTTGTGCTTTCCTTACATTGGGATGCCTGAAGATGCACTCCCTCTGATATCCAGCTGGACTCGCCCTCTACTGAAGTAACTCCCCTAGTCTGCAGCAAGAGCACACCATTCCTTCGACTGCCTGAAATCACATCTTATTTCCAGTCAACCTCCCAGTGAAAGGCACATGTTGCTGAGAAACTGAACTCCTGGCATGCACAATGTTTGCTGACCATCACCAGTTTGTGCCCCTCACGCCGTAGCTGTGCCCCCAGGGGGGGAGGCCGGGGAGCTCAGGGTGTCTGTCCTCAGCCTGCTCTGTTCCCACCTGCCTCTGCACGGAGTCTCCTGGCACGGTTGCAGCTCTTGGGCTCTTGTCACTGACACATCTTTGGAGGGCAAGGGTGGACACAGCTGCCCTGGCTCCGAGCTGTGCTCCCACATCCCTTTGGGTAGCAGGCTTGCTCCCCTCTGTGGGAGCATGGGCTGTCTGTCTGAAAGCATCAATCACAAATCACAGAAGCTAAAAAAGGTGCAAGGATTTAATACACTGGGGAAAAAATCCCCACTCTCTGTTAAAGGCTTTCCTTTGACTGCAGAGTGAGCAGGATCACACAGAGCTTGAGGACTCACAGCATGAGACACCAAATGGGAGATCACCAGTGGATTGACTGTCTCTGGGGTGGCTGCTGTTACAAACTACTTTTTGGGACTCACTGTGTCATGTTTGGTCACGGCAGAGCAGTTCATTTTTCTAGTGCTTTTAGTCATTGTGTTTCTTTGCCTGTTGTTTTGAAACTCATTGAAAAAGCGGTTTAATGCCTCTGGATTTTGGAAAATAGTATTCATGTGCACAGATGCAGGAGTGCATAAAAAAGGAAAACTAGATATTTCTTTTAGTTGTAAGGATGACTTCATTTCTGGGGTGAACTGGAAGATTGTATGATGATTAGTTACAAAAAGCATAGACACTGGAGTGGAACAGTGGGCAAGATAATTACATCTTGCTCTTCTCCACCTTTTCAGCACTATTCCCTTCATGATGAAATGAAAGGAAATGGGTTTTTTTCTTCACAATAATATGAAATAATTTTCCAGAAACCATCTTGGCCCAGGTCGCCTTAAGCAGAGTTATAAAACTGCATCTGGTTCAGCATACAATTCACAAGAGAGGACGGCCAAACTGTACCCTGACAGCTGGCTGACATGCCCTTCCTGTGGGGTTCTGCTGCATGCAAACCCAAAGCCGTGACTGGCCCCTATTTGTACAAGCCCCTTCCTGGCCCTGCTTTTGCAGTTTGCAGCCAATGCTCCTCTCTGCTGTCATGATCTGACTCCTGACAAAAGTGGAGGAGGAGGAGGCGGAGGGAGGCAGGGGCTGGTTACCTTTGTGGGTGGACAGCACAGCAGCATTTCCCAGATGTTGATGATATTTTTACTCCTATTAAATTACTTGCCTCATTTAATGAAGTTTATGTCTTCTCCTTCCATTGCTGTTTCAGAGGGTGTCTGAGGAGCAGTGTGTCAGGGGGCACCTCCACCCACCAACAGCACAGGGGGAATGTCCTTTGCTGCCAGTGTCACACCTGAGGTGCGACAGCAGCATCCTGCACTGGAGGGGCAAAATAAGATTTTCCTTCCACTTTCTGTTTCATTGCTTTCTAAACTCGAAACACAGGTGAAAGAGCAAGGGTGTCAGATTGAAGAGAAACAAAGCTGCAGTAACACACCATCGTGCCAGGTGGGTCAGTGAAACAAATTTGGAAACTGAGGGTTCAACATGGATGCAGTAAATTAGAATATAGAAGAAAATATTTTATATCCATAGGAGAAGAGTTGATACATTATTTAAGGAAAAAAAAATTGAGACAAACCAAACCTGAATGTACTTCAAGAGCCACAAAAATTAAAAAACGAGAGCAGTGGTGCATTATCTGGGAGATCAGCTGTGTATCTGAGCCTGTAGCTGCAGAGGAGACACGAATGGAGCACACAGCTACCTGCAACACTGCAGGGCTCTAAAGCTTCTCATCCCCACGTCCCCATTCCTCCTGCCAGTGCAGTCTCACAGGTATCTTCACACTGCCTGAGCCTGAGCTGTGCTGCTTGCCTGCAGCAAAGGGCCCTGCAGACCTGGGTGTAAGCCTTTTCCTTTCTCCTGCCCACTGGGGCTGGGGGGAAGGCACGGGAATGAGGATCTTCCAGCATGAATGGGGGTTCCCATCCAGCTAACTGTCTTCTGCAGTGCTGAGTGTGTGTCAGCATTGCCTCCTAAGCCTTTAAATGTAACTTGAAACCTACAGTGTGAGGGTCCTGCCTTGCTTTTTTGGGATTTTGCAGCCGTTGTTATCCCACCTAAGAGAACTCAGTTCCTTCTTTTCCCCCTTTTGGGACATTTGGAGCATGGCCCATTCCACCTTTCCAGAGGCTGTTTCTGTTCCTCAGGAATGAAGCTGACAGTTTTTCAATGGCTACTTACAGCCTGCAGATAACATAGGTTTGTTCCTTGTTGTTCTTTGAGAGCAGGGCCCCTCAAAGAGCAGTCTGAACTCTGTATCAAGGAGTCAAAGGGTTAAAATAATATTGCCTGAGTGTGTCATTGCTGACTAAGGTCCTGGGCTTAACAAAACCCCAAACTGTTCCTGTTCCACTGATGTAATTCATTATCCTGAATTTTCCCCTATTTTATTATTTCAGTGTTCCTGTGTCAAAGTCGCAGCTTCAACATGTATTCTTCAGTTGTTCTCTCAAAACCTGGCAGAAATATGAGTTTGATGATAAACCGATTCTGACCTTGTCTGTATTTGCCATCATTCACCTGGTGAGCCAGTTTCCTGCTGATCAGGGAGGATTCTGTCCCCTCTCCAGGTGTCTCTAGCTCATTCCCTCTTGTCTAGTCATGTAAGTGGGATGTGCTGGGAAATGGCAGTGGTCCCAAAGGGGGAAAAACACCAGGAAAGATGACTGGAAAAATCACTGTGAGTGTGATGAAGCACTGGGCCAGGCTGTCCTGAGAAGCTGTGGATGCCCAATCCTTGAAGATGTTCAAGGCAAAGCTAGATGAGGTCCTGAGCAACCTGCTCTAGTGGAAGGTGTCCCTGCCCTTGTTTGAGGGGTTGGAACCAGATGGTCTTTAGGGTCCCTTCCAACCCAAACCATTCTGATGCTATGATTCTCTGACTTATGGCCATGTGGTGTGATCCTCGAGTTGATAAAGATCTTCAATAATCAGTGAAATTTTTATCCAGCTCCAATCCAGTCTAACTTACTAGGACAAGACTCTCTCCTCCTGGTGAAGCATTTAATTTATAGCCAGTTATTTCTTAGGGCTTTTTTTTTCAATAGTCTTACAGCTGGGGCATCCCAGTGTTAGAGTCCCAGTGCTGAGGTGGTTTCATTGATAGCAACAGACCCTCAGCATAAATGACAGAGAGTATTTTACATGTATTATGTACTACCTGGCACAGAGCAATGGAAAACTGGAAAAACAAAACCACAGACTATAGAGCAGAATGAATAAAACAAAAAAAAAAGACTAAGTCCTTTATTTTAGGAAACTCTCCAACAACCTCTAGTATGCATTAGTGAGATATCAACTTTCTGCCTTGCAGAAAGAACTATAAAATATTATATCTTAGCCCTGCATGATTTAAAGATCCCTGTCCTTTATTACAGCCACTGGTTTATTAAAACTGGAAATGGACCTAGACTAAACTTCTGCCCAACTATGTCTGAATGGCTGCATCCAAGCCCTGCATCTTTTGAAAACTGGTCTCTAATGTTTAAAACAAATCCAAGCCCAATACAACAGCAAACAGCTTTTTGTTTCTCCTCCCTTAACCTCCTCCCTTAACAGAAATCCTTGCACCTGTACATACAAAGCCATAAGGTTCATGGGGTAACTCCTTACCCACTTACTGTTAAAGGCAAAATGCCCAGTGTGGTTAGCAGTGTCTCAGGATTAAAACTCAATGCCACCTGAAACTCTTCCCAAGCATATATGATCAATATTGAGTTTGAAAGGATATATGTATTTATTTTAGGTCTACTGATGTGATTTGTTCTGTTTGTAAGACTAACTGGTAGTAAAAGGTAATTTCCTATCACTTTTTTCCATATTGTCCTTCTCTTGTCCTTGTAGTTTATGGTCTCTATTAAGGAATGTTGTCCTCTGGATCATTTTTATTGGCTTTGCTTTTTAATAATCAGTATTCATGCTTAATACAGCAGTTTTTCTGGTAACAAAATTCATAGATTAAAAAACACAAAGCAGCCCTTCTTTCCCTTGGACAGATTTGAAATGCGATTACTTTTATAAGTTATAAATAAAGGCCTAGTAGTTGATGTTTAGTGGGAAACTCTCCCAGTGTCTTTCAGAGCCCTGTTTTTCAGTCTCCTCTGATAAGAAAACTGCTGAATTGGCATTTTGGGGAGCTGTTTCTTGTGCTTTGTGTTCCTGCTGTAGCTGCCAGGGGTTAGCCAAGCTCCAGACTGCAATGTGGCCAAACCAGGAGCTGCCTGTGCTGCTGGGCTGCCTTCTGATGGTAACACCACACTGGTGGCTGCTGGCTTCTGCCCATGAGCAGCTGGATCAGGCGAGCTTTGGGCCATTGGGTTGTTGTCCCCTGCGTTCTGCTCTTGGTGGCACCTCCACCAAGACGTGGGAGGGGCTCTGTGACAGCCTTTAGTGCACCTGGGCACAGCTCATACCCCCACCATTAGGTCATGCAGGACAGAAATGAATGATGGCTGCTTTTTATGTGTACAGCTCCTGCAGAGAGTTTGTTTCAGAGGCGGTAACGCAGCTCCACACTGTTAGATATTGTCATTTTTTCCCCATGGTAAGACACTGGGATAAGGGTGAGGCTTGGAGGACACAGTCCCTGGGTGGACAGGGACTGGCCAGCTCTTCCTGCAGGTACCCCGCTGCTGGCTCCATCTCCAGGCTGGCTACTGAGGCAGGGGTGGTTTGAGGAGAGATTGGAATCTTTAGTGATAACTGAATGGGGGGAGATAGGATTCTCTAGTGATAAATGAGTGGGAGAGAAATCTCTACTGGTGAATGAGTGGCTTCAACTAAAAGCAGCCACTGACAGATATGACTGAATTACAGCATGAGTTTTGTAAAGCAAAGGGAAGGGTTTGCAGTGATTGGAATGGCACCTTTAAACCTTGATTTGCAATACTAATGTTTTTTCTTGACCGCATTTTGTGAGATCCTTTTGAACCAAAGACCAAAGGGCATTAATGGACCCGAAGGTTTACTGAAGGTTGTACTTTGGCAAAGGTGCCTCTAAATGACCTGATAGAGGTACTCGCTTTTGAGCAAAATGTGCTGGTCTGTTATTGGGGTTCCCTGCCAGCCTGTGCTAGTTTTTTTTTTTTTTTCTCCTTCTCCATAGTCTGCTCCAGCAGAGGAGCAGCCCAGGAGAGTTCAGTGGGGAAGTAAAGTAACCCTTTTCAGATAAAAAAAGAACTGTGATGCTAGTCGGCGAGGGCCCAGTAAAAGAGATGATGATCTGACTCAGAGCCTGCTTCAGTAACGAAAAAGAAATAATAAGAAACCTAGTATTTAAAATGGAATTAATTTTCACTTTGGATTGTGGTCAGATTGGAATCAAGTTTAATTCCTTCAGGCTATGCTTCCCCTCAAACACCATTAGTCTTTAGAAGCTCTCCTAGGGGAAGCCAGTTCATTTGTCTTAGAGCACATCGTGCTGCTGGACTTTGTCTCAGCGGAGAGGGAAGGCTGGGCTCTCACTGCAGTCTCTCCTAATGAGCTCATACTTGTCACACATCCAGGACTAGATGGGCTAATCTGCCCCTCACACCCACCCAAAATAGAGCTGTGTCCCAGGGAAATGGGCTCCACCCTGGGCCCCTCCAGGCCTGGCGGATGCCTCTGTGCCCTGGGACTGCCTGGACCTACAGGGGTTGTGTGGTCAGAGGCATTTTACCAGGACTGGGACATCTATACCAAGTCCCAATCAATTCTTTTCATCAATACCAATATAGAATCGCCGCTGACAAAACTTACGGACAGAATGATGATAAACAGGTAATGATGATGGCAGGAAAATCCGGGACAATAATGAGAGTGACTTGATGTTTTTTATACAGACAGCTGTGAAGCTGTACTGCTGCAAGCATGGAGGCAGCATGAATAGAGTGAGCACAGCATCCTAAAACCTGCTTGCATAAAGGAGTCAAGGGCTGCTGTGGAATCAAAACCCAGCATGAGCTTCTATTATGGTGCTATGGCAAAAGGGCCACTGCAATTCCTGGGAACAGGAAGCAGAAAGAGGGAAAGTTTAAGTAGAGAGACAAACAAAGGCATGCTCTTTGTGGTTCAGGGACTGCTTTCAAAAGATGTTGAAAAATTAGGCAAATGACAGAAAAGAGCAGCAGAAATTATTTGGAGTAAAAGAAAGTGACTTAAAGAGACTTTTTTGCATAAAGGAAAATAAAATGAGAGGGAGGGAAAGAAATATCTGAGAGTGACACTATATAGGTGGAATGTGGGAAGAAATTACCAGGTAGTTAATTTACTGTATGAAAGAACAAAAAGACACACCTGGAATTTGAGGTGTGCAAATTAATACAGGAAATGAGGATAAGTGCTTCTCTTTGAAGATGTGCTGGAAGAGTTATTAGGCTATATAAGAGTCACTGGCTGAGATATAATGACTTGTATCATAAGGGCTGTCACAATAGATGCTTTAATGCTCCATTTTGGCCTCTGACTGCATTTAAACCCCCCTTTCCTGATGTGAATCTTGGCTTCCCAGCATTCCTTATCATTTCTTTCTACTCTTGTTCTCAGTCTGTTCTTGGAGGAGTTTCTCTCTCTCTCTCTTTCTCTTTCTCTCCCCTTGTGTTTTTATAATACCACTGCAGACAAAAACTGGCGGTTTGAAAGGTCCTGAAGGGAGTTCGTCTCCCAGCTTCATCTGAATTCAAAGCGAACTGGGTGCCAAACACAGACCTTGTGAAAGCCTTTACCCAGAGCCCTGAAATTTGGTATAGCTTTGAAAACCTCATAAAAAGCAAGCTTGCTGATAGTGGGCTGTCTTGAGTTTTATTTCTTTGTCTTAAGCATTTTTCTGGTGGGGGTTCTATAAATATACACACTGATGACTAGAAATAGGAAAGTACACGTCTGGCTGTCACACACTAATTTTCTGCAAGGAAAATCACCACAGTTTTTTAACGGGCTCTTTATCTCAAAGCAGCAAGTATCCAGACGGTTGTCTCCAACTGTTGTTATTAAATTCAGCAGGAAATCCATCCTGTCCAAAAGAATTATTAGTTTCCATTGCTCCTGGAAATGTCCAGGGATGTTAATTTGTGTGTGTTTGTGTTGTCTAAGTAGCTGACCAGTGAGCAGGGCCGTGATTTGCTCTTGTCCTCGAGCTCTAGGAGTTGGGTGGCAGCTGTAAATCTGAAGACAACATCTAAGCCAGTGAGTTATTTATGAAGGCAAGTACTCCCAGAACACCCCGATTCCTCCAGCTAAAAATATGTTTCACGTCAGAGGGCAGTATTTGCAATTAGTTGTTTAACATGTCAAATAGGTGTCCAGATGCCATTAGCAGCAATTTTTGCCATGAAGACGTTGGTATTTGTCAGCTATTTCTGCCCAGAGGTGTGCAAGATACCACAGTTTCCCTTTTTACACACAAGAGGAAATAACTGCGGCGGCAATCTGGACTTTGTCAGAGCTATAGGTGCTCAACCACAAAGCACTCCCTTATTCATATACCATAAGGCCCATCGGGAGTGGGAGTCATCTCCCAAAGGAAGCGCCAAGCAAAAGCAGAATGGGAGAGGATTTTGCCTTGGCCAGCTGCCCAGAGCAGGACCCCCCTTGCCAGTCACCTCAGTGCCAGCCAAGAGGGACCTGCCTGGGGACCTGACCCCTCTCTGCCTGGGGTCCTGGGCTGCAGGGACCTCAGCAAGGGTGCTGGAGAAGCCCTCTCCTGCTGCCAGGGGTGCTGTGCTTCCAGCCTTGTTGCTGCCTTGCTGTGAAGGTGGCCGGATACAAGGCAGCCATCAGAGGTAAATCCCAGTGCTCTGCCAGCATACAGACTCTTTAGCACAGGAGAGCTTGAACCCATAACCTGAGTTCCCTAGTGGACCTCTTTCCTTGGCCAGCAGACAGCTGATGGGACAGAGAAACCAGCATGCTCAGCCTTGTCTGGACCTCATGCTGCAGTGTTACTCCTCAGGTCCTGTCAGCCATACCAAAATGATGGATGTCATCCTGGCGTAAGCCAGGCAGCCTGTCAGTGTAGTTGCAGTACTCAACCACCAGCCTGTGTGTTTTTCGGGAGAAAAGCTCTAATATGTTGAGAAAACTCCAGATTTATCTTTAAAACTTTGGTTCAGCTTGAAAATCATTGTTTTTCTGGCAAACTAAATACATGAATTTTTTCAAGGGGCTTCTGCATGAGGTCTTCATTTAGCTCTCAGTAACACCACAGCCGTGTACAGCCATCTGGCAAAAGTCTTCTGGAGAAATATGACAGACAGCATGGAGACGCTGCCACAGCCTTCAGAAATAACCACGTGGCACTGACATAGTTCAGATGTTTGATTTTACAAAAGATCCTTCTGGACATATATAAAATAGGCCTCAGTGAACACACCCCCCCACCAAGAGGCTCACTGCCAGTGCTGCAGTGAGGAACGGCAGCAGTCAGTGGTGCAGGATGTCCCATGAAGCCAAAGGGGAATGGGAAGGCTGGAAATGCAGATGGCCAGGGAGCACTGTAGCCCTCCCAGCACCAGCACAAGCTGCTGAGACAGTCCTGGGGACCTGTGAGAATCACACTGGGTATATGAGAGTGAGTTTTGCCTCAGCCAGTAGGGGCTGGCTTTGGAGGCAGCAGGTACAGTTTCTTGGAAATTATCAGCATTCACTGTGCCCTTTTCATCTCAACCTGGGTGCATGACAGCATCCCCAAGGAGCAGTCACATGGCTGGGCTCACCTGAAGTCAGTGAAATCTGTACAACTTCCTTCCCAGCATAAGCCTGGTTTGCAGGACTCAAAAATAGGGGCTGTATCTGCCCTTCATCTGGATAAAACAGTTGATAGCCAACAAGCTCAATGTACTGAGGTTTTAGCTGCATTGAAGCTGACCATCTCATTAAGTTTTAAGGAAAAATTTCAAATACATGTGTAATTTTAGAAGGGAAGTGAGTTGCTATGCTGCAGTCAGCCTCCCACTTTCTAATGGCTACATAAATGTATGACAAAACCCAAAGGCTTTGGATTTTATCTGTTGTGCTGTACTGTCACCTTTCCTTTTGGCTGGGATGCCTGTGTCCAAGGAGCCAAGCCGAGGACAAAAAATCTGGTGTGGGATTCTGCAGAGGGTAAGGGCATCTTCCCAAGCACTGCTCAAATGTCTTTGTGGGCACCAGCCTGCCTGCAGGTTGTGCTTCTCTCTATATTATTCTGTCAGGTTAGTGGGGCTGGCACTGAACCAAAGAAAATGGTTATTTATTAAGCCTTCAGATCAAGATTTGACAGAAAATAGATATAGAAAAAAAGAGGTATAGAAAATAAAACACAGAATGCAAAGATTTTAATATCAGCAGTTGATTTCTTCACCTATTTTCAGGGTATATTTTTGAACTCCAGCAACATTCATACACATTTGGGGTTCAGAACTTCTTAATCTTTTGACCTTCTCTTTCCCCTTCTCTCTGTCTCCAAGCAGGTATCTTGGCTACCCAGGAATTCTGCACACAACCAGCCAGTCAGTGTGGCCAGTGCTTAGGTCACCCTAAGCTGGTAATCTCCAAGTTTCTGGTCAGCTTTTTTATCTTCTCTGAGTAGTTTTCTCTTCCATCATAAAGTCTTCCATGGATTTATAGGTTTCATTTATTGAATATTACTTGCAAACTCACAAACTTTGGTACATTTGGAAATTCTCATGGAGAAATAAAAAAAGGAGTGTGTTGTCCAGCTGTCTCTGGGGCAGCATGCCCTTACCACCTTCTCTAGCTCTGGGAACTTCACAGCACGTGCACTCTTCATCAGGGCCCCGCAAATGAGGCAGGGCTTTGGCAATTAGTAACAAAACTAAAATGCAGCCATTCAAAAAAACATTAGTAGAACCACACATACAGACTAAAAGCTCTTTTCCAGTGATGAGTTCAAGATGGATAAAAACCTTTACATGTTGCAGGGTTCCAAACAAGGAAGAATTTGAAGAGTTGACCCTTAACACTTCCTATCTTTCAAGTGCTGTGTTTTACTATCTAATGGCTTACTGCTGTCAACTCTTGATTATCTCATGTATCGAAGGATTGGGATGACCAAGACAAAGTAAAAACAAAGATAATACAAAGCATATGGCAATTAAATGGTAGGAAAATAAAATAAGAGCAGTGTGGAAGACTGAGTAGCACTGACCTGGGCAAGGGTTGATGTGGAGAACCACATGATGGAAAAAGGGTGCAGCTGATCCAAGCCCTTTTGCAACTCACTTTGGGTTCCCTGTGTTCCCAGTATGATTAATACCCAGCTTTGTTAATCTGCCCGTGAGTGGTTGAGGACTGTTCTATTTATTTTTCCTTCGTGGCCACATCACTCCAATAAAGCGTTTTACCCTCTGTGTGTTACTGGTGAGTGTTCAAAGCGAGGTCAGCACAGGGGAATGGCGAGCAGAGCACACTGTCAGCCACCCCCACAGGGCCCTGCCAGCCCTGCTGGGAGGAGCTGGCCATTCTGGCCAGTGGTGATGCCCTCCCAGCCCTGGTCCTGGGTAGGCAGTGCAGGCTGGCTTTTCACAGCAAATTGGCTGCAAATGGAGTTCAATACAGGTGTATGCAGGGAAGCGATTCAGGAATCATTCCCAGATGTTGTAAAATGTCTCCAGCTCCCAGCCAAGCTGCTGGGGGCTTTCAAAACAGCTTACCACTAGCTGGAAAATGTTTATAGAGGGAACCAAAAGGCCAGAACATTCATTCATGTTTGATTGCTCAGTGTGAGACTGAATCCCTTCCTTGGGCTTGGGCTGTTTGGGCAGGTAGGCTGCAAGAAAGATGTGCAAAGCCTTATCAGGCAGCTCATTCAGGAGTGCTTATGACTTTTGCAGAACTACTTTCTGACCGGCTTTCTTCCAAAGTAACCATCCTCACTCTCTCCCTCTGGCACTGTGACCCTGGAACAAGCGTATCACAATTTTGGCACGCATGGGACATGCTACCACAGTACAGCAATATTATGTGGCAAGCACAACATATGTTTTGGAAGAGAGTTCAGTTTATTTTAGCTGCTCCAAATTTACTTGACCTGTTTAATCCAGCTTTCACACTACATCATTTCAATGACTGTGACTGCTTTTAGGTCATGCCCCACAGAACATATGCAGCCAGTTGGCCTTTCATCTGTATGCTTAATTGTCCAAAATTATTTCCATGTGATTAATATAAACCCCCAACATCCACGATAGGCCAGGCCACTCCATCATCTACGTTATGTTTGGCAGGTGCAGGGTCTGTCCCACTGAGAAAGGAATAGTGTGAACACAGCATGCTGGGGAGTCCAGACAGCTTCCTAGCTGGGCGTTATCCGATTGCTCCCTATCTAGGCTGGGTGCAAGCTATTATTGACTTGGGCACCTACAGGACACCAGCGAGGGGCAAAGCTCGTGGCACAGACAGCCCCATCCTGCTGTGGATGCTGAGCCATGGCATTGCATGGCTCTTTGCTGCTCTGCACATGGAGAGAGCAGCTCGGGCTAGCTCTGGTGTGGGCGCTGCTGCCATGCCTGGTGATACTCAGACACACCTCTCCTTTTGGGACCTGCCCCTCTGAACACACAGCGGAGCACTGCAGCTGCAAGAGCTGCTGTGGTCCTGTGGCAAAGGTGAAGGTGCAGGGCCAGGTGAGTCCTGTGGCGGCTGCAGGTGGTCTCTGGCACACTCTGGGGAATGGGACAGCTGACAGACATGTGCCCTGCTCATGGATCACACTCAAAGTACCACAGGTGTCATCAAAGGATGAACAGCCACAGTGGCTACACCCTCACACTGCTGCCTGATGCACCTGTGCTGCAGCTGCAGATGTGTCTCCTGTCTTGCAGGGACTTTAGTGTAGTACCCTGCATGGGGTCCATGCCCCATACAAAATGAGGTGATTGCTGTGGCATCATTTCTTTACAAAAGAGCTGCTCTGTCCCCTCTTCTACCCTCTGTTTTTTCTTGTCAACAGCAACAACCCTCACCCTTGCCTGGCAGTCACTCCCTCACCAGCCCCTGAACCATCCTGAAGATTGGAGGATTTTTTGGGTGCTAAAACTTTACAAGGCAAAGTCTTACAGAATACAGCCATATGCCCTGCCTGGAAACTGGCTCCCACCTCTGCGGAAAAAGCCAGACAGTCTCAATTAGGCATTCGTGGAAAGTGGGGACAAGCTGGGGCTGGAGCCAGAAGCAGTAAAAGTTTCCACGTTTGCCAGCACCAATCCTGCAGACCCGTCTGCTCATTCCATCTCAGTCTCCTTCTCACTAGGCAACAAAATGTGCTAAAAGGAGAAATCAGGAAGATCATTTTCATACCCAGCATTCTCTGGTTGCGATGATTTTTGCTGTGCTGCAAAGCCATTGTACTGTGTCAATTTTCTTCCCTAAGGCTGAGGGGAGCAAAGTGCTCCCCCAGCAGTGTATGTTCCGCCCCGATGAGCCATGCTGTGGCTCCACCAAAACAAGCAAAGAGGCTCCAACCAGGCCATTCATGGGGTAGAAAAATCAGATTCATCCCTGATGGGAAATCCTCCTGGAGCTCTTGCATTGAGGATTGACAAAAGGAGGTTTGGGAAGAAGAAAAGGCCAGGACTATTTGGCTGTAACCCAGATGCAATTGGCCACACCTGGGGACTAAAAGAGCAAGCAAGAGCTCGGCTCACAGCCCTCAGAAAGCAGTGCTGTCTGCCTCATCCGAGACATTTTTGGTTCTCTGCTAAGCCAGTGACCAGGGCCGTGTGAGAAAGACTTGAAACCACAATTGTGACTGGAATAGAGAGACCTTGATTTGTTTTCTGTGAGGGCAGGGAGGTGGCTGTGGTCACTCACCTTCTGCAGAACAAATAAGTTTCTTAAAGAGTACGAGTGGCAGTGGGGAGAACCAGGGTATTTGCCTGTGCCTCAGGTGGTGTGGGGCAAGGGCTGGAGGAATGTGTGTGGCAATACAGTTAAGGATGTTTGGAGGGGACAGTATGTTACTGTAATTCCAAATATACTTCTGAAAAACCAGGGGCAGTGCAAAGCATGAAATACAACTTCAGACTTGAAATGAGCAACAACTGTAAAATACAGGCAGTGGGGAGGAGCTGGAGAGGCAAGAGAAAGTGGGGAGGCAGGAGGCATAGAGGGACTTGAAATTTACAGTTCCAGTTATTTTAGGCACAATCACTTACAAGCTAAATCTACAGGTGAAGGAGCCTCTGATGAAGTTCACCAGCTTTATAATCTAAACATACATGTCTCATTCCAGCCACCGAACAGAGTTTAATCTGCTGGGTTTTTTAGGAAATTAGTTTTGGGGATGTTTTTTGTTTGTTTTCTGGCTTGTTCTGGGTAACAGGACACAGCCTTGGAGTGAATTAGTAGCAGATTTCTTTTTCCTTTTTCCTTTTTCTTTTTCTTTCTTTCTTAGGCAGAGCTGGAAGGGATTGGTTACATGCTGGAGACTAGATAGTACCTGCACTAAGGAAAAAAGCGCCGTTTTTAACTTTTAAGAAAAGTTAAATGAATATATGCCAGTTGTGAAAGTTAGGTCTATATGTGCATCATTAGCTGCTGTATTGTCTGTCTTTACAAAAAGAACCCAGGTGGCAAATTTCCCCTTCTTTTCATATTTAAAAAGCTGTTTGAAATCAGCCAGATTTGCTGGTAAAGTGTTGAAGGGAAGATCATGTTTTTGAAGTGTATTAAATTCTCATTAAAAAAAAATCTAAGATTTACTTAGATGTACAATGTACAATCCTTGAGAGAGCAAATCACACATACCTCAGGCTGAACTTCACCTTTGCTGGGACTGCAAAGCCTTATTTGAGACCCTATTGCTTCTCCTGTTGTGCTAAATTCTTGCAAAGAGGTGCACAGGGTTCACTGTAGGAAGGAAATCAGGAGAGAAAAAGGTCACTTTCTTCTCTTGGCTACGTTTATTTCACAAAAGACTCCTGATGTGTCTTCTTTGGTCTGAATATTTCTGTCTGCCTCAGACTGACATTTCCTCCACTCATAGAGAGATGGGCAAAGGTATTTATGGCAGAAAAGGTAAAGTGTTTCTCCACCCGGATGTGCACATCTCATGCCTTCCCTGCGGCTCCTGGGTGTGAAGCTGCACCCTTGGAGTAAAAGCCATGACTTAAAATCAGTAGATGGGGAAACATGAGTGCAGGCTAACCAACCTCCATGCTAATTCAGGTGCCCTTGGCCGTGGCTCAGTGCTGGCCAGGAGGGCTGAGCACAGCATGGCTGGAACCCCTGTGGGAGCCCAGTTCAGTGTGGCTGCCTCCCATCATGACAGGGTGCTCGGCTCAGCCAGAGCCTATAACCTCATTGTTATCAGCTCCACTTACTGGACCTTTCGGATGCTAAGAGGTGCTTAAACACCTCTTAGAAATTTTCCTTGACTCAGTAAATTCCTTTGTGACCCCAGAAAACCATATGTAAGGCCAGTCGAGGGCTAAACCCTGTCCTGCCACTTGGAGAGCAAGAGTGGGTGGTGTGGCCCAGCAAACAAGAATGCAGTGTATAGATGCATTTAAAATAACTTTAACACAGCTAATCAGGAACAGCTTTTTAAACAAAATTATATGCAAGGAATTTAAAAAAAATTAAACCCAAACCAAAAATATTGCTACAGCAGTGAAATATTCTGTTGGAGGCTACAAATTATGGTGGTGTTTCAATTAGTTTCCTGCCAATTAGCCCAAGCAAGTGTGAGCATAGGCGAGTCTCAAGATCTTCCAGAGCATGAATGCTGGGAAACTAAAGGGTATTTCCCTGGGCTTGTCTGAGTCTTCCCCAGCAGCTCTCCCCAGGTGCCTGGTGGGTGCCACATATTTCCTTATTTACAGAGCTGCAATATGTTTACATTAACATATTGCAGCTCCTATTGCCACACAAAAAATAATCCTTGGGCTGGGACAACAATCAGACTAGCACCTACTTGGATACCTTCTTTCCTACAGCAGTTTAGTGAGGGAAAAGATATGAACCACAGGCAGTCAGCCTTCTGTTGGCGTCATGTCTTGCTATTGCTGGCTTCTGTGCTTTGGGACTTCCTGAGCAGGGTCACAGCTTTGTGGTTAATAACCCTTGCAGAGTTTAATTTTTTTTAAATGTGGTTTTGTAGTTGGTTTTGATCTCATTTATTCTTTTGACAGCTAGAATATCCCATGACTATGCATTTCAGTCTGCTGTGTGAAATTTTTGTTTTAATTATATTGCCTCTGTTGTTTGTATCCAAAATTCCCTTCTTCTAGGAGAGCATTGTAGAAGCATTACTATTTCTTCCCTTATTTGTGTCATTTATTATATTATGGGATACTAACACATCTGCCCTTAGTGATCTCTTTTCCAGAAGATGGAGGCCCAGTGCAGTCTCCTTTCACAGGGAAATAATTTCTTGCATATCATCATTCCTGGGTTTTTTTTAATTTGTTTTGTCCCTATTTAAGTGATAAGGATCATATAGGGATGTTTTCTCTTTAGTTTCTTGTTCCTACTTCCAAATCCTCTGTTTGTCTCTTTTTAAAAAACTATTATGACATTGATTTGAACAATCCACAGTAACACAATTCACTTGTTCCTGACTATTACTAGCTAATTTAAAATCTGTTACTCAATATGCACCATTTGGGGTGTCTTTCACTGAGCATCAGGGACTCTGTCAGCTGCTGCTTGTGTTTGGTTTTGGTTTTGCTACTACGAATCAGTGCATTACTGTTCCCCTGGTTTCATTTTTTCAAACTCTGGAACATGTTGGTGTGAGCGGTTGTCTTTGTTTAACTCAGAGACTTTTACTTCAGTTTAATTAAAGAAATGAAAAAGCTTGTGGTGGCCAAGTATCCAAAGGAGTAACCACACCTTTGTAGCTGGGCAAGGTATTAGTTGCTATGTGTAATTGCTTTGTATTCAAAAATTGTCCAAGACATTCAGAAACTTCAGCAGGGTATGCTGGAAAGCAGTTTTAATTGATTGATTTCAATGTGTGCTATTCAAGCTTCTGTCTAGTGAAGTTAACTTGTGTATATCCCTCAGTGAAATTTCTACAGCTGCTGAAGATTTAACTGTGTTGATCTTTCAATTACCGTGAACATTGCAAGGAGAGTTATTTGTCTCTCCTAGATGTGAACTGAGTTATCCTTTGCCTCCCAGCAGCCTGTGAAGATTCCTGTTGGTGGCACTGATGTCTGTGCTCTTTTTTTCTCGTAGCACTGTTGGAGAGGGCTCCAGGGTTTGTGCTGCAGCAGGCACAGCCAGGCAGGAAGCCCTTGCACCTGTGGAGGAGCTGGTGCCCACCCCCATTCCCTCCATCCCCTTCCCACCCCCCACACAGCTGGCCAGCACAGATGGAGCCCTCAGCAATCAGGGCCAGTAGCCAATTTAAGTGAGGCAGAGAGAAAGGAGGCCCTTTCTAGGGGCTGTGGGTTTTAACTCTCTGAATTTTGACCTGAGGGTTCTCAGCAGAGGTATTTTTTTTTTCCTGTGCTTGGGGTATTTGACTGTTTATCGTAGTTTTATTTGCAAACAGGGAGCTTTGAGGTCTTGCTTCCTATTACTTCTGCAGTGTTTTCCTGCATTATTCCTTTTAAGTTTTGCTGGGTGAAATCAAGTGGGGTATAAATATGTCTAGCTCCTCAGAAATCCTTTGAGTTGTACCTCCTTATGTTGCAAAACTGTAAGGAAACTTCATGGAAAGCTGGCTAGTGTTAGATTTCCCATACCTGCTGCTTTGATGTGTTGAGAAATTGTGCAAGAGAAAGCTTTCTTGTGGTGTTCTGGCATTCTCTTTTCTGGTCTCAGCTGGTGAATAGGAGACTAGAGTAGTGATTAAAAGAAAATCTTTGGTTTACACCCTATTCCCCTTAAAACGTACATAAAGTTTTTGGCTATGATTTGCTTTCTCTGCAGGCATGGGGTTTGGTTGGGTAGGCCAGGCATGCAAGGTCCATTTTTACCTCTTACTAAAAAAAAAGGCAAAAAGTTAATGATGACTGTATTTTTATTTAGCTAAGTTCATGGCATAGAAATAAAAGTCTTCAAAGAACACCCGGGGTTACTGCTGCTCCTGGCCTGCTCGTGGGCCCTGCAGCAGTGTGCCTGGGCAGTGCTTTAGGCAGGGCTGGCTCACGGTGCTCTGTTCTCTTGCACAGCACTGCTGGCTGTCTCTGCCACCCTGGGCTGCCCCTCAGGGATGCTCTAACACCTCACACCTGGGATTGCCTCCACTTCAGTGGTGACTCTTTGGATAAAGACCCCATAAAGGCTGGCTGAGGTAGGTGTTTCTTGGCATGTTCAGTTACTGCAATGTCTTATGAAGTTTGCAAAAGATTGTAGGAGGTATTAATCTGTGTTGTTTGAATGAGGTTTTGCAGTTCTGGTACCATGACAAGTCTTCTAGGGCTGGTTATCTGAAATGTGTTTGAGCTAGAGATGGTGAGGAGGAGCAATTGCATGACTTTCAGTAAAACAAAAGGGCTTGATGAGTAGGTGTGCTGGTTGTCCCCACACTGGAGTTGACAAATGATCTGTTTCTCTAAGTCCAGAAGGTGAACACTAAAGAAAAGCAAACCTGTATGTTGTGTTCTATCTTTCAGGATCACAAACTACATATACTTACCAGGAGTAAGCATTTTATATGTTCCAGTTAAGAGGTTTCTTTAGTTCTTAGTGGAAAGACCTGACTGTCAGCATTCAACCCTTGGTGTCTAAGGTTCCTTTTTCTTTGCCAATCTCTCTTGTGTACAGACTTTTTTCAGAGGAGTATGGAAGACAGGAGGGTTTTAAACATTTGACTGTGTTATATGGCAGTGAATATTCCATGTCTGAGGGCCCTGAGTAAGATTAAATAAGTGTAACATGCAGACTATTTCCCCTTCCTAGCTGGGATTTAAGGCCTAGGCTGTAGGCCTGCCATACAGTTGGGAGGATCCAAGGGGCTTTTGGTGTGATGCGACTAATTTGAGCAGTAGTAGCCTTAGTGTGCTGTTTAAATTGGTTTTCATTTAAGAATAATGAAACAGCTTTTTATTTCAAAGTATCAGTGTTATATGAAATCCCTTTTATGAAAGCCCTATTATTTTTTTTGCAGTGGGAATCATTTGGCTCTTCCATTACAAGCGGGTTGTTGCATTGTCTCTTGACCTGATTCATACAGAGCAGGAAGGTGAAGTGCTTGGCAATGAAAAATGAGGGAAGAGTAGTTTGATTGTTCTTGTTGATGCCTTATTGTTTGTGTTAACCTACTTTTTTTTTAAATATGAAAAAGTTATTTCTTTGAGGAATCATAAAAGATGTGGTAATAGGGAGCTAGGACTTTGCAGCTGTTCTACTCAGCATGTTTTCTTGTCTCAGTTGAGTGCTAAATCTGAGGTGTTCGTGGGTTTTTCAGGAAGCCCCATGTCTTCTGTAAAAAGAAAGATGTATTTCAGTACTGAGCTTGGCTTTGTGGCTTGTGTTTGCTATGGGAACAGTGCTGTAGCCAAATTTAAAATGAAGAGCAGTATGTTTTATTTTTCAAACAAAAATTTACCAACAAGTTCTGCATATGTGCCTTCCCTTTCCGTGGGGCTCAGCTGGGGATGTCTTTCATCATCTGACGAAACTTCATTTTCAAGGCTTCAGAACTGTACAGTTCCTTGTCAACCTCGTCTTCCACCACTGCACACCAATGCACAAACATGTGGATGTGTTTTTGCTCTCTCTCCTCTCATGTGGACTGAATGAGGACTCAAATCCAGAAATCAGGTTTGCTATGTGACAGAAATGGTGTCAGTGTGGTGAAGATCTCCAAGTGGCAAATATGCACTGTCTGCAGGGATGATTAGGCATAGAAAAGTGTGTGCTGGTGTGTCTAAGAAAAATTTTCTGCTTGTTTTAAATGAAGGAGATCTCCTGTGTTAGAGGCAGGATACCTAAAATCCAAAGTTAATTTCTTGATGTCCTTATTTTAGCTTCCAATCACTATGGTATTGTCAGTCTCAGCAGAAAAATTACTTGCCACTGAACTTTGGCTGGGAATGTGAGAAGAGCATTGCTAATACACAACAAGCATTTAGTAGGTCTAGTTCTGGCTAACTCCTTGTGTTTGCAAAGAATGATGAATGTTATTTTTCATCAAAGCAACTTTCTGGCACCTAAGCTTCCCTATCCAACCACAGGCTACAAGTGTACTTTGATTATAGAAGGTTTTCCTTGAGAAGTAATGTTAGACAACACTAGGCTGTTAAAAATTAGGAGCTGGCACCACTAACCCAAGGTGTCTCACTGGCAGTGAAGAGGTGTCACCCTGGATGTGACCAGGCTCCTTGCAGCAGAGGCACTCACTGCTCTGGAGAAACTCTTTTTCCATGGTCTGGGTCACAGCTGTGGGGAGGGCAGGTTTGCTCCACGGGCACCAGACTGTGGCTGGCCAGGCCATAATCAGGAACCCACTGCAGCTTGGGAGTAAATTGTCAAAGGAAGGAACGTTCAAGAAAACTGTGCCACGCTCTCATTGGGTTTTTTGCAATACTTTAATACAGCATTAAAATGCTAGAATACTAGAGAAAAGCTGTATACTATCCAGCAAATAAGGCACATGTCGGAATGCCGTTTTATGGACAATCCACAACAGAGGTTTTACAGTCTCTTTAGCAACACAGTCACCAGATAAGCAAGCTGTCATCTTGATTGCTGAAACAGAACTGGTACCTCTGAGGCCTTTGTCCATAGGTTTTGTTTGTTTTAGCTGTACAAGTTTAAAACAGTTACAGAAAAAGAAATTATACAAATTGCCAACTGAATCTGACAAGGTCAGTGGGTACAGCTAAACAAATGTAATAATCATAGGTTAATTTTTTTAAAGCTGAAGAAATTCGTAAGATAGTGTTAGTTTTAGCACTATTACACAATGCAGTGAGTGCTGTACTAAATAACCTTTTAAAGGAAACAAGAATCCAGTATAGGGTTGGGCAGACCTCCCATTTTAGCATGGTAAAATATCAAACTAAAAACTCAATCCTTCATAATATAATCAAACTACATGAAATGTAAAGTGTAAAATGCTTCGAATACGTGCACATGCATAGTCTATATTGCTATGAGTTCTAATTAAAATAAACATAAACCCCTACAATAATCTACTTCAATCCTTTTCTCTTACATCCTTTGATTGATATTATTGCTGTAGATGATACTGCATAGCTGAGCTCACAGTCTGCAAAGAGTTGTGAAAATCAAGTTAAACAGCGTCCCAACCAACTTTCTTCCCCCCTAGTTAAGGGGAAGGAAAGAGCCACCATTTGAAACCCACCACTTGTGCTTCGGAGTTTCTGAAAGCTGAGTCTCCACAGCGCTTTCAACATCTTTTGTGTCTCTCACACAAGGCCATAAAGTGACAGTATACTGTTATTTGCTCCTCACTTGCTACATGTCTAGTGATAGCTTTTCTAGCACTCCTTCCCCAAATACACATAAATAAACCGTATAAGCATTTTCATATAAGTCTAAGCACTTGAATAATACACTGGTTACTTAATACTGATATTTTCATCCAAGGATAACAAAAACAATATGGCTTAAAGAATTGCAAGGTTTTTTGCCAGAATTATGTACCAACTTTCATATAATATTTTATGTAGACAATATTTCCTTCTTAATGTAGTTCTGTTGCATACTTTATACAGACAAAAGCATTATAAAAAAAAAAAAGTAAATTATTTCCATAAATATTTCCTTGAGGATACATCCTTAGTTCTGCAAAATACTGCAAAATACTTAAGAAAACTCTTACCTCTGTTAGTATCCTAGTTGAGAGGAAGGCCCTTCTGAAAGCTTCCCAATTGTAAAAGCGTTGCCCAAAAAACAAACAATACTTTTTTAAAAAGGCCCTCAAATATATACAAAAAAGTTACTGCAAAGAGTTTTCAGATAATAATTCAGTATTATAAGAAATATTTGTAACCATTCAAAAATTTTAACATCTAAAAAGGTTTCCAAAATACACACATAGTATTAAAAAAAAAAATTGAAAGAAACTCTATGTCAAGTATAACTCAAGATAAATACACATCTGCAAGTAAAACTGTAAAATACTTCATACAGGGGTAAACATTTTTATCAATCATCTATAGCTAGTAACTGCACACGATTGTCCCTTTGAAATTCATCCTAGAAACACAATCCATCATCCCTATATCAAAGATCTCAAACAGCCCTCTGAGCACTTGAGCGATATAGCAAACTGAATGGACAGCACCGGTTTTGCAGATAAGGAAGAGATATGGGTTGAAGCCCAGTTGGGAGTGGAGTGATATCTGAAAGAATGATTTTTCTATCGGGATAGTTCCATCACATTTTAAAATATCCTGGCAAAGGCAAGTGGAAAATATATGTCCATCTACTTAACTTGAAAAACACGTGTTGATGATTTATTGCTTACTGTTCAGTGGACAACTCTTAGGATTCAGAGCAGGAAAAAATCTTCTATGTGACGGCAGGACAAAGAGCACTAATCTATGAAGTCTGACATTTCCAAAAGCTCTGAACTTTTAATCTTTTAAGTAGGTTTCTCTTTTTAAAACCTGCTGGAGTGCCACAGGTATACAATCTGTGTATAATCTAAATTTCATGTTGTACAAAAAGGCAAAGTGTAGTTAATACTTCTAGGTATAACACTTCTCTCAGACATATTTAACTTCACATTTTTAGTTTAAAAATTAAGTCCCATATAATGGGGAACTTCAAAATACACCTATTTTCAGAAATAATATATACTCTTGTGTATTTATCTGAAAGTAAATAGCAACTTTGAGACAAAAAGGCCTCAAACTTTGCTTGTGTGGCATTGTTTTACATGTATGGTAGCAGCAGTAGAAATTGGCTAAAATGGGGTCATCCTTTAAACTACTAGGGTTTTTCTTCATCACCTTTAAATGAAGTATTTGTAATAACTTCATTATAGCCTCATTATGTTAAAAGCAGCTAAAAACCTACAACACACATTTCAAATTATTCAAACATTTTTCCAGAGCAGTGCCAATGCCAAATTCAATATGAAATGTTATGACCAACTCATGAAACAAATTCTGGGGTATTTTTTTTGTTTGATTGGTTTTTGTTGTTGTTTTTAAAGAAATAAATGAGAGTTTAAAAAAAAAGTCTCCAAAAGGGTGAAAATTAAAAAAAAAAATAGTGTCTGCTGGATATATTGTTAGGCTGTCAACAGCAAGCATCTGAGGTTAAAAATCCAGTTTTCCAAATAAATGCACAGAGCCAAACTGCTCTCAGGTAAACCCCTAAAGAATACTCAGTTTAGGGAGGCCTGTATTGATTTAAAATTCTTTTTATTGATGCTTGCTTCACTTCTGCCAATACTGTCTACTAATGCCTTTGGGCATTGCTAGCTGACGCTCTAAATGCAGAGCTAGTTAGAGAACATCAGAAAGCAGTCACAAAAATTAAAAGGATAAATCAATTCCTCATTTTTCCAGTCAAAAATCTGCACATTTACGGGTTTTTTCCTATTTAGAAAGAGTTGGTTACATCTATCGGTGAATTACCTTGGTGCGGGGAGGGAGGGAATAAAAGAAATATACATTTTGTGGTCGGTCTTTCTTTTTTTCCTTTGAAATAAAAATTCAGAAATGTCCCTTCTGTGCCACTAACTAAAAGCCAATGGTCATAAGCTGTTACACATTACTCATGTGGATGTGTCTTTCCAGCAACTCCAACAGCACAGACTCGAGTGTGGAGCAAATGCCTCGGGCCCAACGCTCCAATCGTGTGAGCAAAGTCCTGAAGGGCCAGAGGACACCTCCCTTTGCCCTTGGTGCTCCCACCTCTCCCGTGCCCAGCTTTAGGAGGGAGGTGTCAGCCCTGTGCAGGGAGGAGCTGCCCGTGCCCCGATGCTGTCCCCATCCCGCCCCGGCCTGGATGTGTGGCCTCTGGCTTGGGCAGCACAACCTACGGCAGGGCTGCTTCTCGCTTTTCCACTCCGCTGTTCGTGGCCTGCTTTTCCCCAGCCCCGAGTGCAGGGGGAAATCTGCTCTCCTATTTATTACAAATATGCTAAGTATTACTTAAATACTTTATATGTCTTCTGCCTAGGAACACATCAATAATATAAATACTGAACTCTCATAAGTATGCTCTTAAGAATTATTGTGCTACACCTATAGGCATTAATTGTGTTAAAGTAGATCACGTGTATTTTTAGTACAATCTAAAAATCCATAAGCTAAAGGCATTGCCTTGCAGTGTTGAATCTGGATAAACAATTCTTTATAGGGCACTGTCATGAAAATACCAATGCTTATAATGGTATCTTTTAGTCAGCTTTTTGTCAGAACTTGGTGTGTGATATAGTGATACAACTATATCAAGAATTGTGCTATTTTACTGATTTAGTGGTTATCATAACATGAAGATTATTTCAATACAGAACAAAATGTTTCATAGCAACATCTTACTTTCAGGAAGAAAATAATGCTTTCCCATAACTTCATTGAAGAGGGTTTCTCTGCATGTTCTTTAGCTAGATGTGAATCATCTAGGTGATTTTTTTGTTCGTGTACTATTAAGTGCTCAAGAGGAAAAAATAGATCTGGTTTAGAATGCTGCTCTTTCAAAATTACTCATGCTTGAAACAAACTATTGAGATTAATCCTAGAGGTCAAGCTTAGAAAATCCACCCCTAGATTTGCTTGTGTATTTTCTTATTTGTATAGACAGATTAGTATCTTTGTTGAGAGAATTTGTCTCTAAGGTAATTTGTGAATCTGTGCAAAAGAATGTGTTTGCATTTGAAAATGCTAAAACTGCATATCTTCGCTGAGGCAACTGAACTGTTTATTAGTGTTACTTTCAATAATATTATTTTCAGCTATTTTAGTTGGAGTTGCCAACTGGGCAAAAGTAGTTTCCAAGTGATTAATTTAGTTAATTCTATTTTAGCATAACATAGCACTTTTCATCCAGTGATGCCAAAACAGTTAAGAGATATTAAGTAAACCTCACAACTCTCCTGTGAGATAGGTATACTAAAGTATTATTACCCCCATTTTACAGCTGGGGAAACTGAGGTCCAGAAGGATCTTGTGACTTGCCCAAAATCAGGGAGCTTGGAAGAGCTGTGGTCAGAAGCTAGGATGCTTATCAGTTGCTGTGACCAGTAGGCTGGGTTGCTTGGGCTGCCCATAAATAATGGAGTTTTCAAGATATGTACATGCCACTCCCACCCAACAAGCAGATGCAATTTTGCCCTGCTTATAGCAAAGCAGGGAAATGGCAAGAGTTTCACCCTGGAGCAAATTTGTCAGGAGCTTCAGGATCCCTAGTTGAATGTGCATGGTAAGTTTTCTACTTGCTTTGTAAGAGCTTGTCTTGACATACTGGTAACATCCTGCTATTACTTGGCATAACCCACCTGCTGTCTTTGCATTACGGAACTAGTCCTCAGAACAAATTTAGTTTGCATCAAGTTACTTAGGATTTAAAGTATTTTCTCTAAGTATCATTCACACAAATCAATTGCCCTATAGGAAACTTCATAAAAATAGAAAGTGTTGATGTAAAAACCCCCCCAACCTCAAACATTATCCCTCTAATTTTTTTTAGTGAATGCTACAAATGAATTGCTTGTTGTGTCCTTCTGCCAATGTACTCTTATGTAGACATACAAACAGGATACTGTCTCGAGGTACTTTCAGCTCGTATTTGCCAATCCCTGATGAGATGTTCTTTGCAGCAGGGTGCCCCTGTGCAAAGTTCTACCTGAAATGGGACAATGAAATAGAACTCCTACATTTCTCCCCAGGTATGTAGGTGCTTCAGGAAGACATAAAGACAGAGGATAATACAGAGTGTTCTCCATGCCTCAAAACACTGCTATGGCTAACAAGTTTCATATTATAACAAATTTCTATAGAAGAAAACAGGACATAAAAATATTTCCAGAAAGTGGCTTTAAAACTACTATAAATAGTAAGTTTGGCTAATCTTTCAGTTAAGGGTTCTGGGGTCAGTTTAAGGTATTCTTATCCCCTTATTCATAGTAAATTTAGTGTGCTTGTGGCCTAATGAACACGCCATGAACATACAGGGGCCATGTCAGTGGGATTATATGACAAGAGAAGGATTTGGTAGTTGCATAAGCAAGCCAATTTTGTCTCCTCCAAAAAAACCTCTTGGAATCCTTTCTGATGATCTGGGTCCCATTATGGCATTCCCTTTCTACCCAACACACACCCTCAAACAATTATTCACTTTTTTTGCCATGTTCTGCAAAAATTATTTTGCCTAAGCCCTGCCCAAGAGATGGTAACAAACAGAAAAAGTCCAAGAAATCAGCAGCACAAAACTCTTAAGACTTTCTAAAAATGGGAAAGCAGTAATTCTCCTTTTATGCTTGTCTCATCTTCCTTTGTCTTGTCATATAATAAGAACAGTGTTTGTGTTGTGGGCGAGTGCTTGCAATTAGTGGCCTCAGAGTTACTGAACCTCTGCAAAAGCCATACACATAACAAATATTCCTTGTGAATATTATTCCTTGCCTTTTGAATAGTACTTCATTTCACCTGGCTGTGATATAGGGTCTGTGTAAACAATCAGCAGAACCTGTAACTGTAGTTACGGGTTGACAGTGAACACCATTAGTAACACTTTGTGTGTGTACATATATAAATTCACATATATATGTATACAAATCATAGTCCTGTAAATACCTATTGCATGCATGCACATGCACAGGAGAAATGTTACATTCTATTAATGATAAGGCATATTATTAGATAGGCAATATTGGCAATTATTTTAGCTTTTATCTTGATCTGTTGTGTTGCTGTTGATCGCATGCTGCCAGAGAATCTTTAAGGATGACGGGGATGGGAAGAGGCCACTTTGAAGGTTTATTGCACACGGCGGCAGTAGTAGCCCAAAACTTTGCACTTCTCACACAGATGCTGAGGATGTTCTTTGCTCTGGTCTGAAACATCCAGGCCATCCGGCTTTTCCAGGGGTCTCTGCAGGGGAGGGAAGGAAATCAGATTAGATTCAAGGTTTTGTCCTTGTTCCTCTGAGCTTTCTCCTGCTAATTACAATGGTACTATGTTTCTTTTTCTGAAGGTATGGAGTGGTTTTTTTAGCCTGTCAGCTCTACATTAGTTCAGAGCGGCCTCACAATTTAACATCATTCTTCATAAAGATGGTGTTAACTTTGTTGTAGGCAAATTACAAAAATACTGAATTGAGGACTTCCTTTATAAAAGCAGTAACAAAAGAGCTCAATTGCTTAGCTCCAGTAACTTAGATGTTCCAAAGGCATTAATAGCTCAAACATGGGAATCCCATTACCCAGCAATGCAGAGCAGGGATTATCAATGTTAGGACTAGCTGCTACATGAAGAAAACTCTCTTAACTATGCCCAGATACTACATAGCTAAATGGTGTTTTCCCAGTATGCAGTCCCATGTTTTTGAGGTTGAAAGTTTTGAAGCAGAGTAGCTGCAAAGCTATTAATAAAATAAAAAAAAATCCAAACTACTACAAAACAAAAACAAAATCCAACCTTATGACACAATCCTTTGCCCTGAATCGGAGTAATAAATTATGTATTTTTAATAATATTTGGGAAATCACAGGGTTGGAGGAAACGAAGCTGATTTGTTGTTAGTAGGTATTTGTGCTTTCATTTTCCATGGCATGTAAAAGGCTTCACAATCATTCTGAAAATAAAACACCCATGTTAAATACTGTGACAAAGTTAAATGTTTGGAAAGTCTAATAGGTAGGGAAGTGATAGAGATACGAGGTAGAAATTAATAAAGTGCACCATTTGCTTGGAAAACCCCAAGTTCCCTAACCCATAATTTATCTGTTTGATGAAATTTATGTGAAAGACTGTTTCACTGCACAGTGCCATGAAGGCAGGAGTTCTTCCATGGGACTGTGGTGCACACAGCATGTGGTGTGAAATCTGAAAACCAACCATAAGCTTCTCACTGTTTTTACAGGAATATTAAACTCTTGCTTATATCTTCAAAATGTGACTCTTGGAGCAGTGGGTGGGTAAATATAAATTACCCCATCTTGGCCATTTATCTTCTTAACACCTTTCTTAAAGACATTTCTTTATCTGTAAGCTCTTAAAGTACACCTGATCATTTCAGATTTCATTTATAAGTTCTTCATCAAGCCACCTACCTGAGAGTCTGTGGATAGGAACAGAGATATTTAAAGGGCTTTTTTTGGCTATGTAATCCTGCCAGAACTGCTTATAAAACAGAGAGTAGAAGGGTTTCTCAGCTCTCTGAATAACTAAAATGACACAAAATACATTCTGTCATTCTGAACAAGGCATGTCTTTAAGTTCTTGCTTGATTGTACTGGATTATAAGTGCAACACTCTTATTATGTTGCACAGCTAGTCAAAACAATATATAGGAGTGATTCACTAGTGATTACCAGTGGTTTGTTTCTGATTCAATGTTTTGAACCATGATATTGTCCTGCACCACTTAGGTCTTTCAGTCTAATTTCATTTACCTTTCAACTGCAGACCGGATTTCCTGAGTCAGCTGAGGAAGGTAGATGGACTCTTCATCTCCAAATGCCCTGCAAGCCCACTAAGCTTTAAATGACTTGTTCAATGTCACTGTGTTGAGATTTGAGATCAGAACCAGCAATTCTGTCCCTAGGCTTGCAGTCCAAGAACTGGTGCAGATACTGCTTCTGCCACAAGACAGGCAAGTTGAAAACGTGTGTTTGGTCAGAAAAACTGCCTTTCTGCCTCATCTACCACTTATTCCACTAACATCTGCCCACAAATATTCTTCAAGAATTTGCATTACATAGATACACAAAGATGAAGCCCAGGTTCTGGAGTCCCAGGGGTTAATTTACAGTCTTCAACAGCGAATGAGAGTTTTGAAATGCTACACTTAAACCAGGCTATTTGCCTCAGCTCTGATTGCTTCTACATGCTAGCTGTGGTCTGATTAAAGAGAAAAATACAGCAGTTATCATGTTTATTGATATAAGCCAGATTTTTTTTTTTAATATGCAAGGCCTTGGGAATAATTTTTCCTGGAAATAGTGCAAAGGACATTGGGAATGCCTTGAAGCGCCAAGAGTTTTTGGATGGTTTTCAGAAACAATAGCTCTCTGTGGTTTGCTTTCCCCCTGCGTTGATTGAGCTCAGCTTTCTGGCCTGCAAAGCATTTGATTTCAGCATTGTTATTGTTACCAGTGTGTTACAACACAGGCTGGGGAGAGAGGGGTTACAAATGCAGGAAAGCAGGTTGCAGAGGGCCAGCTGGAAGGAACGAAGCGGTGCAGAACCCTGACTCCACTTCTGGTGAGGTGGTGGAAGGCTGAGGCTTTGAAATTGGTAGTGTGCTTGTGTGGTTTGTGTCTCAAAACCACTTTAACCAAACTTTTGCATAAAATGAAATCCCAGCTTATCTCCGTTTGCCATTTTCTCTTCATGGGTTTCTTGTAAAGGCAAAAAAGAACCCTTCAATCACCCTGTGAGTAGCAAGTGTTCTTGTCCTGCTGCTGTCTATCTGAAACTAATTGAGGAGAACCTAAAAGTAATAACCTTACACTCTTGGAACCTTTCTTACACCATGCTAAAAGTGTAGGATGTTAGTCAAAGAGCTGTGTGTCCATCAAGGCTGGACTCCTTGGCACAGGCTGGGCAATTCCCCTCAGCTCTGCTGCGGTGGAAGCAGAGGGGAAGGAGAGGACACTCGCACAAGAGGGATGTGGATGGTTGGGCTGTTGCACGCTGTGCTAGCTCTGGGGACTGCCTGAATTCTGCAGGAGACACCAGTAACTGAGGAGGCTGCAAGAGCTCTGTACTGCTGCTGAGGACTCAGCCATGCATATGGAGAGGCTGTAGGGAAGGGGACAGGCTCTTTGGCTGGAAAGTTAATTGCTTTCCTTAGAAAGAGGTGAAATGGGGCTTGTAGAACAACAGCAAATACTGCTATGTTCCTCAGGGGAAAGGTATCCTTTTTACCATTAAACGGAGAGTTTAACTGTAATAGTTCAATTTTGTTGTCTTTTTTTCTTTTCTTTTCTTTTTTAAATGCAAACATCCACAATTGTATACTTCCGGGCTTCACTTTTGTGCATCTTTCTTTAATTTTCTCCTGGTAGTTGCAGGGTGGAAATAATCTTGTGCAGCTCCACCAGGAAAGCATTTGGTGGTGGTGAATAAAGCTATTGCCTCAGGGGAATGAAGCTGAAATAAATTTAAATTTATATAAATTCCTGACCTGCAAATTAACTTTTGATTGTGAATTATTGCTGTCCCAATCTACATGTACTGGATGACCTCTACATTCCCCAACAGTCAGCTGAAACCCTTCAAACAAAAAAGCTCACCCTTATGAAGTGTAAGGTGTTAAAGAAAGCATTGCCAGGACATCTTGAAGGAAATTGCTTCAACTAAGATGTAGAATGGAATAATGTGCCTGCTTCTGTTTGTATTTAAGAGACTGATGTTTTTTCTGCTGTAGAATGGAACAATTTAATTGCACCACTGATGGATAGAGGATCACATCCAAATTCAAATGAGAGAAAACAGTTTAAAATAATTTTCTGGACTCATTTACATCAAGTCTTAGTGCAGCAAATGAGATGATTAAATGTCAGATTAGAAATGTGAATAGAAAGATTCTGCAGCTATTGCTGGCAGGATAATTGTTAGGTTAACAGTCTTAAGAAGCCATGCTTCCCTCATGAAACATGCTATCGTGAATTTGTAAATTTTTAGTCCAATAAAAAAAATTAGGCACTGGGGAAGAAAAGATTAAATGCAATGTACATTCTTCAGCAGCAGCAGCAGACCCTCTGCTTTTCTATCTGCCTGGGGGAAGAGGGACATTAACAAGGCCTTGGGCTGTCACTGTGAGTCCAAGAGGCAGTGATAAGAAGACTGCAGATCAGAGGCAGGATGCTTAGAGAGAGCAAGCAGCCTCTGTCAGCAGCATGCCTCTGGGACAGACCAGCTAGGAATGAATGATAACAGCAGGAGGTAAATGGTGAAAATCTCTTTTCAGAGTTCAGAAAAGCAGCAGTCTGGGGTGAACTGTATTCCCATGGCTGGAGTACACAAGTATGGGCATGCTGCGGAGGGTTTATTAAATCTAAAGAGTCAAAAGGTCATACTTGTAGGCTTGAAACTGTTGAAAAGTTTATTGGACTTGAGTGATCATACCCACCCCTTCCCATACTGAGGGAAGAGAGGTGGCTGTGGTTGCACTCAGATATGGGAATTATGATGAGACCACTGAATTGCCCATGAAAGTAATAACTTGAGTATCATGAAGTATGTATTTACATACCAAATTATTTCCAGTCCAACAGTAAATTCCTGACAGCTGGAAGAAAATAGTGTCCAAGAGGACAAGTCAGTCACCAGATGGCTGGTTCTGCACCAGTGCAACAGCTGTCATCACAAAGAGCACTGGCGTTAGCCACAAAGTCGGAAAAGAAGCCTTGATAAGAGGCCAGCCAGGAAGTAACCCCGGGCACAGATATTGCTGCTATAGTAGGCAGGGGAAGAAAATGAGAACTCAGAGCTTGGCATCTGGGCTGTCACACTGCCAAGAATGCTGGTGAATGACTATAAGGACTGGCTCTGCTGCTGGAGCAGGGTAAGAAGGAGCATAAACAATCACAAAATCCAATTTCCTTGGACGAATAAGAGGTTTAAGTCTTGTCTGAGATTACTATTTATGTTTAGAATAGCTACAGTAACTACCTCGGAAACTATTTTTGAAATTGCCATGGAGCAGCTTTGTCAGGGCAGTTCTTTAATCCTCAGTAAGGCTTGAGCTCAATGGGCCTATGGCTTTTGCCACATGTTCTGTGCATTCCTGTAAGCACTCCCATGGGAAGGTTTGTCACTTGAAGGAGTGGTGAAAATGCAAAAGGAGGAACACAGTGGAACAATTTAGCAAAGCTTGCTTAAGGAGCAGTTTTGCAGCTCAGGTGCGACAGCCACCTGATTCCCTACTCGGTGGAAAAGTTGGGGAATGAATGGCAGCAGCCCTCCTGACAGGCCCTTCTGTTACTTCTTGTAATACATGCTCCACTACCTCTTTTAAATACAGAGATTTAGAGCTGTATTTATAGAGCACTCTAAAATATATACACAGCTGTAAAAGTGCTGAGAAGACTTTTCCTGCCCCAGAAAGATTAAAAGCTCATTCTCACAGATAGACCATGTGGACTAGGAGCACAGGGCTGAATTGAGACATTCCTTGTGGGGAATTGGCCAGGGATAGTTTCCTGGAGTGAAACGAGCCTCCAGGAACAATGAGCAGGTGGCAGGAAAGTGTGGCTGCTCTCTTCTCCAGGGACTCACTAAAGAAAGGTATGCATAGGAAATCAAGATTTGAGTATAGCTGCACAAGCCATTCACAGAGCCAACATATGTGCTTGAATGGCTACCCCAGAGCTATCCAGAGTGGAGATTGTAATCTTCAGTACTCTGATATTATTGCCTGAGCCAGTTACACAGGAGTACTCCAGCACCAAACCATCCCTTGTGAGACATGGACAAACCCTACTGTACTGGGAAGCCCATGAATTTGGGAAGGTGACTGGGGAAGATGAAATACAGCTATGGGGATGAGGATGGGAGAAAAGGGCAAGCCTAGCAATCGAGAAGAAACTCCGAATTCACTGCAATGAATACTGAGCAATCCTGAAATAAGGTTTCCAAATTTGTTTTTGTCCTAAATCGGGCGCAAGCACCCTACTCTCCAACAGGGAGGATGACACAGCAAGGCTTGGTGGCCCATGTGGTTGGATTTCAGCTATTTAATAGACTCTGCAAGGTTTGACCTGTTTGGTGACAAACTGGGAGAATGCAGAGATATTCACTAGGCCATACAAGGGGATGGGAAAGTATCCTCGGAGGTGACTGCTGAGCGTTGTCTGTGTACACAGCTTTCTGTAAGTGTCCTCCACTGCCTAGGGCCAGGTGTGGAAAGGGGGGTGTGATTTCACCTGGTGTGAGTTTTTATTGTGTATATTCTGTGGTGAATGGAAACTTTCTGTAATATGCCCTCACCAGGGAAATGTGGTCCCTGACTGTTTTAGATACGGGCTGAGATGTTTACAGTTTTTATAGTTTTGGAAGCTCTTGTAGCTTGACAAAAGGTTACTTCATGTTGGGGGACCAGCAGTGATTTTCATCTGCTGAGAAAATGACCGTTATTTTTTAAAATAATGTTCCAAGATATCTTTTGTCCTGTTAGGTTACAATTATATGTTTACTAAATGGTAGGGCAAGGAGTAAGAGTAGGAGATGATGAATTCCAGCATCTTGCTGAGGAGAAATATTGACAAGATTGCTTGAAAGTGGAAATCATTTATTTCACTAGGAGTAAATACTGTCTGATCTTGAAAGGAGGTCAGACTTCTCCAGTTCACCTGGTTTTTGTTAAACGGAAGAAAAAATCCGTTTATTGATTACTTGTACTATAATCACATCACATATTGTGGTGACTTTGCTGTTTTTTAGTGCCTATTCTTTCACTCCAACACTTTTTTTCTGAATGGAGTAAAAATGACACAAGAGAATCATGGTGTGTAGGGGGAGGTAAAATATTTTCTTAGCTGAATTATTTAAGTTGGAAAACCTGTCCAATGGAAGATTCAGATGAGAATGTAAATACTCTGATCCCATATAATAAATGCAGAAGGAGCACATAATTAACTGAGGACATCCACTGAAAGGGAAGTGAGGGCTTAAAAACTTCTAGAAGTCCATAGGAAATCAAACATGAATGAGGCCTCTGCTATGGTAGGTATCATCAAAATAATCAAAGTCTAAAGAATAAACAGGAAGCATATTTAGAAAATGTTAAGGTGGTGTAGCAGTGCTGTTTTAAAAAATACTAAAACCATCTTATCGGTACAAGACTTTTTTGTGCTGTAACTCTCAAACTAGAAATATTGGACTTTTAATCAAATCTTTCACTGTGCTTTTACAAAATACAGTTCTTAGTATAAGAGTACTGGTGACTGGGTATAGCATATTTTCCAAAATGGTGCAAAATAGCTCCCCACTGACAAATGTTGATAAAGGTTTAGAGAGTCTCGTGTGGCACTGGATGCTTTGACAAAAACCATGTATGGGATAGCAGAGAGGAAGCTGTGTCAAGAAGCACCACAGACCTGCAGCCTGTTACTCTCCTCTGCTGCTGGCTCTGTGCATGAACTGATGCTGTTCCCTCCACTGTCTGCCTGTTGCTGTTATACTTAATCAGAAGCAGCACAGGGCACCTCTGGAAGAATGAAAAGGACTAGAAAGGATGACAATGGTAACACCAAGAAATAGAAGCATGTAGAAGGATGTAGAATCTTTCAGCTCAAGGTTCAAAGTTCACATTTTGGGGAAGAGCACTAGTGATTGGTTGCAAGTTATTTATATTGGGAAGCCTAGCTGAAATGCATTCTTATATTGAAAATGTCAAATATCTGCATTACCTGCTGCTGGGACATGGACACACGGATAGATGTGCTCTTCCACATCCATGAGTTATGGTGCCCTTAGGGAACAGCATGGAAACAGCAATAGGGCTCGACTGTGGAAAGGTGCACTGCACATGCTGTGGTTATCCCCCACAAAGCACTGTGTGTGTGGCTCGGTGGCAAGCACAGCTTTCAGAAGGAAGCCCTGTAGATTGCAACCCTCCCACAGTGTGTCTGACTTTAGCACTGCTGCGCAGATTGGACTCCTCTAGCCCTGCCATGAGGGGCAACTCTGCACAGTGGACTACCTGCAAAACTTTACTACAAAAATGTCCATGTCCAAGTCTATTATGCCTCCTGTACAGTGTGGATACGATACCTCCTGAATGATTTCTTGTCCCTTTGAACATCAACATAAATGATGGAAAGAATTTTGAAGAACAAGGTAAATATTTTTAAACTTGTGCTATAAATGGTCTTGTAATTTCTCTCACCCTCAAGACTCTACTTCCATGCATGTGGTGAGTGACTCAGCCTGGATTTTGGCTCTTTTAGACAAGCTGTCTAAACAGAGGTAAGGAACAAGAGACCATGGAAGCTTTGAGATGGTCTTAATTTAGTGCCATTAACCAAGGAATTTTGTAGGCAGGAGTCATTTCAGTGTTCTCTTTTTTCTCTACTCTCTCTAAGTAGCGACAGCCCCTTGAGCAAATCCAACAGGTGAAAAAAGCAGGAACTATGGGAAATAACTCTGCTGACAGCAGTGGAATGAAACAATAAATTGGTGTAAATATGTAGAGAATCCGAAGAACTAGAAGGCCTATTGCTATTGCTGAACTTTTTTTACTCTATCTCAGATTACAAAGCCCCACAGTCTGTTTCTATAGAAAAGGCAGGTGAAGATTTTGGGTTTGAGGTATTTATAATGAAAGAAAATTTGAATGTTCTTTGCAACTCTGACACCTGTCCAGACTTCCAGGACTGACACAGCTCATATGGGAAACCATTCACTGTGGTGTGTTGTACCCCATGTCAAGTTCTGTTTAAGTCTTACTCATGCTTTACAAAGTCAAGAGCATTCCTAGTTCCAAGCCTGCTGCCATCAGGTCTGCACTTCTCCTACCTGTTTGTGAGGATAAACATTAATGTGGCACTTGATACATTCTTGTCCCATGTTAGCCCAGGAGTTTCCACTCATCCATTTTCTCTTGCATTTGGGGCACTTATATTCACCGAAGCAGCGTTTCTTGCCCTGGTATGGTGTCAGGCCTTCTCCTTTTGGACGAGCCTACAAAACAAAGGGAAGTAGCAATGAATGACTGAAAATGTGTGCGTGTGTAGTAGAAAAGCAAAGATATTTTGGTTAGGAAACTTTGGACAGAAGATACTGGAGGCAGGCATGAAGGTCATATCCCCTTAATGAAGAATTCATGTGTTGAAGCTAGAGTTTAACAGTTCTGAGAGCTGTTTCTGTAAGAAGTATTCAAAAGTTCAAGAAAACTTATAATACTTGTTAGTGACACTGAGTATTTAGAAATATACCTCTTTTTTAATAAGTAGTTTTAATATTAGTTTCGTTATGATAAAACCATCTCTATTGAGTACATATTGCTAGTAATATATAAACCATTAGGAAGAGTAGTTCATTATTAATAAAGGACTACTTTTAACAAGAAATTCCAGTTATGTAATCTAGTCTATTTTTCACTAAAACCTGTAATTAGGAAGAGTTTTAATAATTCTGCTTTTTATAGCTTCTAAACAATTAAATATTGGCACTACATTAGTATTCATTATTCATTGATATTAGATATCTGTTATCATATGGGAGTGCACAAACTGGGATTGAGTATGAAGGAAAGATATTCTGACTAGTGGAAATAATAACTTTTACTTACTTTATCTGGTTTCTTGGTAAATTGTTTCACTGACTTCTACCTTTTGAAGGAAACAGTAAAGGATTCTCAAATGGTGTGTTGTGATGTCTGAGAGTTGAACATCCCTCAAAGAAAGCCTTTTTGTCTAGGGAATGACTGTACGCAAATACCAGGTGTATTTTTTGTACATACCTTCACTCACTAAAACTGTGTGTTGTACTTAAAATATGGTAAGTTATGTGAAGATGAGGGTATTGCATCCAGCTGTGCTAGGACAGCGTAAAGATGAAACCATTTTCCCAGAGTCCCTAGTAGGTGTTGAAATGCTGTCCATGTATTCACTGTGTTTAGTTTGTTGCTGCCTAGAGGGAGATACTTTGCCTGTATAGTGGCAGAATATGGTATGATCACCTATCAAAGGGTTCTTCGTCACTTACTGCCATGTTAGGCCTAAGCAGCTTTTCTTTTTTAAGGCTTCCAGATAAAGTTTACAAAAGTGAAATGAGCCATCATGCTGGGAAGGGATTTGTTTTTGTTTTGGGAGCTTGTGCGATTTCTCAGCATGTAGGTCCAAATTGCTTTCTACGTGAAAACATGGGTTGCAAAAGCAGGTGGTTGGCAGAAGACCTGAGCTTGGCAGGAGCTCTGAGACTCAGGCTCCAGTGGCTGATGGAGATGATGAACACTGTGTTACCTCCTGGGTCGCATGTGGGAGCAAGAAAGAAAGGAACATTGAGTGCACTCTCCCCCGCATGCTGTGAGTGGAAGAGCAGGGGACACCAAATCCACTCCAGCCTTTTTTCTCTTTCTGTAGTGTCAGTAAACAACATTCTCTGGGTTTTTTTATGCTTATTCCTCGGCATAGCAATATTCTTCAGAAAATCAGATCAGTAGCAACTTCCATTACAAACAGGCAAACGTCTATAATAATTCTAACAAACCACTGTAAATATTCTGACTAACAGCAAAGATGAAGCTGACCAGGACACACCTACTTACAGCAGTATTGCACAGAAGGAAAAAAAAGTGCATTGATATAGTGAGAGACATTGACTTCCACAACTAAATGAATGCTGGCAGGCTCCCAGAATGTAGCTGTCTGATCCTTGGTGTCCCTTGATATTGGGACACAGAATTGCAACTGAATGTAGTGTAGGAAAATGTCAATTTATGGAGACGTCCTTATTCTGGATACTTGATTTGGTTCTGCCTCTGAGGAGTTCGCAGCACAACTCAGTGCAAGAAGGAGCCACATGCTCTCTTTGTGTAGAAATTCTCATAGAATTGAATAGAAATCCTGTGTACAGAGAGCTCCTCCTGAGGCACCACAGATTGTTTTATTTGCCATTTCAATTTGGGGGGTGTTATTGAACGTATGACTAGTTATTTTTGATTTTCTGATTAAGTCACCCTCTACTCGAACTCCTCCTGGAGCCTGAGCTGAAAATGCAGCTCAATGCCCATACCAAGCAGCAGTCCTTTCAGAAAACATGCAGGTCAGAGGATTCACTATTTCCCAAAGTAATAGCACTGACTTTGGAGACAGAGTGTGTCTTGGAAGTCTTGTAAATGTTTACAAAGAATATTTAAACATAACACTCCCACAGCAATATGTTTTGTCAGCCATAAAGATCATTTAAACATCAGACTCCCACAGCAATATGTTGTGCCAGCCACAATTCCCAGATGGGAAACTTTCAGAGATGGCCACTTGGGTGGGCCAGCGACTGTGGGTTTGTCCGGGTCACATAGGTGACTTGAGAGTCACCAATGCCCCGAAATACTCTGCCCTCACAAATGCACAGGGGCACTGAAGATGCTGGTCTGTGTGTACAGCTAGGCATCAGAAATGGAGGCTTTCCAAATTAGAAGCTACTTTTAAAATCTGGCTTCTCCAACTTTCTTGGTAAGTCAGAAGCAGAACCAGGAAAAGAATGTAGAAGTGCTGACTCTGTTGGTAGTTTCCTGTTATAATTGCTAGACTAAACTTTTGATTTATTTTTATTTTAACTTTTTGACTGTCACAGTTCCCTCCTCAGCCAGTGACTCTAATTAGTTTGCTGGCAAAGTTACAACATTCTCTGTAGGTGTTTTGCTATTCTGCTTTATGGACATCTATGCACTGCCCTAACAGTTATTATTTTCCTTCCCATATCTTCAGTTCCCCAAACTGTTCCCCACAGGGAATTTGGATTTGCAAACAAGCAAGCTCATTTTCTCTAGTACAAAACTTCATTAGGAACCACTGACAGCAGTGAAAGCAACCTTCCAACTCCCTCCACTCTGCAGAACCAAACAAAACAGGTATTTGACAGTATTTGGTAGGTGAAACCTGAGCGAGATACACCAATGGCCTGAGAGATCTGAGGCTGAGTGTTTTGGTTTGTTTGTTGTTGGGGTTTTTCTGTTGTTGTTGGGTTTTGTTTTTTTTTAATTTAAAGTGTCTGGCTCCAGCAGGAGCACAGCTGAATTGCATAAACATTTCCAAGAAACAGCCTGCTCCTTGGCACAGAAGCAGCCAGCCCTGCCCACAGGGTGCTCGAGCACCCGGTCACTCTGCAACAGAGGTATCTCAGTGCTCATTCAGCTGGAGGGCAAACTATTTTCACCAGAGGTTTTTCCTTAACTAAGTGCCAAAAGAGAGCAAGAAGACACATTTTATCATTCAGTATTAACCTAAAACCCCTTACTTTACAGAGTGTAGGATTTACCTTGTTTAAACTATAAGCCTCTATTCTCTCCCCACCCCTGCTCCGTTTGAGTGGTGGCAAATAATAGGCTTTGTTTGGTGTTTAGGTCCCACAATTACTGAGCATTCTTTTCTTGCTCTTTCTGCAGATAAGGATTTATTTATGTCCAGAGTTAATCTGGCAAAGTTATGCTCCTATTCATAGTGGCACAATATTTTGTTGTTACCATATTAACGTACACTGTCCCATTGCCTGTAGGCCCAGGTAGTCTTTGGCCTGGTTTCTATCCTTGGCTGCAAAAACTTGTATCTTCATTCAGCTGTTGCAAGGATTTACTGCATCCTGGACAGGTAGACCTTTGGGGAAGATCAAAACCAAAGAGATTTTTTCTACAAGGACCAGAAACTAGCCATTACTTGAAGTATGTCTCAGTGTCAAGATCTAGGTATTAGGGAATGGGTCCTTCCCATGGTGATGTTTTTGGCTTTGGACAAGCACTGACACGACTGACACCACCTTTGCAGGTGTACCTAGTCAGTGTTTGTGTTTGACTTAGCTGGATACAACAAATGTACACAGCCAGTGAATTTTGTGTGGCACAGTAACAAAAATTACCTCAGTATCCCATCCCTCACTGACACCCAGCTGTCTCTATTTTTCATCCTCTTTCTTTCTTGAGCCAAAACCACAAATTGGGTATCATAAGATTTTAAAAGTGTTTAAGTTGAGCTTTTCTGCTGGTAACTGGCCAGTCCAACTCTCTCTCAACCTATCAGAGAATGCATCTCACGGAGGGATCTGCCAAATGACTTGGCTATGACGTACGTAATAGAGGACTCTCTGCTTTCCCTAAACATTTCCCTCAAAGTCTCAGTTTGCAGAGGCAGCAAAACCAAAACACACCCTCCCCCCTCCCCCAACATGCTCTGCTTAAAACTAGATATCTTATAAACAACATGGGACTGAGTTTCCTCAAAGCAAAATGCAGAGGCACCATGTATTTAATGCTTTTCTTCCCCTCATCTCAGGGAAGGTTTGTTTGACACAGCTGAAGGGCTCTGTACAGCACAGGAAAAGATGAAATCAGCATAACTTTGGTACACGGATCCCCTTCATAGAAGACCTCTCTGAGGGTCTGCTTGTAAGCATGCTTCATCAAATGAAAAGGGTAACAGCAAACAGCAGCCTGATGCACTGAGTGGCTCTCAAGTGGTTTGTGGGAGTGGAGGGTCAGAGCTGTATTTTGAAATGTGAACCTTCCGACACTCTCAGCTGAAAGTCAGCACAACTGGGAGATGGCATTAAAAATGCCCTAGCACTCTTATTGTGTATTACTATATGAGCATAGTTTTAATAAAGGTATTATGACAACACATGCCCAAAAGCTTCAATCAGAAAATGAGAAAGTAAGTATAAGGACTGATTTGGTGTAGTGGGTGTTGTAGTATTCTCGTCCTTCCTCTGCAGCAAGTTGCAGAGTGCTGGGAAATTCACAGAAGTACTCTCACCTTTCTCAGCTCTGTGTATACAGTGAAGAGAATGAGGACACACTTGCACACGTATGCCAAAATAGCACGTAAAAGGGAATCTTTGGATTGGTCAACTTTTTTTTTTCTTTGTCCTTCCTCACTTTTGTGCTCATATAAACCTGAGTATCAACAGAATAAATAGGCAGACAGGTGATGTGTTCAGGAAATTAATTTTAACATAGCGAGTCTATTGTTCATTGCTGTTTGTAGTCTATGTTGCTCATATATAATGCTGATAATGTCTGACACTGAAGACTTCTGAGGTATTGATTTAAACCAACAGTCACTACATCTTTGCTTAGTCCATGCAATATAGAAACAACATCTAGGGGATACAGAAATCAAACTAATGCTTTTTTCAGCTTTGTCTCTAGTTTAATTTGTGTATTATGACAGGATAAGAAATCCTATTTGATACAGGTCTGTTAAGGGAAAAAATGGATAATGGCCAGAAAGTAAGCTCTTCGTTACAGCATTACAATTTAAATAGAAAATTCTATTTGTTTTGCTGAATAACAGATATTATGGAATTTCTAGCTGTATTGGATAGTTCAGATTAAAGATTTATGATAGTTTAAATTATATCTGAGCAAGATATGGCTGAAAAATAAAGAAAACTTGAACTTGTATAGCTTAAAAGAGGAAGCTAGTATGTGTTTTATTTGACTGGGATTTTGTTAGGAGACTTGGCTGTGGCATGGCTTAGGGCAAATTCATCCTCTGACTGAGGAGTCTACTGTATGGATTTCCCACCTCTGCACCCATAGAAACAGACATTTTTTTCATGGCAATTAAAGCTCATTGGTTGTTGCTGATCTGAAACCTTTTATCACATGTGCACCACTGCTGCTCTTACAACATGACTGGATAGAAGGTGGCTTTGTACTGAGGTCCCATATAATGAAGCTGTTATAGTCAGGCTTCTGATAAAGTTGATAGGATTTCTCAGCACACTTTCTCTAGGGCAGCACGTGTATCGCAGCCTTTCCGCTCCCCATCAGTGTATCAGGCTGGGGAAAAGGAGACAGTGAATCGCTGGAGCTGATACTTGGCCTCCCAAAGAAGAATAAAATTAGAAGTAGGTACAACTGATGAGGCTCTCTGCACGTCTACTTGCTGCTCTGAGGGTGTCGTATACTGTGCTCTCTCACAGTTAGTATATCCTGTCACCTTATGTGGGCAATAATCACAGGCAAGTTTATGCAGTCATTTGCTCCTTTCCCCTTTATACATGTACCACTACTGACTGTAAATATAGCCCTCTACTTTCTTGGCCCTGCTGTAAGTGTCTTTCTAGTAGGGTGATGTTCAGAAGGGAACTCAATTTTCCAGGAGCAGAGCATTAAACAAAACAGGCAAGTTTGTGCAGTGTGCAATACAAAACAGCATTGTTTCTTTTATTTTTCTCGAATAAATACCCTATTTCTGCTGTTACAAATGTTTTCAGTCCCCAGGTCTTAATCTTTGATAACCATTTAAAAGCATATTGATTAAGCTGTGTCAATGACATTTTACAGGTGTATTTTGGTATAGCAGAAGCCCAATTTTATGTTTGTCATTTGAGTATGTATCTCTTGGCTGCTTTGAAAAACCAGTGTTGTCAACTGTGTTGTGTATGTTAACTATGATTTTGATCTGGTTTCCACAAAGGTAAACCAAGAGTAAGACTTAGCAGTACGTGTTACTAATAACATGCATATGGTTTCTGATGATGATTAAATCAATAGGCATAGTTGTTATGGATATGTTGGTCAAAGTCTAGAAATCCAAGAAGCTGGCTTGGCAAAAACTCCAAAAGTTAAATCAAAATCTGGTTTTGCAGATTTTTCAGAGTCCTAGCCATGCTGTTAGGAGCAAAGGCTCTTCTTCTGCTATAAAATGGCTATTTGAGCTGATCACTAGAAGCATCGTTGGGTCAAAGATATGATATCATTACTATGCTAAGTTAGTTTGAAGCAGAATAGTTGCTAATTGGCACTGCTGCAATTATCTGATGTGTCAGTTACTCAACACTGAATGGTCTGAGAAGTTGATAGTATGGGTTTTCTTTGCCAGTCCTAGTCATCATTCCACAGCTAGTATAGAGACAGGAGACATGTAAACGCTCAGTACCACACAGTCTGAGTAAACAAATCTGTTCATGAGCAGCATGCTGCTTTCACAGGCCTCTGTCCAGATAAAAAAGGACTTGGACATAGTGATGTAAGTAAACAGCAGAAGGCAAAAGTATTTGGTAGAATGGTAACATGGGGATGGTGTTGGACTTCCAGCACCTGGTCTGAGTATAGAACCCTAAGAGGTTTTCTCTGTTCGTGGTCAGATGTACCTCAGCTCTTCATTTATTGTGGGGAAAGGTCCTTTTGCTGTTTCCTGCCACTTCTGCAGTTCTTGTGGCATTGTATAAATCACTTTGTGCTACCTACAGTAATGCAGCTTGTGTAGCATAGTGGAACCTTGAATTTCATCTCACTTAGGTAAGTGCTGTTATGAAAGCAAATAACACTCAATCTTTTTTCAGTCAATCCTTTCCATAGAAGAACATTTAAATGTGTATTGTATTGCACAGAAACCTGTTCTCCCTATAGTGGAGCCTTAATAGAAGGGTAAACTCCCCTTGCATTCACAATCCTAACTCATCTCAGATATATTTCTGCATTTCCTGAATGTTCACATGAATTTTCCAGGTATGCCTATATATTTAATAGATCATGTGTTAAATACAGGGCAACAGGCAGTGATCAAACATGCAATGTGTTTGGTAGATTTTCAGAGCCACGAAACTCTGCCAACCCTACCCAAATCTTCTGTTAAGGAAAGCTGCAAATGGTTATCTTGGTTAACTGTACTTCAAGGATTTTTTTTACCTGCAAATGCTACACTTCTCTTGTTGAATGACCATGAAAGCGCTCCCAAAAGGGCTGTCTATGCTTGCTTTAATACGCTTGTTCCCGTAGGACCTCGAAAACAATGAAATTACTTGAGCATATAAATAGCTGCCTAATGAATCTTCTTTTGAAAGTATTGCATAACTCAGTCTAACCTAGAACCTAAAGTTTCAAGAAAAAGTCCTTATGCATGTGAAAGTTACAATTAAAATTTGAACTGAATGTTAACTTGTGCAGCAAAGCAAGCATACTGAAAAAAATTCACTTTGGAAATTGCATAGTGAGAACTGTTTTCAAGGTGTTGCTTAATGCAGTACAAAGTAAAAAGGGAGTGGGGCTAGAAAGTGAGGACAGAGCGTGCCTAAGCAAACCTGGGTCTTTGCTGTGTAATTTAAGAATTGTATGTCATACAGAAAATAGGGATTTGCATATCAAATTAGGCATGTGGAAGAGTTCAAATTACACTCGCCTGCTGGGATGCAGTGAGGCACTTTTCAGAGTTACAAGATCACATTCTTCCAAACAGCTTGAGATAAAAGGAAGTGGTCAAAATCTTTCCTTTCCCTTCTCTGATACAAAATTGGACATGCTGAATTAATTATGAAGAAACTAGGAATGTATTCATTTTAATAGTTTCCTGATGTTTGGACTCTTTTGTCCCTTTTCATCTGTTGCTTGAGAACATACAATGGCAATACTCTCCTCCTCTCCCTCCCCCTCTGGTAGCACACTGTATTTAATATGTTCACATTTATTTAGTAGTTGGAATCAGGGTTTGGGAAAAGGGAGGGTCAAACCCTTGCTATAATCAAGCATTACCTCTTCCAAGCTGAGGTCAAGATTCATATTTTTGGACTTGCTTAACTGATTTGCCTCAGATGCCTTCATGTGGATTTCACAATTCTCCTAGGGCTAATGTGGCACAGCTGGGGCACTGACCTGGTGAGAAGCTGACAGGTCTAAGGATTATGATCTCTTCTTTACAAATCAGTGGAGTATTTCTGATAGACCCCTTGCCTCCCTATAGGTCATGAGACCATTCAGAACAGATGGGAAGCCAGACAGATGTCATTGAAGGCAATTCTATTCCAAATCTAAGTGAGGAGCAGGTGCTTTTGGAGCTAAATTCAACAATTGGGATACTGCTTTCTGCTTCACTGCTGTTCTAAGATGTGTTTATGCAAAGTTTCTACCTGCAGAAAAGATGTGGATTAAATTATGATGCTGAGATAAAGCTACAGATCTCCAGTTGATTATGTGATGGTATTTCTTCCCTTATTAAGTGTCCAGGTAAAGAAGCTGCACGAGAAGAGTGTCCAGGCTAGACTGGGTACACCACTATATGGTCAAAGCAAATTTTCAAAAGAGTATTTGGATTAGAGAATTTACTGGTTTATGGGGTGACTGTAGAGCTTGTGTTGCTTTTTGGTGTGTAACAGCTGAGAATCTGAGGTTTTCTCTCTTCCAACTACATGAAAAATAAGTGTTGTCCTTACTATTTGAATTGTTTGAAAGCTACATTGGAACTTTAATTGCAGACATGGCAATTTGCAAAACACTTAGTACTTGCTCTTCACGAACAACTGTAGCTTAATCTTATACTGGGTGCAGTTTGATACAACTTTGGTGTCAGTTTACAGAGGGGAGTAGAGAAAAGGCTTGTAATAATGAAGTCTGTAGGTGCTGAGGGGAGATAGATTTCTCTGCTGCATGAGTGGCACTGTAAAAACCTGCTGTATGACAAGCCACTGCTTTTGGTGCCTTTATCCTTCTGTAAATCTAGACCTGTTGTGGCTTTCCTCCAAGCCAAATATCTGCTGGGCTACACTTGCTGGAAGTACTTGAGGAGAGACTTTAATATGTCAGTGATCTTAAAAAGAAACGTCAACTTGGGAATTTGCTACTTTCACTTGTTCTTTAGAAACACTGTGTGTTGGTGTTGAAGGATATCAGGGGAGATGACTGCTTTATGTTAAGGTACTTTTTCATTTGAGGTATAGTTGTTTGTAGGACTTGGATGACATTAACAAGGACATTACAATAAATAAGAATTTTATTCCAATTAGAATCTTCGATATTCATATATCTAAAAATAACACTAATTTCTTGCTTAGTTTTTAAATAAAACTGCGTCAACCCAAAACATTGTTTTTCCCATATTAGCAGGTGGTTTAACCCACAGGTTTAACCTCATACAACAGATACTTTAATATCCTTAATTAATAAAAATAAATTAAGAACTGTATCGAGTCTGTATCCAGTTTCCTGAATAGTCACTGTTCTCAGCTCTGACAGTGACCAAAGTGCTTTGTACTGTACAGGCTGGGCAAAGGGTGTGCAGGAGAAAGCACTGCACTGGGGGTGGGGACGAGAAGGAGTTGGCAAAGCAGAGAATATTTTAATGCACTGCAATATGAAATGCAACTTCAGCAGTGCTATCACTTAGGAAATAGCTTGGTTTGCTCTGGTTTTTTTATGTTGCTTGTTGCACCCTCTGGGCTGGCATGCACTTTTTTTTTTTGTTCCATTCGTATGTATATGAATTATTATAATGCAGGATTTCTTTTAGCCTGAATTAGAAATGCTTTTGCTCGTGTAAAGGTTTTATCTCTTCAAAACAACTCTTGGAAAGTAAAGGAAATATTGTTAAGATGATAAGGGCAAGTTTCAGGGGAAAGGATGTTTCTAGGAGAACTCAGCCTTCTTCCTTCCTTCTGTTCTGAAAGGGACAGGATCTCTTTCAACTACCCGCTAAATCCTTAAGGATTCCAGACCTGGTTCATGGCACATCTCACACACCGCATGAGAACAGGTATAACTACAGTAAGAAAATTCCAGCGGGAGAGTGCAGGATCATGAGAGTAATGTGATCTTGTGGTTAAGGCACAGGACTGGGCCTCTGCAAGCCCGGGGTTTCATTCCTGGCTTGACTACAGGCTCTTTCTCTTGGTTTGTGGACAAGTTACTTGATCTCTTCATGTGAATTTTTCATCTGGAGTATGGGCAGTGCTAGTGCACCTCACATTCTGGGAATTTAATTAGTGTTTGTTACTACAGAAGTGAGCAGTATGCATGAATCTTGTTATACAATTCTCAGGCAGAAGTTTTGAACAAGGACTGTTACAGGCCTGTCACTGGTGCCCCTGGCCTCACCCCTTTGAGCCATTTTTTTATGAAGTCTCTGCTTATGGTGTTTTTCTTCAGCTTGTTTTCTCCAGAACCTGACTGGTTAAAGTAGTCAGAACTGTAGTTTTCAATTAACTGCTCATGGCATCTCCACTGATACATCATTTAAAAAAGGTAAAAAGCCAACAGAAGTACCTAAACAAGTTGTAAGGATTAGGTACTTAGGCAAGTACCTAAACAGTTGTAAGGATTTCCAGCTAGGAAATTCTTTATGCAAAAGATGAAGCTTGGGCCCTCTTAGAAAGCTTCCCACTGTACCAAAAGCAGCACAAAGGACCACCTGACCCCTGTAACCTCCCCACCCCACAGCAGCGTAGTGGTGCAGGCTCCCAGGACAGCAGCACACAGGGCAGGCTGTGGCCTGTCCTCCTTTAAGATGAAATACCACAGCAAGAGTGTCATTGCTTCTGGCTGGAATGGGCCCTTTGCTTGAACTATTAAGAAACAGGGAAAGGAAATAAAGACCAGATGAGCAACCGCCCTGCTTTTCTCCACCTCAGCCTCCTTCCCTCCACCTTCCCCCCTGCCATGCTGTCTATGAGATGACATACAAAAACACCAATTGAGTCAACCTGCTTTAAATTATAGCATTCTTTTTGAGACTGGAAAAAGACATGCTGTGGATAGCCCAAAAATGAAACATGGCTTCAGATGCTGATATGTAAACTGCATAAATGGGAAGGGGACTTATTTTTTGTCCCAGTATTCTTTCCTCTAGCAATATTGTGGCAGGCTATACATGAACATATTGCAAAGAAGAAAGTCTTAGAAACCTACCCTTTCTGCCCAGAGCAGCCATGTGTTTGTTCATCTACCTTGAGAGCCATCAAAGTCCAGCTACCTGACTTAGTTCATGTGCATGACACTGCTTGAGAGTTCCTTGCTTGCTCTGGCCACCTGTGCATGTAGAGCTGCCAGGGTGGAACTCCCAGATAGTTTTCTTCTACGGTTGGCTTGTTCTCCCCGTGAAAAAAGAGCAACCTTTTAACATCTTAACTGAAATGCATCAGAAAAGTCTCAGCGTTTTAAATGTAGCCATGAGTTTGCAGTGTAAGCTTATAGATATATATACTCATATTTTAGATGGTCCAAAGGAAACCATCCTTTGCACAACACAAAATGCTCTGTGGTTTGTGATAATACAGTGGGAATCTGCATCTGTAATCTCTTCCATCCTTCCCTTTGCCTCCTGTTCCTGCAGTTGTAGGCGTATTTTCCACTGGGCTCCTTGACTGTTTTTTTTTTTTTCTCCTCTTTGTGCAAAGCTAACTTGAATCATCTAAAGAATCACTTGTCATTCCCCAAGGAAAAGCATCAGCAGCTGCCACACTTCATTAACCATTCTGTAAGATTCATAGTTCACATTTGTAGTGTTTTAAGAATGTTGAGCATTTTACTGAAATTCTCATGAAAACAAGCTGAAGCAAACCTGTTCCCTCTGTAATGTCTTTCTTAATCACATGCAGAAATATGTGGTACCTTAAAGGTGAGGAAGGATGGACTGCAATCAGTCAGTACAGAGTGGGAATATTAATAGGTATGCAAAGGGTGAGAAGACAACATAGGCAGTGTTGGGTGAAGAGCACTTCTCACATCAGAGTTCTTGCTAGAATGGAGAAAAGTGGCATCTAGGAGCTGACTGCTACACAACAAAAAGGAATAAAATTTATAGCCTTTTCAACTATTTGGATTCTGCCTTCTGTTAGTTAACGGACTCTTTGTTTTTTTATAACTAATTATTTTGTTTTTCTATTCTGTCATAAAATAAGCCAGGAGGACGTTTATCTGAAACTTCCTGGGAAACAAAAAGGTGATAGGTTGAATCAGGCCATGGATGTTGTGTGAGTTTTTGAGAAAAATAAAATCTTTTCTGTGTTGAAACAGGAAACTCCTATCTGACTCATCAGGCTGCCTGACTGTACCACAAGAAGTTAAGTCTTTTAAACACCTATGTTTTAGGCCCATTCCGTATAAGATAATCACAGCTGGTAAAAATTTTGAATTGAAACTGTTTTGACCAGACTATAGTCAGAAAACTGAAACAAAATGGGAACTGTCAAACAAGTGAGCTGTAATCACCGTTTCCTTTCATGCAAGTAGATGACATTTCTATTCCAAAATTTTTATTACCTCTTTGCCTGTTCCTTCTTTAAAAAGAAAAATTAATCAACCATTTACAACCTTCACAATATTTGTCCAGTGGCCCCAATGGCATTTCCTATATTTAAGAATTTATTGTCAAAGACACTCACACACAGCATTTCCTTATCATGGGATACCGAAAATCTCACTTCCTGAGAGTCAACTTTCTTGCCTGTGTACACAGCAGTAGCTGTCACCATAGGACACATTTCACCATAATCTCACACTGGAAAGCTTGGAGCATATGATGTTGGCAGTACCCCAGACCTGTTGCTAGCAGCTGATCCAAAATAGGAGAGTGGCCTGAGGCCAACTAGTAGTTCCATATTCTTTGACATGGGCTGGCAGATGAACATGCCTTGCAGAGTAAATCTTTTTTCCCAAAGGAAGAATTTTTTTCAAGAAAAACAAGCCAACACCAGACCCCACTACCAAGTTAGGTATCTCTTTTACTAGCAAATAACACGCTGCACCAGAAAGCACATGGGAAGGACAGCTGTTCAGCTACTCTACATGACTAGGAAGAGTCTTTTCCTCAGGTTCTATTTTAGAAATTCATCACCCTGTTCAAAATACCTGATTTCAATTTTGTACTTTTGTAGCAGATAGTTTTCATATCCACAGGCCAGTGAAGTGAAAAGCTCATTATTAAACAATAGAAAGGAAAAATACATGTTCTAATTCAAATCTTATGGGAGCAGAGGATCCACCAAAGGGCTGTAGGGCACAGATGGCATGGCATGGCTTCGTGCTATGTTCAGTGCTTGTCATGGGAACATGTTTGTGACCAAGGCCATCTTCAGTTTCTAAAGGCAGTCTAAGGCAGTCTTCTTGACACAGTGAATAGCCCACAGCAAAATATTTTTACTAGAAGCTGTTTCACTGTTGTTTGCTCAAGGCTGAGAAACTGTTCAATTTACAAAGGTATTGTGCAAGAAGCATCTGGTGTAAAATGCTTGTCATGGTGTTTGCTGCAGAAGATGATCGGAGAGGTTGGATGAAGATTTGGGGAAGGGAGATTATAGCAGCTCTTTATCCCTTTCGCTGCTGCTTCCCCTTTCCTGTTTCACCCTGATACTCTTTCCATTGACAGATGCTAGTCTAAGGATAGATTAATGCCTGCTCTGCTTCCAGGGATGTAGTACAAGTGAATTTGCCTTGGGGGGAAGAAATTTTAAACCATTGACAAAACCTTATTAGGAGTCCTTGATTTTGTTTTTCATAATTAAGTACTCCTCTCATCATATGGGATTATTTAATCAGTGTTACTGGTTTAAGAAAAAAAAATCAATGTGGAATGATAGAACATGAACAGAAACAAGTCAGAAACACCTGATGTATAATAAGGTCTCTGAGTGTTATTTTTTCCACATCAAGGAGTATTGTTAAGGCCGTGCTGTTCTGGTAAGCCATGGATTCAGATTCCTGTGAGGAGATTGGCACAACAGTAAAAGTCTTCTAGCCCCTTGATTTATTTTTTTCAGTCTTTCCAAGGACCAGTTGATTTTATCCGCTCTGCATTTTGGGGGTATGTGCAGTTCAGTGTGTGCCTGGTGAGAGGCTCATTATCCTCCGCGGGCTCAAAACAAACCCTCGATTTTGAAAAGGCAACAAAAGAGGTGGCTGGTCCTGGTTTCCGGTGGCCCCGGCTGGGCCAGCACGGCGGGCTCCCGGCCCCGGCAGCTGCCTCTTTGTGCGCTTGGGCATAATGAGGAGGGCTCGGGAGGAAGCTGACACAGGTGTGCCATGAGGCCGGGGACTTGGCTGGGGACGCTGCCCCGGCTGTGCGTGCACGTCTCCCCACACACAGGTCTTGTGTTCGCTCTTGGCCGCGGCCTTCAAGGGCCTCCTTGTCGCAGCACAAACAACGGCGTCGCGCAGCCTCCCTTGTGCGCTGCATCCTGGCCCAAACTGCCCGGAATAATCCCCTTTCTCAGCCCTAATACCACAGCAGAAATGTCATCCTTATTCTGCAGTGCTGGCATTTGTCAACTTGGTGGGTACAAAGACAGCATTCATTGAGCAGGAGACAGGCACAGGGCCTCAGGAAAAGCCCTGTGAGGGGACAGAAAAGGGTCTTCTGTCAAACTTTGAACTCTACAGGAGCTGCTGTTTGTCTTCAGGTCTGGCAGAACTACAGAAAGGGCTGTCTTGTGTTGACCACGTCTTCAGCTGGGGTTGTGGGGCAAGTTCAGGTTTAGTTTTTAAGACAGCTGACCAGCAACAAATGGCCTTTCTTCTGGGGCAGTGCCATCTTTAACAATTGTACAATCTACTCTGTTCAGCTCTGTTCACCCTTGGACAAAATTAAACCTACAAGAAATGGATTTATCTTCACACTTACTTTACACATAGATGCAGCTATTCTAACATCAGATGCTTTTATCTCCTGTGCCACGCTTAGAAATAAAAGGTTCTTGCTGGCCCCAGGGGACAGCTTCAACTCTTCAAAAGGTGCCAGTGAGAGGCAGTAACACAAAGGACAGGAAGCCTGCTCTTCCTTGGACATCCTGGTTAGCCCTGAAGTATTCTGAGGGACAGTAGATATTTCCACTGGTGACAAATACATCAACAACTGATGGAAGAGATAGAGCCCTTCTGACAGTTTGCTCAGTGAGTCAGCAGACTCCTCACAAACAGCACTGGTTCCTCTTGCCCTTGCTGTTGAGTTAAAGTAGATGGCTCAGGATAGCATGATGCAATCAAGAATATTCCACTTTATTGAAAACAGATCCACTGGTTTTGTAAAAGTCACATTACCCACTCTCTGAACATAAGCACTGAGCTCACTTAAAACTCTCTATACTCAGGGGATGCACAGAGGTGATTAACCCTGGGGTTTTTGTGTTCTGAAGAGAGCTGCAAAGCAGATCTGGGAAGGCTTGATTTGAGTCAATCTTATTTTTCTATTTTAAGTTGTCCTCTAATGAGACTGTTCAAACATACCTCACTAAAGAAGTCGCTGTGTTTTAGTGAGAAGTTAAACTAATTTTGTGGGCCATTAAAAACATGCTATTTCCCACTTGCTCCCATTACAGAGCATTCTAAAATTATAGAGTATATCTGCTGGTATGGAAATGCAGCTACCTTTGGGGTGGAGACCAGTACCAGCCTGTATTTTGCATTTTGCTAACTCTTCACAGTAAATCTTCTGTGTGAAAGTCCTGGAGTACACTCAGTAGGTCTTCAGGAAGAGAAGCTACTAAATAGCTTCCAATATGTGAGGTATTGGAAAAGACAATGGGGTTTGAATCAGTTTTGAGAAACTGAAACAATTTCATCATAATACATAATTACTCTAATTGTGGGGTTAAGAGCAGCAATAAGCAAAAGATATGGAAAGAGACGAATATTCATTAGGCATTTAACTTCTATGGGTAACGAGAAACAAAAGAAGAGTATGTGTTATGTACATTTAGCATGACGTATACAATTCACTCAGAAAATATAGGTAATTTTCCTTATAATGGTCAATGTTACTGTTCACTTTGATACAATATTGTTAGATGGCTCATCTGTAAAGCTCCATACTAAATACTGAAAGCTAATGGAAACTGATAAAGAAGACTGGGACAGTGGCACAGTCCCTTAGGTGACCCCCTCCTAAATGCTGGAGTAGCTGAGCCAGCTTTGGAAGAGGAATTGTGTTTTAATCCATTCCAGTTCCTTCTTGAAAATAAGGGAGAAATATATGTCAAGCATGTCACTGTTAATCCATCCTGATGGTTGTGGGGGGTGCTTAGGTTGTACAACAAGATGCTACAGCTGTTGGACTGGGCTGTGGGCAGCACGTTCTGTGCTGCCAGGATGCAGTCAGGAAAACATGTGCAAGAAATCATTTTAGAGACTGCCCACCACCCACTTCTTTTTAAGGATATGGTTTTGCACATGGATATAAACAGGAAAGGCCTCCTCATTCTTCTTGTTATCTGAATAAGCAGTATAAAGGTAATTTCTCTAAATTATCTGTGGATAACTGCCTTATTCCTAAACCATCTCTTAGGACCTGGGTTTAAACAGCATGCACTAAAGTCATGTCTTTAACATCAGCCAAGGGAGTATTTAAAAATTCCTTACCTTGCCTGTCCTTTATTCCCCACTAGGTATAAAACAGTGGAGCAGATATTTTTCTGCTTAGAAACATGTCAAGAATGGGTAAATAGACATTTTCAGAGTGTGTGGACAGACAATTTAAAGACAATAAACATAATCTGTAGTGAACAGGCACAATGAACTAAAACAGAAACATAGCAGTGTGCTATGAAGGAGAGAGATGTAAGAAAAAATTGTGGAATTACACATTCACTGTAATTTGCAGTGTAGCCAGGAAGTGTCGTGTTAATACCAAATAAACTTGAACAGACATAGATGTGCCCAGCAGTCAGGAATTCATATCTGTGCTATCTCAGCAGCTTCTCCAACAGTCAACACTGTTTCCTGCTCTTTCGCTAGTTTTTTTCAGTGGGAAATATTCTTAAAATATTACATAATAAAATAGTTGTTTTCTCTAGAAGGGGGGGTGGGACAACAGTGTTTTAAAGTGAAAATAGTTTTGCTGTCTGTGTGTAGTTTTAATTCTCTGCTTTTTCTGTTTGATTTGTGAAATGGCAAAAAATTCATTGTGTTGTATCATGTGATACTAAACTTATTAGTAAACTTAAGCATATTAATACTTCTGAAAAACTTTAATAACAGCCTCAGAATTTATTTAATTTGCCATCATTGATTACACAATGTGTTGGTGTTATTCAACTTAGGTTCATGATCTAGTAGCTGGTTCAGAATACCAAGGTAGATGCATGTGAACTGTAATGGAGCTCATTTTTTACCACACCTATCCTGTCCTTTTGCTGTTTTTCCTCAGGCTTTATCAAATTATTAAACATAGTGTTATTTTATATAAAACTTATAAAGCTTAAAACATATAACTATTTCCTGTAAGTAGGGGTAGGTAGGGAAATACAAAATAACTTACTTGAAGTTTTTATTTAAAAAAGTTGAGTCTCTAAATTGGGACTGCCTCCCAATTAATTTCTATCTATGACATCTTGTAGTATGGGCCAGTTAAATGATCTGGCCCAGAGTAAATTTGTCAAACCAGAGCTGTTAAAGCTCTTGATACCAGAAAACTGTAACCACACAGGGACTATCTTTCAGCTCTCTTATGAGACTGTTTCATTGCTTCTTATAGAGGAAATGAGGGTCAGCTGATTACCTCACAGGCTGGCCTGAGACTGAGCATGTTGCTCCCCATCGATGTGAGAAATGCTTTAGAAATGCATGGTTTGACTTGGGAAAAGGGCAGCAGTGAATAACCAGCTTAGAGTGGTACTTGGCAAGAAGGTTGTGATGACAGTATATTTTTGAAGGCACCATGAAACAAAGAAGTGTTCCCAAAAAGGAGATATGCACAAAAAATTCCGGGGCAGAACAACAGCTGCAAAAATCTTTTCTGCCTTTGAACTCTGCTTTTAAACTGAACTGCTTTGTTCCATAGTGCCTGCAAACAACTGGAGCACTTCCACTGTCAGTATTCATACCTGTTAGTAGAAAAGTTGCAGCTATTTACAGCCATCTCAGGGTGTAGATGGATCTGCATCTAACAGGAGTTTTTAACTAAGGAGGAGAGCTATTTAAAATTAGTTCATATTTTACAAGTGTGATTTCTGCAGGCTGCACAGGCACTGCCCACTCAGTGGGCAGCACTGCTCTGCAGGCAGAAGGGCTCACTCGGTGCATAAGGGCAGTGTGGAGGACACGAGATTAGGGGTGCTGCTGTTAGGTGTCCATGCACATCTGTCACTGGGGTAACTTGCAGGCATCTGTCTGCCTAGACTGCAGGTCCTGACATGTCCCTGGACATGGCCCCATCGCCCCTGGGGGAGCAGAGAGGGGAGCACCTTGCTGAGTGCTGTTGTCCTGCAGGCAGCCAGGCAGGAGCACACACTGCTGGTGACACATCTGCAGCTCCTGCTCAGGTGACTACTGAGGGTCGTGGCAGTCCTCAAGTGATGTCGTAACAGCTGGATGGTCTGCTCCAGCTAACACAATCATAACTTTGCAGCTTTTTGCTTAGGATGTTGCTTTGGAAAACATTCTCACTTTCTGTATTCACTGGAAGCTGTTCTGGGGCTGTGTTCAAGCATACATTTAACACAGTATTATGGAGAGCTGTGCTGAAAATGTAAGGCAGTGCTGGTACAGCAAAGTCAGTTTTGTAAACTTGCAGAACAAACTGCTTTCAACCACAACTTAGCAATAGTTTGCTGAAGGGTGTGGGGCCAATTTAGAATTTGCATTTCCTTCCTTCAAACAATTAATTCAGCTAAAAGTAGGTTATACTACAAGTGTTTAACCAAAAGAAAACACGTAATGCCTCTTCTTTTAACCAGCATTATGGATTAACAAAGAACAGAAGTAGAATTGCACATGAAGCTCCTGCTTGGCAGTGAACTTTTCAAACTACAGTTCAGAACTTCTCCCTAGAAAAGCAGCGATGGAGATAGCCTGGATTTGATCCTGCAGTGCCTGTGTTGTGCACAGTAACAGCTGTTGGCTCCTGGCAGGGGGAAGGGGACAATGTGAGGCTTCCAACAGCTGGGAGCAGGTTGTTTTAGTATTTGCACTAGTAAATAGGAAGGACAAAAGGAAAAAGTTGGATCTTGCCAGTAAAAGTGCATATAAATAAAGAATGGAGCATTTTCTTTTGTGCAGGAAACAGAGACTATTCACAAATCTGTTTGCTGCCATACGTAAAGAGCACTGAGTTTTGCACTATTTTGAATATTGTAATTATCTTCAGACCATTCAGATAGACACTAATATCCTCACAAGCAAAGGATATTTTCATTCCCTTAGATGGAGAGAGCCAAGCAGCCCCTTAGACTGAAAACAAGGTAGAGTTTGCAGAAGAAACTAAGAACCTAAGGCATACTGATGCCCTGTGGCTGGCTTGAAATTCCTGGACTAATGGTGTACTATCATACCAAGATACAGAGTAGGAGGAAAGGGCTTGTGACCATTTTGGCCAGTGTGAAGATGAACTTCCCTTTGCAGCATTTTTACTGTTTGCACATGTGCTTTCCCTAAGCCAAGTGATCAATCATGTAAACGGGTATTTGAGAACAACCAAGCCCAGGTGTTAGCTGAACCAGAGTTACCAGGTGGCACTGTCTAAACCAAGACCCTAAATCCCAGTATGCTGTGGTACCTGACTACAGAAGCAGCAAACTGAAAGCCATTTCCTACCCAATTACATACAATGTGTTCCTTTGCTCCCTTCCTAATAGAAATTGCAGCATGCAGCCATCAGATTTTGAAAGGAATACTCTGAAAACTTGTGTTGCAGACCTGATGTCACAAAATAGACATAAAATGTACACTTGTTGTAGATGGTTGGAAATTTGATCAGTTAAATGGAAATAAAAAGGTTTGTGTACTACATCTGAATGAGAATCAGCTTCTGAAATGCTGACTAGTGCTGAAGGCAGGTATGACTTTGGTGCCCTGTTTCCCCTCAGCAGAAATGGTGCAGCAATAAAATCAGTTCTTTCAGCCTTGCCTACATGCACATCCTTTTTGATGATCAGCTGCCTGAAGTCAGTTCCTTTCCAGAACACAGGAGAGTGAATGAGGTGAAATGACCATTACAGAGTCTGAACTTACTGGTAGTTAACCAACAGAGTTCTCCAGTTTCATGTTTTTTTCTTTTCAGCTGTAACTTTCGTGCTCTTCTGTATTATTTTCTTCTTTTCTTCTCTTAGGATCAGTGTTCTTAACGTTCGAAAACTTGAACAGTGGAGGAAAAACAGGATGTGTAAAATCTCCTCCGAGTCATTCTTCTCGGCAGAAAAGCAGTGCTTTGTCATCTACAAATGAAGCTTTCTTTCCAGTTACACCTCTCCCTCCTCAGAACTCTTCTCCACCCTACTTGCTCTTTTTAGTCACATTATGATAAACAGACTCATCTCTGTGGAGCTCGGTGGTTAGTAATAACTCAGCCCCATGAGGCAGAAATATAACTTTATAGTCTGTGATCTGTCAGAAGTGGTGATATGTAGGATTGTACTGTAAGGAGTTGCAGGAAATGAGGCTTATGGACCTATTTATTAAAATCTATTGTAGAAACATGCACAAGTTGTAACAATTAATGAAAAAATGTCACAGAAATCTGACTGAATACAACTTGCAAATTATTTTTAAACACAAAATTGCACTAGTAAACTGTTTTCAATTAATGATTTACCAGTTCCATTTAAAAATGAGCAGGAGATCACAGCAGAGTGTAGAAACTGCGAGAGATGGAACAGTATTGCAAATTGGCTTGAATTTCAAACCAAAAATGAGGACAGATGATGTTTTTTGTTTTAAGTCTAACAACTTTCTGGGAACTCAATTTGCCTTTTTATCTCTTGTACAACATCAGAATTGCAATTACTTTCCCACACTTGACTGGGAATAAAAATGCTCTTGACCGGTGGAAAAAGAGGTCCCTTTAAGTAGGGAGCAACCACAGACAACCATTAACTCCTTTTAAACATGCTACTTAGTACATGTAAGGAGACCACAGGAGCTGAAGTGTTCTGCATGCTGATTCAAAACTGGCAATAAGATATGCATCCTTTAAATGCACAGAAAGATGGAAGAAAGTATCTCATCCCAAGTTTGTTATTCCAGTATAATGAGCTTTAAGACCAAAGCACTTCAGTAGTACATCCCTCCCCCTCTCCTTTAGTGCAGTGGAGGTCTTGTTCTAAACAGGACTTCTAGTTTTTCAATCTATTGTAAACATATGTATTTCAATACATGTTTTCTTGAACATAAGCTCAAAATGTTTACACAGTGTACTTGAGAGGTTTGTGGAAATCCTCAATTCTTGAGTTGCCCTTGTTCTTGAAGATAAAGGAAACTTTCCTTTGAAGAGGTTTTTGCCCTTGGTGACAAGTGCTCATGAAATTCATGGTGATACTGATAGGTGGGAACCCTCAGATAATATGGCCCAGTTCATGAAACAACTCGAAGATGAGTATTTTGTGGACCAAATAATCAAAGATGTTTACAATATCTCATGAACTCAGTGCAAATGTCTGTGGGATCTCAGCAACTGATTCAGCCTGTACTTCTGTTTTGTGGAAAGCTACAGAACACAAGCTGACTCTTGGAGATAAATGCTGTACTATACTTGAATGCCTTGAGCTTCCTAAGAGGTGTAGGTATCATAGTCAGGTACACAGGATTGCACTCGAGCAGAGAGGTGAGGAAAATGCAAGTAAAGCTGCCTCAGCAAAGAGTGGATAATTGCAGCATTTTGGAGAGACAGAAAAACATTCCTTGAGAATTAGGACAAGTTAGACTTAGGGCTATAGTGATATTATTCCCTAAAAGAGTAACTAAATTTGATCAATGTTCAGATTGCACTAGTCTTAAAACATTTCCAAAAGCTCTGTCCTCTGGCTGCCAGTGTCAGCTCTTGTTCTTGTTCACCTTCAAGCAGCTGTTTTTCATCCATGAATTCAATTCACCCCACTGAACATGGGCTCACTACGTAGAAGTGATACAGCTGCAGGCAGCGAAAACCAGCTTGTGCTGTGTGTCACACACAGACATATTGCTGGCATTTAAATGCAACTTTCCTACCTAGTAAGAGCAAACACACAAGTTCCCTAAGAGACCAGAGAGAAACTGATTCTTGTGGAATGTCACAAAACTGACCTGGGGATTGAGGATCAATATTGGAAGTGCTGCTCTTGTTGGAAAAGACTGAAACCATCTTAAAACATCAATCTGGTTGTCTGTCACCTCTTCCTGGTGGAACAGCTGTATCTCATGGACAGTAGTGTCAAATGCTAAAGAGGTGTAGGATGAAGAGAATGGATGTGTTCTCATGACCAGAACGAGGTCATCCATTATAGTGGTTTCATTTGTGTCCTGGCTTGCATCCAGGTTGTACTGGGACTCTGCAGTCAGCTAAGGTAGGCTCCCTTAACTCTTGTAAGACATATTTCTTGCTACAGGCAGAACCTTCCTTAAAGAACTGTATCTATACTTCTGTGAATATCTGTCAGCCAGACAAGAAGCTGTCTAAGATTCTCACATAGGGAAGTGGTAAATTGGTTTGAACTTTTGCCATACATTTAACCAACCCTTTCATAATTATTAAATGATTAAGCATGTACTGTGCTGTTTAAGTTGCTACTGCATAGTCCTAACTCTCCCCTTCCCCCTACCACCTCTTCCCTTTCAGTATCACGTTAATCAATTCTGCAGACATTCGGGATCAAAAAGTACTGGCAGAAAAGGGAAAAAAGCTTCCCTAGTATCACTGCTGAGCTATAGGCTGGACCTGGGATTTAAAAACTCCATATTAACACTACTGCTTACAAAATGGCTTAATGCCTAGATCCTGCAGTAGAAATTTCTTCAGCAAATCCATTTAATGACTCATCTTCATCTCTTTTAAAAGAAGTACAACTTGAAAGTATACACAAAATATATATTGCACTGTATGGAAGGGAGAACAAGATTTCACCAATTCCAGGCATCGCATATTTTTAACAAGCTTGCAGGTAAGGTTTTAAAGCATTCCTTGCTTATTCAGTCTATCCAAGCAGTCTCCTAGTCTGTCTGCCTTTTAAGTTTAAAATTGTCAGCTTTCATGATTATTGTTGGTGTCTCTGGCTCACGGCACATACATATATATTATTATTCAAGTTTCATTTTGTTTGTATTAGTTGGGTTGTGTTTTAATGTGAAGTCATTACAGTGAAAAGGTTTTATACGTGAATCCACAGAGGCTGAAAAAAAATGATAAAGGAACTCTACTGCTTGTTCTAAATGGAAATAAACTGGCAGGATCCTAAGTTTCTACAGATTTCTGTAACCTTAATGAAAATTAGGCAATATAGTTCCATACAGCACCCCGGAAATGAATAAGGTGTGTAGTGCTCAGTGTATAACCAAGATGTCAGGACTTGACCAGTGAAGCCCTAGAAAAGCCCTTCTGTTATCCAGAGGCAAGGGCAGCCCCAGCAAGCAGCCTGTGGAGAAAGGCTGGAGCCAGTCAGTGCGACAGCCCTGTCACTCTGGGACACAGATCTCATGGAAATAGCTGCCAGTGTGAATTGGTTACACTGCACAAGGCTCCTGACTCCACTGGTGCCAACTCCCTGACCTTTACAATCTCACAGAGCTGCTTCTGCACAACAGATAAGCAATCACCTGTTTGAGGTCAGAGGTGCTGAAGCTGAGTCCCAGAATACAAGTACAGCCACATCTCTGACTGCAATGCCAGCTGCAAGGATCCACCTGCATGGCACATCCTTGTTTTCCCCTGTCTTTTAGGTGTAGCATTGCACATGTACCTATCTTTCTCCCAGAAATCAAACTGTCAGTCTAGGAGCATGTATGATTGATTATTTACACATGAAATGTCAGCTGCTTTTCTTTAGGGATGTTCAGCAACTTTAAAGGTGACTTAAAGGTGAAGCCCTAAATCTCTTGCAGAAGTCCCTTCCATTCAACATCCCACTCACTGAAGAAAATTAATGAAAGTAAACCACACACATAATTTGAAGCACCTAAATATAGTATCGAAGTCTTGGCTGGTGTGTGATCAGTAACACTGAAGTGTTTCCCACAGTTCAGAGATCGTCTTTTGTAACAGAAGGCTGGGAAGAACAAGAATCTGTCAGCCTCTGCTTCGCTTTAGTGCTCATACTCAGCTTTAGTGCTGGAGTATGGCTAATCCAGAGCAAAGTTTAGTTCACAGCACTAGAAGGGGGTGGCCCCATCAACAGCCTTTGGCTTTGAGATGACTTTAGCTTTTTGCAATTGCCAGTACAGCACCTGCACTAGGAACAAATTTTAAAAAGTAGGTCACAACTGCACATGCAATTACTGATTGCACAAAACAGGCAGGCTATAAAAGTGTCCTGGTGTATCTGCTTTAAGTGCTGGCATGCAATGTCAGGAAACTCAGAAAACACAGGACCACCTGTGGAGCCCTCACTGCAGTATGATCCTGTTAAGTTAATACTCTCGAGCCTCTCCGCTGACTAATACAGGCAAACATTACAGCCAGCCAGGATTTTAATAAGCGGGACACTTCTACCTAGGGTACGTGCCAACCCGAGGCTTGCTGTGGAAAGCAAGCACAAAAGTAAGCAAGAGGTTAAAAAAGAAAACGTCTAGCTTTTTCAACAGCTGGGTTCCATTGTGAAAGGGTCATGTGGTGCCAAGGAAAACAGAAAATAGGAAGGCACACAGATTTGTTAGTTTGAAGTAATTGACCACATGGTGTCCAATGGTTTGTGTTCTCATGTTCTCCAGAGTGAAGTCCCACGGGAGCTGAGGCAGGGGTTCCAGTTCCTAGCACTCTATTGTTTACCCTGATGGTTTCCAGATGCTGGAGACAAGGACAGTGAAATCTTTGGGATGCTGCCAAAGAATGAAAAAGACTAAAGAAAACACTGAGGGTATTTTTTTAATTTTATTTTTAAAGAGACAGTACTTAGTGAAAAGACCACCTTCTTTTACAGTTCCTTGCTCCCTCAAATACACATGCCCACACTGCTTCTCTTTTTCTGCCCCTTCTCCCCCATCTGTTTTTTCTTTTCCTTTTTTTTTTTTCATTTAAACAGCTCTGTAACTAGCCAAGGGAAAGTGATGTAGGGTTTTGGGATTTTTTTTTTCCCCTTGGCATCCATAGCTCATTTAGCTGTTACACAGTGGATGTGCAAAAATGGTCAGAAAACCCCAGCAAAAACTTCATAGCAGGCAGATCACCAACAGAATGTCAGCAGTGATGGGAAAGCCTCAGAAGGCTGTGAGTTCAAGTTTGCTTTGGCATAGCTGGAAGAAGCTTGCAGAATTCTACAAAGTGTTTTCAAACATCTGAACCATGGAAATCAGGGAAGGGGAGCAAGAATGGGAGAGCAGTACACATTTTCACCAGCAAAGCCAGAAAGCAGAGAAGAGCAAGGGAATGTAAAATAAGGGAAAAAACCCTCCTAGTAATTAATTCTTCCAGAGGGATGAGGTCCAAGAGCAGGGCTTCAGTGTTTGGAGGCTTATATTTTAGTGAAGTGTGGCTGCCAGCACTCTGAGTTAGAGCAAGTTTCTACATTGCACCTACGTGTATGTATGTATGTATGTACTTGGGGTTAGGCAGAGACTGTGGAAATCTACAAAAGAGTTGCTGTTGTTGCCATCAAAAGGTGGTAGATGAGATAGTTCTCCTGTTCACACATGAGAAACACCAGGTTCTGCCTTGCCTTTTCTTTTATTGAAGGGTATCTGCTATAGTAATTTCTTTGCTGCAGTCTTCATGTCTCCAGGGAGGGGTGAATGGGTGTTTTGCAGACAAAAATCCTCCTCTAGTCTTGGTGGAGTTTAATTTGCTACAATAAAACTTTAGCAAAATCTGCTGTTCAAGAAGCAAACAACAAGTTTGATTGTAGATTCACTATGAAGTGTAACATCTACTCATACCATAGTTCAAAATTCATCAATACTTGGAACCTTAGACAACCTGCTGGCCAAATTTCAGACCCTCTGATAACAGCCTTCTGCTTTTTCATTGTCTTTCAAGGATCCTCTTACCAAACCCAGTGATGCTGAAACCTGATGTTCTAAGGTATGATAAAAGGGCACAAGTCCCTTTGCTTTTTCTGCTTCCTGTCTCCTGGACAGGCTCAAAGAGCCCTCATGTCTCTTCCATTTGTGATTTAGTAGTCTGTGTGTGTAGGACTGATAAAAATGCACCATTCAGAGAAAAGCATTGCTTTTTTCTATTGTACATTTCAAAGATTTTTAATGCTAAATTACGCCTATCTTTTTCTTACTGTATGTATTAAAACTAACACAGAAGAGGTGAATTCAGACAACACTGAAATTAACAAGAACTAAAGAAAGATTTCTCATCAGATGTTGTAAACAGGACTTTCAGCATGAGCCAATACTTCAAGAAGTGAGTGCAGGGTATGTTAGGGTATGTTTGTACATGGACCTGTACATGCCCATGCTTTCTGTGTGTTGGACAAGTAAAGGATGGCACTGACACGCAGCTCAGTGCACACACCTGGTAAATCCAGTCGGAAACAAAATGAGGCATGTGATGTTTAAGTTTATGCATCTGTTTGATGACATGCTAAAAATATAACTGTTACTGACACAGAATTGTGCTGCCTTCTAACTCCAAAACCAGATCAGATCATGTTGAATGCTAAAACAATGCCATGTTTTTATCAGCCTTCAAGTGATGAAGCACAGACTCAACCTTAATTTTTTAGCTCCTTGAAAAAACAAGAAAATCTAATCTGTTTGAAAAGAAAAGATTCCCTGTGATTTTCTAATTAACCTCTTTCTTTGTTCCCAAATAATATGTAATAAACAAGTTGCAAGCCTACTTCTCTCTCCACAAACTGAAAAGAATTTCTAAGGTTGTTACTATCTAGTACTTGAATCACATCCTGAATGGCGCCTGACATCAGCAATCAGGTGGTTTTATGTCAAGATTTGGTTTTATTGTATAACATGACTAATACTTTAATTTTTTGTAAATGAAGATTTCATAGTAGCTATGGTAACTACATTGCTATCTCCAAAGTTGGACCATTTTTAACTAAAGGTGGTTATATCTTTCACTGAGCAGTATTGTTTCATATAGGCATGTGCATGCCAGAATGGCTGTACTGGGCCAAAGTGATAGCCCAGTCCTTGGCAGGTCCAGCCATGAATGTCAGAAAAAACTAGAAAACCAAGCTAAGCATAAAATAGTTTTACCCCAGCAAGCTCCTCCAGACTCCCCCAGTTTGCAACAGAGGGATGCCCATAGCCAGTGGTGGAATCTTTATCCAAACTCTGTTCTGATCTTGCTGTTCAGAAACATAATCCGAGAGTACTGTATCTGAGAGAGCACAGCTGATTAAAGAATGAGTTAATCACCCTGTCATGAATGTGCAAACCAAGTGGCAGTGTTGGTCATAATTCACTTCCCCTGAAGAAATCGCCAAGAGATTAAATGTTCCATATTTCTTATTTCGAGTGGAGATGATGAACAATGATACTGTCAAACGCTACATGAACTGTCAAATGCTCTATGTTCCCCACACTTTGCTTCTCATTTCAAAGACACAGAATAAAAATTACTTGCAGTCAGCATATGAAAGATATGTTTGTTTTCAGACTGGCACTTTTTGGAGGCTCAAATGGTATCAAGTAGATTAGCAAAAATGTTTTTATAAAAGGCTCTGTTTTCCCTGTTGAACTGTCTTGGTCCAAACACGGTGCTTGTGTTGGACTTACCAAGACGTGTTTTTCAGTCTAGTTCCTGAAAGACAAACTCCTGCAGACCAAAGCCATTACCCCACACTCTTCCTGTGTACTGATCTTACAAGGGCAGAGAGAGGACAAGGCTGACAGTTTGCACTGGCTCCCCTGCACCTGCGCTCAGCTGGGGATTGCATGGTCTCTGCAGGCTAGCAGAAGAGCTTTCCCCAGGGGCTGTCCAATGAAAATTTAAACCTTAAGCAATTTCTGATCTTGTTACTAGGATGTAAACAGATAAAATATGGGGGAAATACTTTGAGACAGAAGATATAACTATTATTGCACTACATTTGTTCATTGTAGTATTTTTACTTTTTTCCCAAGGCTTTGTTTACTGCAAAAGACAGAATCCTGTAGAGATCCTGCATCTATCTCTGCGTATTAGTTACCTCCTTAATGTTTTCCTCCTTAATGTCAACAGACTTGAAAAGAATAAGTGCAAAACTGAAATTAGCTCTTGGTGTACATGGAAAGAATAAAGTGTATTGGATGAGAGGGTAAAGTGGACAGAGCTTAAAAGGGTCCTTAATTCGTGATGATTTTTTTCTATTTATTTTCACAACACTAGATTTGGTGGAGATGAGTGAGGACTCAATTTAGCTAAACAGATATCATTATATGGATAAATGCTGCTTGGTGGCTTTATAGTGGCCGTGGATCCAGCTCCTAGCAATTCCCTCCCAAAGTCTGTTACAGAGAGAAGCTGTAAAGAAGGATTTTTACTGCAATTCCCTAGATACAGGTCCTGCAATTTTGACTGGCTTTTAGGTACTCCCTGAGGGGTATGTTACCAATTTCCTTGTACCTTCTGCTTTTCCAGGCACCTGAATGAGAGTTTCAAAAGCTTGATAGAAATTACTGCACTTGGGGCTGCAGGTCCATGCCAAAGCACTGTGAATATCTGACATGCTGTGTTAAAGCTTAGCAGTGAGATGGAAACCTTTCAATTCCATTGCACTTTCAACTGCTGCCAACCTGGCACTCCAGTGTGCAAGTTTTGAATCAAGCCTGGTGTATTTTTTTTCCAGGCAGATTTTTTTCCTTACTGTAAACTGGCTGTTCTATTTCCGAATAACACTTCATTTAGGCCATAAATGGTGGCTTGAAGGGGCTCTAGGACAAGCCTTTGGTGACTTAAAGAAATAATTTCTTACTAACTACAATTTTCCTGTGTGCACATTTTTGATATTGGAGAGATGAACACAAGTACTGGATATTTATTTGCCTTTTTCTTACATCTGTTACTGAAAAAAATGAAAGGTTTTAAATAATGAATATAAGAAGGAGCACCAAGTGCTTCATAAGCAGCTAATGCTTTAAAGAGTCTCTGGATTTGAATGTCGGGTTTCAGGCACCAAGAGTTTTGTTTTCACAAAGTATAGTTCATCAATCTGTTTTTCAGGTGTCCAACACAGCAAATTAGGGGCTTTTTTGTATCTTCTGGGATTTTTCAGAAAGTTAGGAGAACAGTACAGGGCAAACTCAATTCCTAGCACCAGAAGTGAAGAGAGTATTTTGGTTTTCAGTTTTTTTTCTATAATTTTTCTAGCTGCTTATTCAAACATTCAAGAGCTCCAACTCGTTATTTAATGCTCTGTATTGGCATTGGAGATAGAGCTCTGATCAAGACAAGAAAATTTAAATACAATGTGTGGATATATGTGATTCTGTGTTTGTTAGAGAGATGGATAAACAGAGAGAGACCCTCAGCATTTGTCTGGGACTCAGTGTGCTAGTAATGTGCTGGTTGCAAGCAGCTGATTCTCTTCAAGTATGTCTGACCTAGCAGATGTCTTGAAATTAGGGAGCTATGACCTCAGGCACTGGCTCATGGAGAGGTTGGCTCCCAAAGAGGAGCTCCCAGTGAGGCAGGCAGAGAGAGAAAATAAGAAAGAAAAATGGTTTTATTTGTTGCATCCGGTTAACCGGTAACAAAACAAGCAGAACAACATACACAATTATATCCTGAGTTTCAAGAGCTTCAGTTCCAAACTTTGTTTGACCTGGTTACTCTGGGCTAGCTTTAGAAAATGAAATGCTGTCTTTCCTCCTTAGACTTGAAGACTGTTTCCTGACTGGGATTTATGGCTAGTGTTGGACCTCAAAGCACTGCATAGTGTTCAGTATCAGAGGAAGTGAAGCAGATTTAGCTGTGAAGACAAACTGAAAAGGGGATTATCAGCATTTCTGCAGGGCTTGTGTGTCTCTCGTGTAGCAGGCTCCAAGGAGTTTTCTCCCTTCTTCTTTTGGCTCGTTTTTATACTCAGTGAATTGCGTATCTGGGGATTGTATGCTGTGGTCAAAATGTCATCAGTAAAAATTTGAGCAGTTTTAAGCCAGATATATTGCTCTAAAATATTCCACACCGATACTGTCTTGTTCCCATACAAAATGTGGACATTGGCTATTTCTGCTGCAACTGTTTCATGTTTTGGGGGTTTTGCTGGTTTGGTTTGGGTTTTTTTTTTTAGGTTTGGGCCTAAAGTAGCTCTCTATTATATGCATTTTGAGCTTGCATTTTTGTGTCACAAAGTGTGAACAGATTATGGTACAGGCAAAACCTGCTGCTCATAATCCACAGGAAAATCAGATAATAGAGCACTGAATAACCTGTGTGGTTTCAAACTGGGCTTAACCAATGGCAGCAGAAGTTGTGCTGAACAAGTCACTGGAAATAAGACACATAGCTGTGCTCATTGGGATGAATGTGAATAGAGGAGTGGTAACATTTTTTCACTTGCAATTAGTGTTTGATTTGAGAATTGAATATAAAGTGCTAAGAGATAATGAGTTTTAAAATTTCTTTTATTGAGAGCCTCATAACTGATGCAGAACTTATGACAACCAGTAATATTTTGCATGTGTTGTTATTGTGCTTTCCTTGAAGTACTATGCAGGTATCACTGAATTCCCAGTTCTCCTGTGCACACTGGAATAAGCCTGCATGCCAGTGCCTTCCCTCCTATGCCAGCCCCTCCAAAAAGCCTGATTATTTTTTGGAAGTCACTGAGCGTCCTTCCCCAGGCCGCCATACATATGTATACAGCAGGTCACTTTGCAATAATCACTGGGAAATTTTGGTCCCTGTACATTTTTAAGATGCTGGCTGGTGTCAGGAGGGAGAACACACAGATGATGCACCACAGTTGCTTGGGTGGAGCCCCACAGAAGAGTTCAAGAAAAAGTTGTGCTCCAGAAAAGTTGTGCCTGTGTTCTTGTTACATCTTGTGCACTTTGGTTGTCTCTTTCGTTTTTGTATATTCCATAGGAATAGGAAGCCACTATTTCTCAGGTTTTATCACAAAACAAAAGCCAAGCTTCTAGTAAGAAAATATTCACACAAAATGCTGAGTAGGCATAAATTTCTGGTTCTCACAGTAAGCCTCTGCCTACCTGCAGTTTTTGGATATGAAGCACAAGATATGGCTGAAGGAGAACCTGTGTTAAGGGGATAAAATTTCTCTGGATCTAGAACAGGACCTCAAGCGGAAGAGGGTTTAATTCCAAATGCCACACAGGACATGTCATTGCCCTTCTTATTCCTCACACTCCCCCACGGACTACTAGTTACTCTTGCCTCAAAAGGAATGTGGCAAGGCAAAGTTAATAACTTTAGACTCTTCTTATTATAGCAATGTGGATCAAACAGAATAAAAAAAGAGGAAAAATGAATCAAGTTTTATTACTGATCAAGAAAAGCTCTCTTTGATCTTAAGGATTACAGAATATGGTAAAATATTTGAGAATGTAAAGGCTGTGTCTCCGGCACTTGATACCTGAAGCTCTCAGCATGAGAACTGAGATCATAGAATCCCCCAAATTTAGGTGTTTACCTGTATCTTCTGTCACAAGCCTAAAACCTAAGCAAGCAAGTTCTTAAATACATATTTAACTTCAAAAGCACATGAAAAAATATACAGAAATCAGGTACATTTTGCTGGATTGTGGTCTTGTGATTCCAATAGTAAACTTAATTTGAAGGAACTTGAACTTTACCTGTTTTTTTTCTTAGAGAGGGAAAAAAAAAAGTGTTCTTATCTCATTCCAGCTTCATTCCTCTGTGTGAGTAATGTATGTGGGGAAAAGTTCAGTGCCTGTTACTCTTCCTAACACTCAGACTATTTTGGAGCGGACAAAAAAAGAAAAGAACCATTGCTGAATGAGACTCTGTGTCTTGCTTAGGATGGCTCTCCTCTTGCTGTGGAAATACATGTGAAAGCAAAAGAGACATCTGTGCCAAAGAGCCCAGTAACCCAGAAATTTCCTGTCCCATTCTTTCCTATGGAGAATGCAAGGATTTGGGAGCTCTCAAGACAAACATGCATCTATATTCCCATAAGACAACTGTACAGCTGCCAGGATTGCAAGATGCCACAGAGTGTAATTTTTTTCTCAGCCAAACTACACAAAAATGGATAATCCTGTCTTTTATTTATACATTAAAAATATATTTGAAAAAAAATCCATTAGGTTATCCATTAGAGTCAGATGGATGTAAACAAACATGCAGTAAATAAACATGTAAATGCTTTTTTCCTAGGCTCTATGATTGTTTCCTTGAAACTAAGAATTTGTGACAGTTTTTGCTGTAGTGCTTTATAACACTTGCTCTGTGCACCAGAAACACTATGAGAAAAGACTGACTGGTGAGGGTGGGTGTTGTCTTTTTCTTCTGGTGGTGATACAGGGTTACATAAAACTGGAAGTAAACAGTTGTCTATTACTCAGGGCAAAGATGTTTTTCTGCTGAGTTAACTTCAGATGCAATTAAAACAGAGCTGTGATGCAGACTGGGATGAATGGTCGTAGGAGACCTATGGAATTACTGATGTAACACAGACTTTCCTGGCAGCTGTGGAAGTTAGAGACTGTATACCTATGGCTTTGCTCCCATTCGCTTTGAGAACTGGCAGACATCCCATTTTTGCCCTGCACAGCACCCTGATGCCAACTGTGGGTTGTCCTCTAGTGCAGCCACTGCTTTTCCTTGGGAGCACTGCTCTCTGGAAACAGTGCCTGTTGAAAAACGGATAAATTTACTTTTCTACTTTATCTTATTTCTCCAGCTGTGAAGCAATAACAGCAAGTACAGAAAGGCTGTACCAAGTGACATTTAGCCTGTTACTGGGAAGCACTAGGACTTTGCTTTCTGGATCCTGACTAGATGTAAAACCTTATATGCAAGGCTGGCCAGAAGAACTCTTAGAATGCACCTTGTTGGACTAGCCAAGGAAATACACTCCTCCTTTCTCTTTTCTTCTCCCTCCCCCTGCACGTCTTTCATTGTATGGCAATGGTGGAAGGAAGGAAAGTGAAAGACAGGAATAAAAATAAAAGATCAAGGAAGTTGATATGATCAGACTAAGCAACTGATTTTCCCCATTGTATTTAAAATCCGTGCATTGAAGATGTTGAAAGTGTAGGTGTGCGAACACTATCTGGCTGCACTGATGTGAACTGAGCTACTCTGCTATGACCTGTTGCCAGTGTCTGCATGAGAACATTCCACCACTAGGACCAGTTCAGTAACCAGTTTTAAGAAAACTGTGTTTTAAATAGCACCTTATTAATGCCTTGTGCTTGTCTTCATAGTTTGGGGTCTTTTTCCTTTTCTTTTCTTGGCAATAGATCTGCACATATTTTTGTTAAAGAGTACCCAGATTCTATGATGGAACTCATCATAGAATGATGAGTTTTAGCTCTTACAGAAGCTAAAATCAGTCAGCTAGAGTTTTCATGTAAAAAAAATAATAACGTTGGGTTCCAGTTTTACAACCAGATTCACGTAGGATGACCTGTGCACAGTTGGAAATTCCCTGAAGTTTAAGGAAGATCTTTATACAAACAGGTATCTGACTGAAAATTCAAGACCTTGTATGTTTTGTCACTTACTCTAGGACCAGAGCTGTAGTCAAATGTCTTGCTATTTAACAAGGAGCATATTAAAAATTCAGTCATTTATCCTTAATGGAATATCTATTAATTTTTAAATTAGAATTAAATATCAGCCTTTCCTCATGTAAGTACTGAAGTAAATACATGTGATTAGAAAGACAAAAAGAGGATAAAGAAATCTGCTGTATATTGGCTTGGGATCATTTGTATCAGGTGAAGTACAACTAAAAAGATTCCTTCTGCCATGTCTCCAAGAAGCAGGCATGAATCCGATAGAAACATCTGTGACTGGAAAATGTGCTATGCTCTGGCCAAGCTGTCACTGCAGAGTGAAATATGGGGTAAGTGAAAGTACTGCCCGGAAAAGCGAGTGGTAATAAAGCTATACAGATGTGTGAGAGAGGGTTCTCTTCTGCTCAGGGATACCTCCTGCCAGGGTAGGCCAGGGAAAGAGAGGAGAGGACAATAAATGCTCAGGACTGAAAGGAAAATGAGAAGGAAAGAGGAGGAAATCAAGTGGCAACTGAGGGACTGCAAAAAACACTGTGGAAAAAAACCCCCAAAAACTGTTTTGTCAGCATTCAGGTTTTTTTCTTACATTTCTCACAACTCTTATGTCAGCCAGCCAGCTGGCACCCTGTCCTGCAGTATGCTAGCTGAGAAAAAGAGGGGAGCAATGCATTTTAGGGATGGCTGAATCAAGCACGGTATCTGTATGCAAAACTATAAGGTCACCTCCAAGAGCTCATTTAGTCTACAAGTTAAACAAATGTAACTGATGTTCCTTTAGATAGAGGACTGTTTGAGTTGTCCAGCACAGATTTCCTTCTAATCTGACAATATATTTCTGGCCAATTCATTCTGAAAGGGCTAAAATCTGCATTGGTTATTCTGCTTGTGTAGATAAGATCCTGTAAAGACCTTGCTACCTGTTTAGATTTGGGCTGGGAGGAGGTCAAAAGGGTGATCTGTAAAAATAAAGGCTGGTCAGCCTCTCTTCAAACAATTCCTCTGTTTATACACAGTAAGTGAATGAGCACACAGAAGTGCAGAATGGGTAAACTGGAAGTTCTCCTAGCTCTTTCACAGATTAAGATATTAAACTGAATTAGAAAATAACACACTGAAAAGATTTAAAGGACATATGCTTTACACAATGCATAGTTCCAATCTTTGGCACTCACTGAGACTGGGAACCAAACTGCATTCAAAGCTAGGATCAAGGATTTATAAAGAGTGAGAACAATGAGTTAGGCATGGTAAAAGCTCATCTGCAATTAATAAAAAACAGCATTCAGCAGGACATGTGGCAACTGCAACTCATAAAACAATGTGACAAAGATACACTTTAAGATTTTACATGCATTAGAAGATTTTAAAAAATTTCTTGAAATATCTGTTTAGTCACTGCTCTTTACTAAGAGTGATCTCTCTTTCGAGGCAGTTTCTGCCCAGCAGTCTGAGGAAAGGTGCTGGTATCTCCAGACTCTCAGCAGTATTTGCAGAACTTAAAAAGCCATTGTTTCTCTGATGGTGGAAGATGATGACTCCATGGAGAGGGCTGGAAACATGGATCAAGAGTGAAGGATTCCATGGCAGCATAGTTGCAGGCAAAGAAGAGCTAGTGAAGGAATTGGTGAAAACCAAGCTGCTCACAGGAAGAGGACACTGACAATTATGCTAGTGTTGGGGGAGAGACAGATGAGGATAGAATCAGAATAAGGGAGAGATCTGAACTTAAGTGGCATTGTGCTGCAGGCCTGCTGCTATTTTCGTCAATCTCCTGGAACCACAGGGTTATTTACTGGAAATCTAGCCTGAAAATGCATTCTTTGTGTAATGCTCCGAGTAGGAAGCCACCCCAAGGGATGTGAATTACCAAATACTGTGTCATGATGGTGTAGAAGATAAACCCAAACAAACTATGACTCTCAAAGGCATACAGCTAAATATTTATTTCAGAGTCAATTGAAAAAAAAAAGGATTTTCATCCAGCAAGAGCACACAGCATAACTACAGGTCTAACTTGGCTCTGCTGTTTGCTCAAGCTCTATTCCCAGGCAGCACAGATTCAATGTTTGTAGACTTGGGGTCTGAAGTGGGTCAGTCCTGCCTGAGTCAGGTAAGAGAAAGGGCACTTTCCACAGCACTTAACAGTGCAACGCCTATTCAACACACATTATGGAAACCATAACCCAAGTTTATTAAAAAATTATGTGCAACAGACAGGATTTATAATTTACACTAGATTTACACAGATGTTTAATAATTAAAATTCCATTTAATTCTTCAACCAGTCTCAAATTAAGGTTCCCTGGAATTCATCCAGTAGTAATGTGGCAAACTTGCCTTTCATGAATTTGAGACTTATCACAAATCAATCTGTTACTGACAAGCAAATTTTTGAACATTTGTATTTCTTCAGGGAAGTTTTGCAAGCATTTATTCATCTCACTGAGTATGTTCAGTCATGAATAACCACAAGGATGCAAATGCAGTTATTTTTTGAGCATATGGTCCTCTTAAATGATGTCTCAGCATTTCTCTTCATCTGTGGGCACCTAGATAACTGGTGTCTCCATTTTATTTTTCTGTACCTCACAGAAACTTTGTGTGTTACGTAAGATGCTATGATGGCCTCATGGATGAATTAAAATTCTTGGCTACCAAGGAACAGTAGTGCAAACTTCTATTTGTGTAACTGCTATTTACACATGTAGGATTCTTGCTGCAAAAGGCTGATTTTTTTGGCATAGCAGTTCAAAGATTAGCAGATTTTATGAATTTAACCATGGAAGTCTGTTATCAATTTTCTGTATAAAAAAATAAAAGGAGATACTAGGATCAGAGTCAGTTCCTTGACGCTGGCTATGAGTTTTTGGTCACAAGCTTAATGTGTTTAACTGGCTGCCAAGGCAAGTCAGCGGTAAGTGGCAGTTACTAGGTTTCAATAGTTTTGATTTTGAAGAAAAGCTTTAGAAAGGTATGGCTGAGAGGATGGTGCATGGAAAATGTTTTTTGATTAGTGTAATGAGTTTACAGAGACCCACAGGCTTTAGAGAGGTGAGTGTCATGATACCCACTTTACAGATAAGAAACAAGTTGCTGGTTTTTCATATGTTATTATTAATGCAACCCTGATGCCCGAAAATTTAGCGCAAAAAGAATGTTTCTCTAAGTGTCCTAGGTTTGGGGCCTGATTCATTTGCTATGAAGCAATCACTTCTGTCTTCCTGTTAGGACTGCTGCCACAGGGCCCCTGACGCTGCTGAATCACCCCCTCATGCTCATACGCACTGGTAATATTTATTAAATGAAACACTTATGTCAACGATCATTGCTTGGCAGTGGAGAATACATGGCAGGGGATATCTTTAGTATCAAAAGGGTTGTTACCCAGCAGGATACATCACTGCTTGAAAACAGAAGTTTATGGCTATTGAGCTGGCTGTTTACTGATCGGCATCTAGAGAAAAAAAACTGGATTACTGATAAGGGGCCAGTTGGTGTGTTAACATCCCACCCTACCCTACTTCTTTAAAGCTCTGCAGTTTATTGCAATACTATCTAGAACTACAAGGTTCTGATATAAAATCAGAAGCAACTGCAAAACCACACGTACTGTTTTGGTTACTCATAGGAATAGGGCAGTACCAGAAAACGAAGAAATATTGGCGAACACAAAGGATAAGGCACAGATGGGGCGTGCCTGCAAACCAAAAGAACTGCAAGCTGAAAGCAAGACAAGCTTTGTCAGGAACAGCGGGACTTGAGTGTCCTGTTTCCTAAGGTTCCTTTGAATTTTAGTGAAGAATGGAAAGTTTATTGCACTCATGTACTCATTCTGAGACCCAGCATCTTTTGGAGGCTTTGTGGGGAATAAGGAGTGCTCAGGTGTCTAAAAACCAAGAGCTACGGGATTTGGATCAGGATCTGTTTTTCAATCTTGTTGTCTAGGGAAAAAAGAAAGGGCCACAAACCACATCATTATCAACATTATAAATGGCTGAAGGTGAAGTTTCCTCTGAAGCTCTGCCCTGTGCCATTACCCAACATGACTTCCTGCTCAAAATTCCTTCTTTTCCAAGAAGCCATGAAGCAGAGACTGACTGGAGAGAGAGAAAAGGCTATTTTAGCTACTTTAGGGCTTGCATTTCCATGAGGGAATTGGACTTTACTAGAAAATAAATGCTTTGTTTGAAGGGGAAAAAAATCCCCACAATCTCTTAGAATGTCACTCCTTGAACATGAAGCTGATCTGTTCCTGTCATGCTAAGCTTCTGTTTTGCAGTCCTTGAGTCACCAAGTGACCAGAGTCCAAGCTCTTCCACATACTGTTCTGCTCTGTTTGCCTCCCACTTTGTTCCGCTGGGATAAAGAATTGCTATTTTGCTGGGAGGGAAGAATGTCAATGATTATGTGCAAGATGAAATCAGAACCTGCTTACTGGAGGTGCAGGCTTTAAATAGGAGTATTTTCTAATCAGAAGTCCCAGAACTGCTTTTTTTTTATTATTTTTTTAGCTTGCACTTGGAATTTGTGGAGGGAATCTCTGGGTACTCTAATCCAGACTCGCTACTCAGAGCTTTGCTTAGTAAGCATTACAAATATTTAATAGCATCCTGGCATTATAAGTAAGTGCATGTGAGAAAAAAAATCCAACCAACCAAACCAAAAGATTCAGAGATGTCTTGTATAAATAACTAAGAGAGGATTCAGGATTAAACAAAATTAAAAATACAGACATACAGAATTTTCAGGAGCTTATGAGCATCCAGGTCCATGGTTTGGATTCTGTCTGTTTTGTAGCTGCAAATCCAGTCTTGGGCTGGGCTCACACACTGAACAGTTTGCTCAGGCAGGTTCAAACATTCTCTGGTCTGGAACTGGGATCCAAATTACTTCCAAGAATAACTTACATTTGCATTTTTTCCCCTTGTCCTCCAAGGCCCAAACTATTCTGCTCTTGGCTCATGAATGTGAATGGACATCAAAGGGGATCTTCTATATTAAGACAATGTGTATCAGTCTCTACGTAAAAACAGAGAAGAAAAAAGTCCTTTGTATGTTTTGAAATGATGATCTAAATTTTAGAGCAAATTCTCTGGATGTCACGGGCTGATGCTGCTTACTGCTCCATGTAGCAGTGAGAAATGAATGACTATCGTGTTATGTTTTCTCTGTCCTTATGTACCATAATTCATGGTTTCAAACACCATTTCCTGAAGCTAGAAACCTAGCAGAATAGATGGGACAAAATCCAGAAACAACATACCAGCCATTATAAGCCATAGCTTTCTCTCAACATAGCTATATTTCTTTGGTCTTTATTCTAATTTTTAGCCTAGCCAGGCCGAGGTGATAGTGGTGAAGTGTTGTGAGACCGCAGAATTATTTTTCTTAGCTGCTAAGATATGGTGGATATGTGTTAGGCAGAACATACATTCTTCCAGGCATGTCTCAAAGGGCCTGGTCGCACAAGTGTTTACGTGGAAACCACAACTCCCTGAGGAAAACAAAATTAGGGAGGAAAATTTCTGTCTACTTGCTAGAATTTACTATAACCTCTGGCACCAGCTTATGTTCCAGAAAGAGCTTGATTTATTTTTTTTTTTTATGATATATTATAAACTAGAGAAAGGTGTACATTGAAAGTACATAATCCTGTGCTTACCAAGGTTTCAGCTAGACTGCAGAAAGAGAATGTTCTTCTGTTGGAATATATCTAACAGATCTGTACTCCTTTGGAGTATAGCTAAATAAAAGAAGATACAGAATGAAGGCAGCAAAAAGAATACTCCAGTGAAGATGCATTTTAGCTGAAGATGCCAGCCATCCTGCTGACATAAGTCAGGGCTAGGCAGCTGCTCGAAGGATGGTTGGCTTAGGTGTCTTTGCACGAGGCCTCAAAACTTAACCATCCCAGTTAGTTTTTTCCATTTTGTGGAAAGAAAGGAAGAGAGAGAGGGTATCTCTTCCTTTTTCCTTCTCCCTGGATGATATTTGTAGGATGAAACAATTCTCTCTGGAACTGGTAGGAAAGCACAGGCAGGAACAGATGTTCCTGAGAAGGTCCTGGATTTTAGGGAAGAGAGTGGTGAAGGGACATCTAATGCCTCCCCATCTCTCCGGATACAACAGAGGAAATAAAAAGATTGAGCAAAGCTGTGTTCTGGTAGAACAACAGTGGCATGATGGCAGTGACAGTATTTCAAACAGCGAGCAGCAAGAGGCTCAATTGCAGTTACAGGAGGGTTACCCACCTCAAATTTCACTTGGGCATTTTGAGTGTACCTGTACCCATGGCACGTTGTTTGCTGTCTCCCACTTTCTCCTCTGCCACAAAAAGAGAGCCCAATTCAGTTTATCTTTGTAATAAATTCCACATCCAAAGTGATGGGAAGAGGCTCAAAGCCTACTACAAACAGAGGGCTAAACTGAGATTCCTGTCCCAAGGGCCCAAGGGAGCAGGCCGTGAACAGCACATCTCACCACAGTTGGCCTGCTGATCTTCCAGGGCTCTGAAACCTGAGCCTGAGTGAGCTATTGCAAGATTTAGAGCCTGCATGCTGAGTGAGGACCTGCTCTCCTGAAGCCCCTTCTTTCTCTCCTGGTTTTAATACATTTTCACTTCTGGTTACAATGAGAGCCCTCTTTTTCTTCCTGACAGGTTCTCCCTCTCAATACACACAGATTAGTTTTACTTCTTAATGCCTGGGAATGCAGAGTCATATCTGTATCTTTAGACAGACAGGAAAGAAAAGGCACAAGTAATAAAGCCCAAATACATCTTGAAAGTTCAATTTCAACCAAAACAGTGGTTTAGCCATTAATCATGACATCCTTCAGTCAGAAAATTTATATCAAGGTGAGAGCCATTGTTCTTATTTTGCAATAACTCATATGAATAATTTGAGTGGAGGTTCCATGCTTAGAGAGAGTTTTAAAAAAATTCAGGACAGTATATTACCTCATGACATGGTATAAAAGATAAATTTGTCTAACCAAATTATCAACAGGAGGGAATCTTTAGAAGGGAAGGTAAACTTGGTCTCAGCATGCAGAGCTCTGCTTTCCAATTCTTTATCTGACTGCTATAATCATAACGATAAAACAGAACCCAGGGAAGTCCTCATTATATGAAAGAAACATTGTAGAATGCTGTTTCCTGGAGCTGGCTTCAAACCAGAATCTCTTGTGTGGGTGAGACTTTAAGGATTCCTTTAAACATGACTTGGGCTGCAAGGCATCTGCAGAGCATTACTGCTCAGATCCCTGGACCACCACTTCTGCATATGGACGGCTTCAATGCATCTATTGGCTTTTTGAGGGTTTTCTTTTCCACTGATTTAATGTTGTACCATCTTCTCTTCACCAAGGGAGTGGTTTCCTCATTTGTGATGTGGTAGCTTTTGCTAGTTTTGGAATTCCATCTTGGAAAAAACCCACATCAGCATCTACAACATGTTGTTATAATTATGTCTGAACCAAAAATCATTTGCATTATCTAGTCAGAGGGGAGTTACTACTCTGATCTGCAACTGAACTTTACAACTTGACTGGCCTGCTTTTTTATGCTGCTTTCTTATGCTAAGAGCTTCTTAGGAGAAGTAAAAGTTACTTGACATTAGAAATTTATTTAAATGTGCTTTCGGTCTTGACTCAGCCCCAGAAAAGTGAGGCATTAAGCTGCCCACACCACCGCATTCAAATGTTGTCCATTTGCAAGCAGGCTTCCTTTCCTAGGGTGTCTGCTTGAGCTATGGAAAGAATTCCCTGGCTGGCAGCAGCCTGGAAGGCAGCAGAAAAACACAGAGCAGAGGCACTCTCAGCTGCACAGCCCATGCAAGGGCTGTTCATCACCGAGTTAAAGTTCAGAGCCGTGAGGTTTCGCAACTGGGTTCACAGTGGGGACTGCTGTTGTTTACTTTAGGGGAAGATGGAGGCATGCAAAGGAGGAGGGACTCACTCCCCCATGTACTCCCAACTGCTTGACACCCCGCTGCGGCCCTGTTCTCAATGATTTATGCAGCTGCTGGATGGGGTCTGGTTTCAGGGGATGTGAGCTGCAGGAGCAGGTGGGACTCCCAGGCAAAGACTCCAGACCTGGGACAAAACAGAAAGAGAAATCTGTCCTCTTCCCAGGGTGGTGAGGGATCTGACAAGGAAGTACTTTGTAAGCTTAACTTTCCCCTATGACGCCAGCCCCAAGGATCTCTGCAAAACCACCTGCCACTTCCAAGGTAATAGGAGCTTGTGTAAAAATTCAGGACAACTAGTCCAAAGTGTAAGAGCAAATGCTGCTGCGCTGCTCAGTATCTAAGGCCACTAAGTGCAGTAATTTTTCTGTGTGTTAGGAGTTCTTTGTTGGGGTCTGTGTACATGCACATCCTTTCAACTCATCAACTCTGACATGCAGCACTTGCCAAGCTAGGATTTTATATTGCCTCCCACATTAGCTGTGGCATAAAGAGGGACAGGATGCTCCTTATTTACTGCCATTCTGGGGATTCTTCTCCAGGGTTTGCTATGAATGTTTTTACAATTTAAAGTAATTTGTAATTTAAAGCCACAATACCCAGGCCAACGATAACAACAGTTTTTCTATGGAGCTCTGTGGAAGTTCACATCCTCTACTTTGTATTTACTTTCTCCCTTGCCTGCACTTGATGTGTTCTGCCAGTAGGCTGACATCAGATGTAATTTTCAAAGAACAGAAACTTCTGAGATATTAATTTCACTGTTTTTTTCATACTGAGGTGTGTACACAGGGAGATCATTCAGGGCCAAAAGCTGTGTGGTTGAGGACGGGGCTGGGAAGCGCTGCCTTCCTGGGAGATGCCTGGGACTGAATTTAGCTTTCTCAGTTCATGCCTTACTCCTCTCTGTGCCATTTAATAGTCTGTGGCAGGGATCATATGCTGCCCACCTCAGGCAGGGGCTGTGATGAAGGGCAACACAGATGGAAAGCCTTGTGCCCTCACGTGGGTTGGGGTCAGTGGGACACACACACATTCCAGGCTTATAAAAAGATATGTTGGTATCAGTTTAATCTCTTTAGAAGAAATGTATCATTTTCCAATTGAGTTATAACCTTTATGTATGATATACTCCTTTAAAGATGGAGGTTGTGACTGTTTCTCTTGGAAGATAAAAGGTTATTGGAAGGAAGTCTGGACTCAAGAGAGGAGAAAGAAGGAGGAAAATGTTTTAGACCACAATTTCAAAGTGACCTCATTAGCCCCTCTAAGTGAGCAGCTCTCCAAGTCATGGCAGTGATAGACCATAAGACACTACTACATGTCAGGCCTGTCTGGCCTCCTGCATGCTTGGATATATTTTTCCCATGGCCTTCTTTGCACTCTTGCCAGGCCAATATTTGTGTCTGTTAAAAGTTCTCACTTAAGTCTCCTTTAGTCCAGCTCTGAGCTCCTCTCTGCTCTGTTAGTTTTGCTGATGCAGATGCTGGAGAAAAGCTGGCGTGAAGTTACTGAATGAACCTTGTGAAAGGAGATGGGGACACTGAGCAATCTTCACCTGTGTATGAACAGAAGGTGCAGCCCCTTTGGCTGCCCTTTATGCTGAGGGCAGGCTTTAAACTGTCAGCTTTACGTATTCATTTTTCTCATCTGTATGCAAAGGTACAGGCTGGTTTCTCACTCTAAACCATTTCAAAGAACTGTACATCTTCTTTCCTCATGGGTGATGCATACTTGGTAACTGGTCCCTATCAGTGCTTAGGAACTGTAACAGAGTTTTGAAAACTCTGTTTTGAAAACCATGTGTACATGTTATTCTGTTTTATCACTTCCTGCTGGCACCCTGCCCTCTAGCAAAAGGGATATGATGTTTGTAGCAGAGCCTGCAAAGCTGTGCTCAGCCCTGAGCTCTCTGCAGAAATCTACATACTTCCATGCCCACATTTCTCTGTTCAAATGTGGAAATAACTGGGATATGGAGGGCAGAAAATCTCTGCCTCCAAAAAGCCCCTATTCGCATCATATCAGCTCTTCAGAAATAAAAATCTACCCTGTTATTATCAAGTTATAATATAGCTATTTTCAAGACTGAAACCTAAAGGATGGCATCTCCACTTCCCATTTTGTACAAGTGAGCTGAACTCCTGTCTCTTCTTGAAGATACCTCAAAGAACTTAGTGCCAAAGAAGACCCAAAGGGGATGTGCCTGGGCTTTGTTTTCCAAAATAAGAATCGCCTTTTGGAAACTTAGGTTTGTGTTTGCATGCTGTCCACATCATGACCTTTTGCCCTTTGTCATCCCTCCAAAGTCAGGCAATTCGACAAGAAGCAGAAGTTCTTTGCAGGCATCTTCTGTGGGATAGGTGATTGGGTTGATGGTTTTTGAATCAGTTCTTTGCATGCATCTGGATTTCCTAGTAGAATGCTGATTTCCAGGTTGTGTAGTTTGGGAAGGGAATATATAGCAATAGTCAATTAATTGTCATTTCAATGAACTAAGCACCTACCTTAAATTTTCAGTACTTTTATCATGTGTAAGTAAACAGTTTTGAGAAGATATTTCTAAACAGGCTTGGCAGTGTATAAGCCTGGTTGCTGAAATTGTTCTTAGTTTAGTTCAATGACCCTCAACAGCAGTTTTTGTTATTCTGGTCTGTAGGGTGATTATCTTTTCCTGCTAAGTTTGGAGTCCTTAGCATTCAGTTTGAAGAGGATAAAAATGTCTCTTTAAAGGACAGTTTCATAAAAAACAGGTGAAAGAAAATAGGAAAGAGTGGTGATTATCTGAAGACTTTACCTACTTGGGCCTTTGTCATGTTATGTCTGAGTCCCATTTCTATATATACACTGTCAGAAACACAATTTGAAAATTAAAAAAATGTTACTTCTTGGGAATTTCAAGGATAATCTCTTCATTGAGTATGGCAGAAAATTAGGGCTTGCTTTACAGCTTAATTCCATTTTAGTTTTCCTGGCAGGAAACATACAAATCTGTTTTGCCTGTTCACCAAGAAGAAAACAGAAGTCTATAACCGCACCTTTACAGAAAATCCTTTACTACTCATCTCCTTCCATGTAACATAAGCCATTTGAACTCCTCTGATCAGTAACATAAAAATAGTGCTAGATTCATCCTAAAAGCATCTTTCCCTGGATTAATGCTTACTTTTCCTTTAGGACCCATCCACCTGCTGGCCAGCCTGCTGCCTCCCTGTCTGCTCTGCACATCAAATGGTGCAGCAGTGCCCCATTGGTCACCGGCTGTGTCAGCCTGGCACGGCAGTGACCTGGGCAGGCAGGGAGGACACTACTGCTGGAGAACAAAGCTATATTGTTTTTTAGTACACTGAATGCTAGGATTAATAAGAGTTTAATTCTCTCCCTTGCTATATTCTGCATGTAGCCAGTGATCTTGTACCTTTCTGGTGATTTTTGCTATCTCTTGACATACACACGATCTCTGCAGTCAATCATCTCCACATCTTCTCCTAAGGCCTCATCATGCTAACTCTATATTTCAGGATTTTCTTCAAGAAAAACACAAAAAGTAGGTCTTCTCTCCTGCTACCGCCACGTATTTTAATTCTGCAATTAAACTTGTTCTCACTGTTACTTGCTTAGACCAAGATGAACAGCACAACAAATACTTTCTGCTGTAGCTGAAGCCAAAGTATAAACAGAATGAATATTTCCAAGGTTCCTACGATTATGGGATAAACAATATGACCAATCAGGTCATTTCCAAATGGGCTGTTTCCCATTTTTATTTTCAGAATTTTCCTTCCTTAACATGACAGAAATCTTGCTCTTGTTTGCTGGGCCAAGCTTCAAACAAATGCTGAGGTACAGATTCATCTAAATGTTTTTAAACCAGCTCTTGTTAGTGTTAGCTGAGAAGTCCAGCCATGATGAACATGTGCTCCAGTGCTAGTAGGGGGAGCACAACAGCAGAGTTTAAAGGCAGGTGCTCATCAGCTTTAGCTGGCAACCAAAACCATAGTTTGGCTTACGGTTTCCTTTGAAATTCAGGGATCAGGTGTGCTGGGACACACAAACAGCATGAACATGAGCAATACTGATAGCAGTAAACATGAAGCATTTTAGTCAAGGACACATGCCAAACACAGCCTCAGAAGCATAGCCCAGGGTACAGTAATAATGTGTCAGCCTGTACAAAACATCTCTTCATTCAGATCTAATTCTGAACTGAAAACATTTAGGTCTGAGATTTATACCTGAACCATGAGACTGGCACACGCCAAGAGAAAAAGCTGGTAAGGTTGTTCTTCAGTATGCTGCCAAAGAGTATTTCATTCTGGATCACTGAGACTCACAGTCTTCCATAAGTGGTTCTAGGAAATGTGGACTGTGGATCTTTCAGCTCACCAAAAATACACAAGCAGCTTAGTGTGCATTTAGGGGGAGAAAAGTGAGTGGGGCATACCTGAAGAATCACTCTTACAAAGGCAGCTTCCACTTCACCTGCTGCATTTTTGTTTTATGCTAATTGATTTTATTTGAATAAAAACTAATGTTCGACTCAGGGATGATATCACGATCGTGCCATTCAAAGACAAAGAAAATATTTCTAACCCACATCAAGCTCTTTAAGTTCTCTTGACAACAGCAGCATAACCCTATATTTATCTAGCATCACTCAGTATAGCTTTTAAATAATCTGTAACTTGATATTAGGAGGTGAACTCTTTCTAAATTATTGTGTTGAAGATTATACACTTTATTTATAAGAAGGTAATTTCTCACTTTTTTTAAAGAAAGTTTTGTGGTTTGTCTTGATACCTGATTTGAACCTTTATAGCACTCAAGCCTTAAGAATATTGATTGTTTTTTAATATGGCTGAAACAATAGCTTTGTAATGGAAAACATGATGAATAGAAGTAATTTATTTTATGTACTTAGCTTAGAGTATTTGAACACAATATTTTAGATCTTGCAACACTGTTCACCGAAGTATGATTGTATTATAACACATACATGCAAGAATTCTGTATGTCTGACACATTTAGGCTCATTTCAAAGCTTGGTGGAAGACAATGGAATTTCCATTGCTCTCAGTTAGACTTGAGCTTATTCATTACTGGTCATTTAGTGGAGCATGTGCCTACGTTTGTACACATGCTAGGAAGTAAACTCCATGGTTGCTGCTTTATAATGACAAACCAACACATTTAGGTTAACAGATATTTGGATTACATCCTTTCTGGTAAATCAACAATGCTGATCCTGATTTATGTGTTTCCTTAGAGCGGGTCTCTGGCTAAAAACATAAATAGTCTCAATCCTTCTAGGTGGCATAAGCTAAGTGCAATTTTCCTTTCTTCCAAGAAAGCCTGATAGTTAACTCTTTCCTGCCTAACCTCAAATTGACTATTGTATTCCTGAACTCCAAATGGGGCTACTGCATAGCTGACAACCTGTGCAATGCTGGGATGGTTTCTGCAGATATGGCCTGAGGTAATAAACCCTGAGGGTCTGTCTTGTAGCAGCATCCCCTCTATAGACATCGGATGGGCTCTAGCACATGCTGAGCCAGCAAAGCCCGGTGGCCAGCAGGGCCATCCCTCTTCTGTTTGTAGCAAAAGAAAAAAGGGAAGCCTCTACATGTGCTTTCATGTCACCCTTTTATAACTTGCCAGACTAATATTAGCAGTGGGGGCAATAGTGGTCAGATCCATGCTCCAGGGAGGGATCTTGTACACTACTGACACAGATCTCGAAGCGGAATTACAGCTAAGGCGGAGATGGGTGGAAACAAAGACGCTCCAGAATGCTGTGCCATCTTGAAACTGCAAGTTCCCCACAGACTCTGGTTTTCACTTGTGGTTTGCTCTTTGCACAAATGAAAGAAGAAATATCTGTCCTCAATGCTGAGGCTTCCAGGGTCTGCATTCGAGATCCAAGGACATGTTTGCCTGATCATCCCTCAGAGAAGAAGCTCTCTCTTACTCCCAGCTTTGATGTCACAAGTCACATTACTAGATTTAGAAGACAGTCTGTTGAGCTATATGCAAGAAAGGATTATGATATAAGAACACAAGTGGTGCTTTGGGCTTCATGGTTTTGGGGACTCTGTAGTTTTGTGTGACAGTGCAAGGGAGGCTGTTCACTTAGCTGACAAGACTGCTCTCAGCAGAAGTAGCTGCTCCCCAGACCCCTACAAATTGAAAGGCCAGACTCAGCCATGCTGTTTCTTAAAAGTGACATAGCCACAGGAATGGATTTGTGACAAGATGGCAAAAGAACAAATCCCACCATAAAAGAACAACAATGAAAGGCCGTAAGGGGGGAAAAAATGAATTCCAGAGTGGGCTGATGTGCTTACGCAAGACAATTTACACAATCACAGCATTGTGCAAAGAAACAAAGATATGGCCTTGGGGAAGCCACTGCCATTTTGTAAGTAATAGTTAAAAAATGCTTGCACTGACTGTACCAAGAAATGCCTGTAGAGGCAGGGGCCCTAATAAGGAGCAGCAGGCAGCACCCCAGTGCGTAAACAAAACGACATGGCTCCCTGAGCAAGAGACTGGCCCCTCGTAAACACAAAGGGCTTTATGCAGAGTCGCATGCTCTGGCTGTACCTCCGAGCTGGGCAGACTTGCACTCATCTTCATGTAAATTCTTCAGGGCTGGACATATTCTTAAGAGATGCACGAGAACGAGAGGTTTCGCAGCAAGAGCTTCCATCCTCACTTTATGTTATTGTTTGCGTCTCCGGTGCGTTGGGAGCTCAGCATGCTCACCTGTGCTTTTAGAGCAAGTTTCTCCAGCGTGGCTTCTTTGTTCCTGTTCTGCTCCAATCTGCTTGTATTTAGGCTTCCCCGGCAGGGTGGGAAAACTCCACAAGTGTCAGGAAAAATTAGGTTTTGTTTTCGTCTTTTGAGCTGAGAATCTAGAAATGCTAAGAGAAATGCTTCAGCAATCAAGTGTTGTGAGAAAAAGGTGCTTTTGCAGCGAGAAATATAAATTATTGGTGACTGATGCAGAAATTTGGTAGCTGACATTTAAAACAAGCAGCACCTCCCCAAGGTCATCAAAGCAGAGTGCCTGACTGGACAAAGCGGCTTTAAAGTGCTGACCGAGTTTCCAAAATGTTGGAGATGAGGATTTCAGATCATGGGAGTTCTAGTTTGCTGAGGTGACTTATGTTTGTGTAAGCATTGATTAGGATGTAGGCAAAAAGTTATTTTTATAAATAAGACTTGAGAAAATAATCCATAAGGAAAAAACAAACGTATCGGGTTTTCTAAAGGAGCCTTAATGTATCAAGTACTCAGCTTCATAAAACTACAGTAAGATTTGGTGGCAAAATCTCAATCTAGATGTTTTGCTAGTAAATAAGTAAATGTCCTATAGATTTCAGAAGCAGAATGACACTTCTGTTGATACGTCAAACACAAGTTCCAAGGGAGTAAAGAATTATTATGAGCAGTTTTAAGTGAAAATTGTCAGGCTGTTATAAAGTAAGTGGTGGTAGGTATTGCTACATCTTCTTCCTAGTATTAGATGTGAGAATTCAGGTTAAATGTCTAAGAAGAAAATTCCTAACGGTAAGGTATGGCTGTCAGGTCAGGAAATGGCAGACATGCCACTCTTTCAGCTATTTGAAGTCAAATTGCAGAGAACACTTGAGAATATACAGACCGAAATGCAGCAGCATCAGCTGAGAAATGGCAAAGCTAACTCAACAGGCTGTTCCATTTTGGGCTGAGATTGTTGCTTCCTCCAAGCTTCCAACACTACCCTTCCTCTCCATTCTGCTCAGACTTTCACTCATAGCTAGAACTGTGTAAATATCTACTCCAGTCAACTAATGTGTAATTTCATGTGTCTCTACTTTCCGATTCCTTAATTTTCTGGTCAGAATAGACAAAGAATTGCCAAAGATGACACAACAATCCTTTTCATGTCCCTAGCTGGACAAGCTGTACAGCTGTTCTTCAGTTTCCAAGCCAGTAGGTTCAGCATCAGAGAGGAGCAAACCATTTTGGCACAGATGTGCAGGTTAGGTGGGATTTAGGTCTGCGGCAATGTAAAAGGGACCATTAATTTAACGCCACCTACAGCATTTCAGATAGGTATACTCATGGATTCTTAGGTGCATATGCAGTTTTCCAACAGCTCTCAATTTAGCAAGTGTCTAAATTTAAGCCACCACTTTGTCACTGTGTCATCTTCAGCAAAGAATTTGCTGGCACAGTGCACGACATGGGGAAGAGCCTTGCTTTCCTGGTGCTTTGATCTCTATTATCTTTAGATTTTTCTGTACTAATAGGATAACACTCTTTCAAATAGATTTAGCTAAAACCTTGAAAATGTTTCTTCTCCTCCAACGTGTTTTTTTAAAATAATATGGTAGACAGATATTCCTGTATGTGTGTCTGTGAGGTTATGCCAATTTGTTATTAGCCTGCCTGATAAGATACTCCAAATTGTACTAGTGAACAGTGATTACAAATGGTTGTTTTGTCTCAGTTTTTGTTTCAGTTGAATGGAAATCTCCTAGGATCAAAGGGCTCTATAATCAGAAAGATGTTATGAAAGAAATGTTTCCATCTCCTCCTGCCACGTGCCTTAAGGCTACAAAAGCAGTTCTCTCTCAACTCTGAAAAGAAATAGTAATAAAAAAGCAAACCATCAATTAGAATTTGGAATTGTCTTCAGCGTGAAACTTCATCACTGAGTCATGTAAAATGGGCAAGAGGGGGAAAACACTGCTTTAGGGAAAGACTCTGCTAATCTAGATGACTGAGGTGTTCTCTGGCAGAATTTCTGGGGGTCTGCTGCACAGCAGACCAGCAGTAAATCCAGGAGGCTGTTGCACCAGCTGAACCATGAATATGTTGAAACAGATTATATCCTCTGAAATTAATGTTTTTGGGGGTTGTAACTGTTTATAATTCTGTGATGAGAATTTCAGGTTTGTGTATAAACAATGGGGAAAGTGAACTAAGCAATACAAACTAGTATTTTACTTACTTTTGAGAATTCTTTTGTAAAACTTGATGTTTACATGACAGTTAGCACTGTCCTCCTGCCAGAAGATATTGAAAAGGAAGGAAATGAATTGTGCAGTCATTTACACCCCATGAAAAGAAAGCTTATAGCTTAGAACGATTTCTTGGTTTCTCTAGTGATTTGTTTCTAATGTAAGCTTGCTGTCTTTATATTCTGATTATGTACAGAGTCAAGCAGAAGCAGCACTTGGAACAAAAAAAGAAAAACTGTAGGGCCAAATCCATTCTAACGTGGCTTCACCACAGTTGGTGGAGTTAAGCCAGGAGATAATTTGTCCCAAAGATTTTGGAGCAATGAAGTATTAAAGTGAAGCTTAATAGAGCATTAGAGCTAACAGGAGTCTCAGGAATTTATTTGCAATTAACTTTCACTCAGAATATAAAGAAAAATGGTAAAATGAAAACTTTCCAAAGCTGTAATGAGCATGCACAACCTCTGTCTTCTCTGAAAAGGAAGCTGGCCTTTCCCATAGGTTTCCATAAACGTATCTTCCTATAAATATACACTGTTATCTCCTGGTTTTGATCGGCTCACTTGTCCAGTTAGGTCCATGCAACTGCTAACTTTTAAAACTGAGTCCTTGCCAAAGCTGTCTGTGCTCTCAAAGTAAAACAAAACATTGTACATATAAAGAAAAAAAAAAAAAGCGTGTTGCTGATGAAGACAGTGATAGGAATGACCTACTAGGACAGATGCACACCACATCACATAATAAATACATTGTTCCTGCATATGGTATGACATCACAGATGTGCCTGAACACACTTGATGATTTAGCATCTTTTGCTGTCAGATAAAGCTGTGCCAGATTATGGCAGAAAACAATCCAGGCAGCTGAACTATGAAATACTTTCACAAAGACTACAAGCAAATAATTTAATAAAGTGTTCTGTTCTTTTCAATATTGCATGTTTGATTCTAAAGGACAACAGGTGCTCCACGATCAAAGATCTCCAATTACAAAGATGTGTAGGATAGAGAAGCAACAGTGTGGGGTGGTGGGAGCTGTGTGGTTTTTTTTCTCTGATTTTCTTTTTTTCTGTTGTATCCTATCAAGGGGCTCTGGGCATTTAGTATAATCCCTTTCCATGCAATCCAAGCCATTTTCTTTTCTAGAGTAAGGATGCAAGAAACTTTTGGTTAAGCCCATTCAAAGCTAGTAGTTAACTTGATATTCTTCACTTTGATCTGGCTACATTATTTCTCTTCTCTAATCCTCTTTGATAATGGCAGAATTCTCAGAGTTTCAGATAAACTTTTCCAGGTTTGGATTCCTATTGAAAACATTCTAGGCTTGCTAAAGTGAATTGGATATACCTAGATTAAAGACCACTCCTATGGCCTCTAAAGAGAGTAATGACTGTACTAGCTAGAGATATCTGAGATCAAGTGTAGTGTTGCTAATGGAACTAAAAGTCATCTGAAATCTTCGTTTCAACATCTTTTGAGATGCAAAGTTAATGCAAAGTTTCTAAAACAGTACAAAAAGGCTTGTAAGGATACTTTTTGTGCAAAGGAAATTCATCAGGACTGAATTAAGAGGGCACTATGAAGGGTATTTGTCTCTGCTCTGAGGATAGATGATGTTATGTACTCTTCAAACTGGGTTCATCACCATCTGTTCAGACTTAACACTCTTGTTACAGTGGAGTACCAAACGATGGAATTTCTCTCCATCCTACTCCTTTTCAGTTCTGTCCTTTATGAACCTGGCTCTGAATGTGTGGAAGTTCTTTTGCTCTTATCTGGTACAACAATTTGAGAGAAGCACAGACTTTGAGAACACCACCAACAGCATCAGTGAAAGCAACTGCTTTGGTGAGTCCATTTGAAGCCCAACACAGTGATCACTTTTTTGGTAACTGCTGCCCAGATCTGATTCCAGTCCTTAATTTCTCCTTTGGCATGCTGACGCTGATCAACAACTATGCAGTATTATTTTGTGCTTGTCACAGAAACAAGCAAGGATCAACTGCTGACTTCACCTGGGCTAATGGTTTAATCACGGCAAGTACTTTTCTTCTACTAATATGTATGCAACAAACTGAGGTGCTAAGAAAACTGCAGTGTTGTGTTCTTACCCAGTGCAATTTGCAAACTCTAGGAAAGGCTCTATAAAGACCTAAATGGGAATTAGTTACCTGTTTCTTGCTTGTTCGTTTTCCTCTCTATTTCCCCATAACTTTGCTAGAAAGAAAACTTTGTTTCACCCTTCCCTCATTCTGGACCATATGGATCAGAACAGGATCTTGTTGTGCATCTTGTTTTAATCAAAATAGGCAGTGATAGCACTAGTACAGGAGCTTATTTTTATCATCTGAGAAACAGCTGTAGTTGAATCAAGAAATAAATCGCAGGTTAAATGAAATTTCAGTGGTCCAGAGTATGGTTATCACCCGTCTCCAGAACACAGTTCAAGAACACAGGCTGACAGGCCCTAATACACACACACGTGTTCTAGGGTGAGATTGATTAGGTGAGGACAACACTCTAAGCCACACTGAAGAAAGACTGAAAGGCTCAGTTCATTCACCTCCTATTCCCTACTCTAGAAAAAAACACAAGGTGTCTTACTACAAATCCCCCAAATTTCAGCTTTTGGTTTTGGGTGGTTGCATTGAAAAAGTATTTGCAGATAAACAGGGTGAGAGAGAAAACAGGCAGGCATGCTGGCACAAATGACCCTGTATTTAGAGTAATGTTGTGAACACCCACAAACAGGTTAGCTAAGAAGTTCATTGGAATAACATAATCTGAAAAATTGGAGGGAGGGGGAAGTGTGAGTTTAACTTTTTTTCTGATTGCAATCCCTAATCAAGATCATTTCCATTGTCAAAGGGAGGCTTCAGAGACCCTCTGTTCATTCGGGTAGAAGCAAAGCTTCCTGGTAAGAGGGCTAGAGAGATCCTTTCCTATTAACCCTTGTGTATGCCATGATTTGTTATATTATATGGAGGATAAATGCTCCGAAGAAGAAAGGTCTGGTACTAATAGTACCATTCACTATTTGTGAGAGGTTTTCTGTCACAACAAACCTGGCAGAAACTCATGGGTAGAGGCAGTCTCTGCCTCAATGAGTTTGCCCTCTAGATGATGACATAGACCAAGGTTCGGAAAACAATGCAGGATTACTTTTGGGCTGAGGGTATGTGAGGTACATTCTATCAGCTCTTCTAGTCTTGTTAATGACTACAGTGGCTACATCAAGTCCCCACTCAAGTGAGCCACACTCTTCAGACATCAAAGGGGGAAGTTCTGGGGTAAAGTGGACAATGGTGTTTAGGTAGTTTGAAGGTTAGCTTCAAGGACTGCACATTCTTCTCCTTAATTCAAAGTCATCTCTTTTGAGAATGAGACTTCATTTTATGCTTTCAGTTTCTTCTAGTGAAGAAGGATTGAGATGTAAATGAGGCTGCAAGTTTACAGCAGCAAAAGAAGGAGGCATGAGTTAAAAAACATTTAAATCTGAAAGTAACAGCTGGACATAGATAAAGTATGAGAACATGAATCTTTCAGGCTGTAGCTGAAGATCAGACACACTGAGAGAAGTTGCTTTTTCCATCACTATTTTCACATGGCTCTGCCTCCAGGCTTCGGGCAAGACCAGAAGCAAAAGTGCCAAAATATCATGAGAAAAGCTGCTCTTGCAAAATTTCTGGCCTGACCAGAAGTAGGAAAATCTCATGAAAGATTGTTCTCATTTGCTCTCCAGCCCGGCTTGGCACATCCAGGAGGCTAAACCAGGTTCCCCTTGGTTTTGAAGCATATTTGAATTCTTCTTTGGTTTCTCATGTCTTTTGTAAATAGTACTCTGTAAACCTGTGGTATGTCAGCTGTGCTGACTTGACACACTGATCCCCAGACCCGTGCAGACCAGCAGTGATTAAGTGTTTTTCAACCTTGTCTAAAAATTATTTATCATTTAGTACTAAATGGCGATCCTGAGTCTATTACAGTGGGAGCTATACAAAATTATAGAAAAATACTTTGCCCACAAGAGCTGACTCTAGTAGGTAAGATGGGATTTTGCCACATGAACATACAGTATTCCTACTATCACTAACATGAGTGTATATAACTGGTCAGCATTCAACCTACATGAATTTGAATCTCAGTCCACACAACCATTCTCTCACTTCCAAATCAATGTGTTACACACTCCATAAGTCTAAATGCAAACAAAAATACCTAAAAAGCACATTGTGCAGGCAACTGGCTGGGATTCAATCTGTTCCCTCAGTGAGTTCGCAGTCAGCCTGACTCTGACCATGCAAGCTTGTATGTTCTATTGTTGTGCCTGTGGTAGACAGTAAGCAGAACTGGTTTTAAGGTCAATATGCACAACATCTGTGCTTACTGAAAGGAAAAAAAATCTAACTCCCACATTCTGAAACTAGTAAAACTAATGATGACCTACAGAAGAAAAAGATATATTTTTAAAATACACAATTTAGAGAATATGTGACTGTAAAATTGAGTATTGTAACTACTAAAGGAAACAAAGTTGGGAGAGCTTGCTGACTCAGCAAGCCTCTGTGGAATCAAGTTCTGGAATTTTTCCATTAATTTAATGTCAGTTACTATAAGCCATATACTTTTCTTCACTTTAGAAATTTTAGCTGCTACAATGTCATTGAAGTAAGAATGTACTTCTCATTAAATAATCCCCTTCCTCCATGAAATAAGCAATTTGATTGATTTATATGAACTACACCCATAGTCCAGTTTCTCTTTACCTTAAAGAAATGACACAAAACCCCCATGCTGTTTTCAACCTATATTTTACAGTTATGACATGTAGCCAATAGCAACACACTGCACTGAAGGTCCAGGGACACACACATTTACCAAAGAGGACCTGGCTAGGATTTTGAAAGGCATGAATTCCCTGGAGAGAATCTGTGGGGTACTGCAGTGCCTCAGGGCAAACTGGTACAGCCAAAGAATATATTTCTGACTGTGCTAGAAAGATGCCCCATGCAAAGTCCATTAGGCAGAACAAACATAGTTCTGTTTAAATGGATTCTAAGGGCACGTTACCGCCTTCTTGTAAAAAAGAATCTTCTTTGTGATTGAAATTCCTGAGCACAGTGCACACTGCAGCTAAACTGGGGAGGTCTGCACACAATCTCTCTGTTGTATTTCTGTGGTGAGTATGTGCTTCTGCAGAAGACAATAGCAGATGGGACAGTTCAGTCCTCACCAAACAGTGCATGGGATTATCTTTTGACCTGCAATATTTTTATAACTTAGCAGAATTGAACTGTCTAGGATTTAATACATGAAGCAGTATCAAAGAGCAGCTTCTGGACCAAAAGTATTTAGAAGTAGTCCATTATTTGGCCTAAAGATGCTGTGATGCAGAGCTTCACACTGATCCAGTACAAAGACAAAGCGTTACTAGTGGATGTTGAATTTAAGCTGCCATAAGACCAGAGCTGTCACAGAAAACCTGGTATGTTTAAGGAAGGTTTCCAACTTTTATTTTCTGTATTTATTTTGTATAAAGTAGTTGTCTCTTCCACTACTAATATTAGTTAATAAATAGTAGTCGAGAAAACTCACTTTCTAGTTTTCCCATCCCTGTGGGACCAGGCACCTTTGTGACTATGTAGAAGAGCAATGCCTAGCAGAGTGAATTTGAGACAAGTGACCATACTATAAATTACTAATAGTCTTGCTCAGCTTCTGGATAAAATAGGACAGTGGCTGCAACTTGTTTAAAAAAAAAAGGGGTGATTAGATTTTGTAAGCTGACCAATGCATTCCTCACGGTACCACTACGTTTTTCATTTCATCTAGTGCCTGAGAATTACAACTTTCCTCCAAAGAAGTAACAAATTAAGATCTAACTTTGATTGCAAAATAACAAACAATTGCCTCCCAGAATTTCTCTTCTCTGTTGGTTTACCATCCCCAAGTGCTTTAAGCACATATTCTCTGAACTAGCACAGTTTTGATTGAGAAATGTTTTCCATAGACCCATCATGGTTATCTGCCAGCTGTGCTCACAGAAGTGCCAGAAGCACACAATTAACTAAAACTATACGACCACTAATAAAACAAATTACTATTTGCTATATATTGAACTTTTCATTCTTGGGTAGCCCTCTCCAGAGTGAAACAGTGTTAGTTAAAGGTGAGAAAATGATGAAGACATAAATACTCTCATAAATGGCACTAGAAGGAGTCACCACCATGATACAACTCTCTCATTAGAATGATCTGCCAAAAGCAGGGATACTCAGTGTAACTAGTTGTGATTCTTTTCTAGTCCTTAGTTCCTGTCTCGACTAGCTTAAGCCACAGCTCTGAAAATATAAAGTTGAAAGGGAAATCAATGCTGGGTTGATTTAATAGTGAGACAGAAATTAGAATAGTGACAACAACTTATGCTGGCGTTTAGGAACCATTAGTTTGAGTGATGATGTATATTTATGCATGTAAAAGGTGTTCAGGATTGATTTGTAGGCCTTAAAAATGAGTTACTGGCCTTAGAGCAAGCCTGCAAAGTGTGACTGAAAGTGTAAGAAGCAAATGGGGAGGGAGAAAAAATATTTCAGAGAAACTTCCGTACCAGAATAGCAAAATGACTAATATCACAAATTCAAACATCCTTGGACAATCATGAAAACCAGTTAAATAACTTTTCTCCAAAATGATCTGAATAAAAAAAAAAGTTCAGAAAATAATATTTGAGTTTATTTCTAAGCTTCTTATTAGTTTGATAAAACAGCAGCTATGCTGTTTCCACTGGGGTTATTTTAATGTTTTGTGATTTTCATCGATGCATAAAAAATTGGTAATTTTTCATCAAATATAACTTTAAAGTGTTGTTCTTTTAAAACTTTTTTTTTTCCCTAGGATTTTTATGTAGCAGTCTTTGTAGATAAACATTTAAAATGTGATATTACCTGCTTGTAATTATACAATATTCCTATAGGGCAGGGGACCATAAGTAGAATTGTAATTACACTGATACAAACAATTATATTGACTGGGTTCAAAGCCAAACATTAAAAATTAGAAAGGCTTTTATATTTCGGAAAAATACTAGAACAGCATTAACTCTTACTCATAGTGATGACTTAGTAATTCAGTGTCACAAATTCACCATTCCCTGAATCAGCCCCATAGTTCAGTTGGTTGTAATGAGTGCTTTTCAGTGTCAAAAGCAGTTTCGGATCTGAAAATGAAAATTCATTGTTTTTACTATGTGGATGCTGAAGCAAACCTGTCTTTTGTTTCACTTTGATATTATGATATGGAGATGTAGCCAAAAAGAGGAACGTAGGTAGTAAGGACTATTAAATCTGAGGAGTGCATGGGATGTGGTAAACAGTGAAGAGATCAGCTAACTGATACAGTGATCTGAATATGCACAAGTAGCACAGGACCATGTTTTAGAACAGGCGAATGTTAAACTGAAGGGCTATAGCTTGTTACTATAAGTAGAGGTTTCTTCTCAGCAGAGTGATTCAGAATCAGCTACACTTGAGTTTCCAGTATGACACTATAAAAAAAATTAATCTTTTTTTTCATCATTGATGATCTTGTGCACTACAGTACTGCTTTTTTTTTTGTTTGGTTGGTTGTTTTTAATCAAGCTAGTCATTAAAAAGAAAAAGAAAAGCCTACTCTAATTTAGTTCTCTGAGCAATTAGGTCAGCTGTGCAGAAACAAGCAGAAAGTTAACAATTTCCAAGGATCTAAGTGGGAAGTAAAATGCTGGGAACAGAGTGTGCATCTGCCACAGGCCAGCTCTGCAGCACTGCCCAACATCTGAGCCAAGGGTCTTGGTGTCAGCGAAGATGCAGGTATTCAAAACATCTATTGCCAGCCCTGGATCAGCAAGAAGTAGATAGGTTTGTAGGGAGTGGCACTGGACAAAAGGAGAAATGTTTGGTTTATGTGGAAATGCATGGAAAACTACAAGATACAGTAATTGTTCAAGGAAGTTGCCTTGTCCCTCCTGACAACTCAAGATTGGCATCATCATTGTGATTTTGAGTTCTTTCCGTCACATGAACATGACAGCTATATAAAGTCAGAGTGCCACACCGACTGAAATTCTCAGCTAATAGTATCATCTGTCTTTTCCTGTTTGATACTGGACCAGATAATCCAATGTTACAAACAAATGCATCCCAACAGACATGAACAGAATTATGTTCATTTGAGGTCGTGTCTTTGAGGGCTGACCACACTGGGCTTGCCTGCCTTGACCTTTAAAGCCTAACACACAAAACACTGCTGCAAGTTGAGAAGAGGTGGTGAGGTAAAACCCAGCAAAGATGGACAAGAAAGGTGACGACCTTGAAAATCTTGGTCCTGTAGTTATGTTTAAAATGGAGAACTAACAGCAAACTATCTAACTGCAGCACAAAATCTGCATTGCAAAGAAAAGTTGATGAAAATACTAAAGCCAGTGAAGATATTCTGACTTAAAATTAGTTTCTCTCTCTTTCCATTCTCTCTCATTAAATTGAAGCAGAGGAAATGGTATTTGAGGTGGTCAAAATGTGTACTGTATATAATTGTTTCTGCATGTGTTAATTCAAAGCATTCAGAGCTTCATCGCCCTCAGCATCTGAAATGCATTGCTTGCCTCAAGAGAAGTTTCCATGTCAACAACTTAGATGGGCAAAATTCTCTCAATTCATTGACTTGACAGTTTTGGGTTTTTTTTCCCAGAGTGTATTTAAGGGGAAAAAGCTGCTTTTCATAGTCATGATTATCTGTTATGACTATACCTCTTACTTTCTGTTTTCTGGTAGAATGGTAGCTCTGAAGAAGCTGCTTCCAGAAGTGGAAATGGCATGCTGCAATGTATGCAACACTAATTCTCTACAGTGAGACTGACAGTCTCTGTGTCAGGGAAAGTGCAACTGTTTTAAGCACAGCCAGAGTTTAGATCCAAGTGGCTTCTAATATCCTATGAATCACATATTTTAGCATCCACCTTGTTAGACTTTGGATGTCAGATGGCAAAAAGGTGGCCACTCCATCTTCCCTCATACTGAAATTCTGTCAGGCATGACTAACACTTAATTCCAAAGGATCCTCCAGATTCTGTCTTGTGTAGCTGCTATGTAGCATGGGAGAGATTAAAGAAGACAGAGTTGGCCACTCTTATCTGGTATCCAGTGGCAGGAGATCTGATCCAAAAAGCAGTGGGCACAAACCTAAATAGAAGAAATTCCCTTTAAATATAAGAGGAGTTGTTTTAGAGTGAGGATGACTGAGCATGGAAATAGGACGCCCAAAGGGGTTGTTGTACCTTTATCCTTGGAGATACTTAACACCTGAGTAGTATTGGGCAGGGGGTTGATTAATGGATCTCTCCAGATCTCTGCCAGACTCAGCAGGTTTGTTGTTTTTGTGATTTAATACTCCAGAGTCATGTGGAAGGTCTCCTGTAAAGCACCTGTATTTTGAAGAGTAACAGGGAGAATAAAAGTGGTATTTAGTAAGAAAAGTGTGTGGAGGTTTGCAAACACCAGGGGGTTTTCAACTTTAGAAGTTTAATATGGATGTGCTGAGCACCTCATTTCTTGGTTTATACATCAATGCAAAAGTACATTAGACTAGATTTTGAAGAGGACTGAGTGCATGAAAATTTCTTTTTAAAATACCTTCAGATCTTTAGAGGATTTTTTTCAGCTGTCTTCACTTTTTACAAAAATTTGAGCAAACATATTTCCTGGTCCCATACTTCTGGAAAGACAAAAATGCTATTTTTGTTGTAAAGAACAGTATCATATGAATTTAATAACGAGCTATAGTTAGGCAAAAAACCTGAATGTCAGAATTCGGATAACCCAACTGCAGGTTAAAACTGTGCCAGACTGTTCAGATCCAACTAAAACCAGACTGCTTTCCCACAAATTGATCATAAATGAAATGAAAATAGAACCTTTTGATCTATAGGTTAGATATTTAGTTCTACCTGTATGAAGTGACGCTACATTAGCAGAAAAGGCTCAGCTTTTTGTGGTGGAACACCAGTTGTTCCAGTTCTGTATTCTGTGGGATGTTTATCTGATCAGTCCACATTATTTTCTCCAACAGAAAATCAGGGAGTCAGGGAGAGCTTAAAAGAAAAATCAGCTGACAGATGATCTGTCTTCTGGACATGTACAGTATGGTACTTTTTACAATGTCCAAATTCAGTTATTTATCTCTACCATAAGTAAGAAGGAATCAGGAACTTTTTTTTTTTAAATCAGTAGGGAATAAATCAACTTTACAAGGAGCCAGTGAATATTTACTGCTGGTTATTCAACTGCTGGCTAAGTCTGACATGGAGTCCTACTAAAACCTAGTCTGGGCTTTTTCAAGAACTTCAAATTGCTTTTTCATAGATCTGAAACTATACATTTAACTGGTTCTGCCCATTGCACTTTGGCCATGTTCCTTGCTGTAACAAAACCACCCAAGGTATGTGAAAATATCCAGAGAAGAAACCACTGTGTCTTAACTTGCAAGATGTGCTAAGCAGATAAACAACATCTTTTCTAGAGTGATTAATAAAATGGAGTGATGAATGACATGACACACAGGAGATTAAAAGAAAATAATGGAAAAAAGGTTGAGTTTGAAAAAGCTAGATGAGGCTTGTGTTTCTGGGAACTGCATACAAGGAATATGAGAGCTGTGTTTTCTATTCCCCATTACATCTGTTTTGGTGTGCTACATATCCATTCTTCACCCTTAATTCTCTCACACCAATGGAAGGCACCTCAGAAAGGAGACTCAATGGGTCAAAATATTGATCTTAGATACTCTGGAAGATAAATGAGGGATTAACTTTAGCAGCTGGATAAGGAGCGGAATTGATTGGGAAAGAATTTCAAGAATGGAGGTGAGATAAAGAGTAGGTATGACATGATGCAGAACGTGAGGTCAGCAGGGTCAGGCCCTCTGTATGTGCTCCAATAATTCTGCTGGAGTGAGACAACAGCCTGTTTCTGAAGGCTGACCATCCGACGTTCCTTGTACCTGTCTTCAGTTCCTACTGAAACAAATACGTTTTTTACACAGACAGAGATGGGAGCTAAAGTCCTTATTTAAGTAACCTTAGGGTGATGCTGCACAGTGCCCTCTGATTATTTTTCAACAGCTGGTAGTCTTCAGGCCACAGCTGTCTTCTCACTTCTCTCACTTCCCTGGCTCTTATCTCTACTAGCTTCTGCTTTTGGCCCTTATCAGACATCAAATGTATCAGGGGCTTGTAAGAGAGAAGACTATGAGGCAGAAAGAAAAGACATGATAAGAAATGTTTATAGAGAGTGATGCTTTCATAAGACACTGCTCTTCCTCATGTAAAAGAATGGCAAGGTCCAAGGGATTGCACTGAGGTGGTTTGCATCCTTCATGGAAAGGGTCATTTAGCCTGCCCTCCTGAAGAGCAGTGACTGATCACAGCTCTGCCACTGGTCCCCACTGTGGTTTCCGTGCACAGTTGTCCTGTTCAATCTCTGTGTACAACTACCAGAAGAACTGGTTAAAACAACACAGGCTCTAATGCAAAGTCTGCACACTGCACCCAGCTCTTAACCATCCATCATCACAAGTTATGACCACTCTGAACCGCAGTTCAGATAAGAGCAGCTCATGAATAATGAACAGCTTGATAACCTGGGCCAAATACATAGCAGTGAATGTGTACTTTGAAGTGCCTGTAGTTACAAAACAGCTCCCTTTGGAGGAGGCACAAATTTTAATAGCTCTGTTCAGACTGACAGCAGAGAGGTCTAGAGCCTTTGCAGATGCTAAACTATTACTGAACAGCATCCACAAATTAACTGTGCCATTTGACAGCTGCAAGATTTACCTCCATCATTACAGGTCTAATCACTGGTCCACGGAAAAGAGTGCAATACTTAAAGATATGAAGCTGTGGCATCTAAATCTGCAGATTGCATCTAAATCTGCAGATTGCATCTCAACAAGGAGGGTTATAGGACTTTTGCATCAGAAGTAGCCTTGCCAGGGGCCTGTAGTGGGGGCAGAACTTGCCCAGGTCTGCAAGCACCATGGTCAGACAGAGGTGGGAGACGTGCAGCCACTGAGAGAAAGCTTCTGTCAACCACTCTGCTTTCAGTCACAAAGGAAACTTCTTGCAGCAAAGCAGCACTTAGTGACTTGGCTTGAGTCAAATATAGTTGAAATGGGGAAAGCTCGCAATGCCTCACATGTGCCTATGGAAAGACACCTCTCAGAGTCAAAACAAACCCTGATGCATCCTACTGTTATTGGAAGTACAGAAGACATCACTTTTAATTATTCATTATTAACGAATTATTTCATTATTCAGTAATTCTTCGGTAGTAGCACTGACTTTGGGATCTGTTTAGGGTTTAGAGTAACTGATAACATAATCACTCAATTTCTTCTCACTCTTCCACCTAGAATCTTGACTTGCTGTCAATTTTACCTCCAAACCATCCCCCTGCTGCCCTCTGCTCTCTGAAAACACACTGAAATCTAAAGTTTCAGACATTCTAGGAATCTTTCCTGATTCTTTTTTTTTCCATTCTCTGAGAAACCTGATCCACCAGAAGGGTGGGAGAGCTTATTGTTTTTTCGTCTGACATCTGGATTTCATTAGCAGACTCATGCATGCTGAATCAGGAATGGGAGCTCAGAAGAAAGCAGATGAGATTTAAAATTACGTTAGTGCTAAAAAAAAATGCCCCCTTCTCTTCTCCAACTTTGCAAACAATCACAACATGTGAGTCATGTTGTGAGCTCAGCACAAACACTACAGCCATATTAGTTGTACCCACTAATATTGGATGTATTGCATCTCAAGCAGTTAGAGAGGAGAACTTTGTGTTATTTACTTATATATGTCAGTATGTAAAAAGACCCCAACCAAACCTTTCCAGTAGTTTCATGTTTATACTGCTACTTTGCAGGTTTGTAGTGTCTCCTACCTTCTATTTAAATAAATTCAATATAGCATGAAAGGAAATAATTTATCACAAACCAAGCATAAAATTACAGTCAAGACTTGCTGCTTAGGAGACCTGCAAACAACAGCAGCAAGAGAGACCACATTTTAAAAGCTTAACAGGAGTGTTAGCAGAGGCTGAAAAGTCAGACTGTTATTAATGAGCATAGCTTTCACTGCAGAACAGCAGAAAAAGTAATACAAGCAGAAACTGTGTCAGAGCTGTACATGGTGCTATGCTAACAACCTCTGGATGACTGAGAGAGCTCGTCTTATTTGCTAAGGCTGATAGTTGCTGGCATATAATATCCACCTTTACAATCTGCTTTATCCTTCTTCTCCCTCCCAGTGCAAGACATCTGGCTCCCAGACCTCCAGTGCCACACTATCTAGTCAGACAGCCCTGTCTTCTACGGGCTCTAAGAAAATGAGGAGACACTCAAAGTATCATTTGTGTCTGGGTCACAAACAAGAAGCTTTTGATCATGTTTTAGAAGATCTGATGAGTCTAAGATAAGGAATCTAGCAAAATTGCAAAAAAAAGCTGAGAGGGCAGAGTGATTACAGATACTGGAGAACAGCTGAAAGAAAAAAAGCTGGAGAAAAACATCGAAGTCGGGCTTAGACATTCCCCTGCAAGTCACCTGAAGAAAATTTTCATACAGCATTGAGACAGGTCTCTATTCCCTCTTGAGGGCTTCACCTACACATTTGAGGACCACATGCATCACACAGGATCCAACTGTGTGATATACTTAAATTAGCTGAAAATTGATAGAAATTTTGAGTCAGTAATGCACAGGTGACCAGCACGCTGTAAAACCGCAGTACAGTTGGTTTCCTATGTGTAACAGCACTCCAGGCTACCTCAGGAGATATGAATACCAGCTTTCCTAAGAAGGGCACATGCCTGTGTGATATGCAGGTGATAGGTGATAGGCAGGTGATATGCAGGTAATTTCCCATCACACATCTCAGGATAGGGATGAGGCCCTTTATTTATACAAGTAGTTATTTTCAGAGGAACTTCATGGGCCTGATTTGATTTTCCACGTTTTTGTGCAAACACTTTGAGCAGTGGCAAGTGCAGCACAAAAGCCACTGCAACCATTTTGATGCTGGTTTGCCCTTATATAAAGTGTACAGAGAATCTGGCCTGGGGACACCTGACATAACAGGAGGATTTTTTTTCATGATATTTGAGAAAATTTATGAAGGCAGCAGCGAGGTTTGTCTTTTTGTTCTATCAAATCTTCTTAACTAGAGTTTAAAGAAATCTGTTTTAAGTAGCAGAGCTCTAACTTGCTATTGAAAAAAGAGAAAAATGAAGAAATGCAAAATGCAGGTCTGGAATGACTGCTATTACATTTTGTTTTTTAAAACTATTTAAACCAAAGCCACCTTTCTACCTAAATGATGAATCTCCTTTGATCTTCTAGGAAAGCCTTTTTGTTTGCCATTTATTTGAAAGAAGCCTTTCTCTTCCCCACTTTTTGCTCTTCTGTTTTTTTTTTTCTGTGTAATAAGGAGTTTGGGAATAAGAGAAACGGGACTTCTATATAAAATCATCTCAGAAGCTCTCTCTGCTCTCATGACACCTTCTGAGGGTCTCCTTTCCTTAAAGTGCCCATGTAAGACTGGCAGGGCAGCACCAGGGAGGGCTGGGTGTGCACTTGGGCTGGGCGTTCTTGGCTGCCAGGTGGTGTGGGCAGCCTGCCTCAGGTGCAACTATTGATTTGCCTGGACTGCTGCAGAGTTTTAACTATAGCTGCACACCTGCAATGTGGTTTAAAATTAGAAATGGACTTGAAACCAATATTTTGTATGTGAAATCTTTGAACCTGGGAAATGTTCAGGGTTACTCTGAACTCATGTCCAAGATTATAGCTTGAGACTTTGTTGAAGGCTAGTTGAAATGTGTTATTTCTCTGCAGAATGAAAAAAAGAATTATTTACAGTAACACAGAAGATCTCAAAAGGCGCTGCTGTACTCCTATGCACATTTCTACAATCAGGGAATGAGTTAGAAACAAAGAGTAGCAATTTTCATTTGGAAAATCAGTCACAAATCTGAGGAAAAGCTAGTTATCAAGATTATGTCATTTCCAAAATGTCTGCTGTTGCTGCTAAAATCCCCAAATGTTTCAACTTAAGTGCCTGTATATGGCCTTTATTGCTTTAGCTAATAATTTGGCACTGACCAGAAGATCAAAATGACCAGGTTCTGAAATAAAAGGCTTTTTCTTTGTTTTCTCTAATTACTATACAAACATTTTAGCTTTCCTGCTAAATGAAGGACATTTGGAAGAAAGTTGTCTTAAAACCGTTTTTCTCAATTTTTTTTAGTCTTAAAAAAGCAAGCCTCTACAAACCTGGGAAACACCTCCTTAAATAACAATCTCCTATCAGTAACATGATTGATTATTTATAGTATAAAATAGAAAATGTTAAGGAATGAAGTTTACACTAAGTTTCTCCCAGGCCCCATAGTCTGTGAGGCTGACATTCCCTATATCAATATAGCACAGACTTGTGTTCCTGACCCATGCAGTGCTGCCTTCTCTCCTGCTTCCATCTCTCCCTCTCGGCCAGTTTGAAGGGTATCTACAATCCCACCAGGCACAGATGACAACAGGTACCTGAGAAACTCTGTTCACATCTCATAGTAGACCTTTCTATAGCTAATACATAAGGCTTCTTCTACATTTATTGATATAAGCCAGATACAGTAAAATACCACCAGTATTTGTGCTATACTAGGGAAATGGAACAGGGATTAATTTCCATTTAGCATCCTAATTTCTTGAGGAAAGGGATACAATGGGAGGGACAGGCAGGACTGACTGGTACATGCTGACAGCAGGAAAAAGAGAGGGGCCCCCTGCGTTAGATTTGTGCCCTCGCAATCTACTGACTGTCCTGGGACAAGCAGGCAAGCAAGGAGGGGCTGAGCTGCCACTGTTGGCTGCTGCCAGCACAAACTGCTGATCTGCCTTTAGCCATTTGCTCTTGTTCACTGCTTTTGCTGTTTGCCAGCTTCCTCCTCTGGACAGTCAGTTAAAAGGAAAAGGGAGGGAGGGACACAGCAGCTCACGCCCCTGACAGTCACTTTCTCCTCAACAGCTAGAACATTTCCCATTTCCATGACACCATCCCAGCCTCTGCTCAGACCTTCAAGGCCTTCTGTACTGGCCATGTGCTTTATCAGCAAATGCATTGTCATTTTGGAGAAACAGGGAAACCAGGTTCTCTTAAAACTGGAAAAGGGAGTTCTAATATTTACACATTTGGCAGATGTGAAAATTTTTGGAATTTCAAACCAGAAACACCATGATATAAACATTCATTTTGGGTAAATTAAGCTTTTGAAACATTTCCAAACAAATCTTTGCAAAATAATCTTTTCAAACCATTGCAAAAGTGAAAAGCTTCCACTTCAGGTGTTTGCTTCAACTTTTGCTTTTACAGCAGAACAGCTTGTTGAAACATATTTTCCTGGAGAAAATTCCTTTGGAAAAAAATGTTATTTGATTCATTTTTTAAAGACAGATTAAATGAAGCTACCTTTTTACAGAAAATGTTTGTGCATGGACATTTTGACAGGTGGTAGGTTTAGGGGGGCCTCTTTCTGTATTTGATGTTGTAATAAATGCCTGTTTGCTTCTGCTTTGATGTTTTAGCAGTATTGTATTTTGAAAGAGTATTTTATTTAAAAGCACAGCGAGGAAGAATTATGGTAGATATTAGAGCTGGGAGACAGAGATTTTGAAGAACAGTGATCTCTTATTGCAGACCATGAAAATTTAGTTAATTTTCATAAATCACTTTATGATTAAATTTGATGGGGACATTGGGAAGTCACCAAGTCCAACCTCCTGCTCAAAGCAGGACCAACATTGAGTTCATGTCAGGTTTACTATGACTTTGTCCTGTCAGATCTTGAACACTTACAAGCATGAATGGAAATTCCACAACCTATATTTCACACTAAACCAAAATACTTTTATGAAGTGAGAAAACATGATTCACTTAATTTTCCATTATTTACTTCTTATCAGTGCAAATGAGGAATTGATAAACTAGTGTGGTTTGACCTGGCAGTTCTCTCTTTACCTTATCTGTAAATCAGCTTGGGGAGGGCTGGAAAACAGGCCCTACTTTCCCCCTCAAGAGGAATGCTCTCAGTACTAATTTCCAAGCTAAACACCTAATTATGGTTTATCAGGAGTTTTACTGCAAACCAAGCAAATATCAAATTGTTAGTAAACAGAGTTCAGATTTAGATCAATGCAATAGCTATGTTCAGTTTACTTCAAAGGAATTTATAAAAGTTTCTCAGTGACTTGCACAGGATTTGGATCTGGTTTATTGTGCAGGGTTTTTAAATATAAATTACGCATGTTTAAGATAGCGAATTGTAATATTAGCACGCAGATATGCAATAGCAGAAGCACAAGAGTGGGAAGTGCTTTGGGATGTTCTCCTCACTTGTCCCTGGACAGGGATGACCAGTGCAAATCTTGATGTCTGTTTATCTACACTGTTCTGAAAGCTCTCCAATGATCAAGAGCCTTTCCAGGCACTCTACTTCAAGGCCTCACAGTCAGAGCAGCCTATCTGAAGCCCAGTACTGGACTCATTAGCTGTGGCTAAGAAAAATAAACTGCCCTTCATGTGAGGCTTTCCACATATTCACAAATTTTTAATGTGACTTTTTTGGAGAACAAACAACACTGGTTCTGCAGGCTTTCAACACAAGTCATGTTTCAGAGACTACAAATTGATTTTTCTCCTCTCTACTTTACCCTGAATTTCTGTGCCCAACCTGGAGCCAGATGAGGTTTTATCAGTGCTGAAACCTTATTCAGTTTAAATGCCAGGTATCCTTAAGGTTTTGCATTTAAACAGTATTTTTTCCCTGATATCCACCTTGTTGCCAGTTGGCTTGAAATTATCTAGATAGTGAATATGCAAATGAGATTCAAAGGTGAATAAAAAAGGTGGAAAACCTCAATGAAACGAAATCCCATTCAGGATGATCCAACACTTGTCACACACCCCACTGGCAACTATCACACAGGACCTGGGACTCCACTCCAAGGCCACTGCAAAGACCAAGCAGGCACTTCTCTCCTAGAGGATCTGCCTTTATCACCTCTGTTTGCATTGCATTTCCCACAGGGATAAAAAACCCATTTGAACTCGTATTAGTATCTAAAGACTGAACTGCAGTAATAGTGGCTTAGTCATGGGCCTGAAGGAGGAGCTTGGTTTTGGCTGCACTTCCAGACTTTTGGGAATGTAATGTCAAGTAGTGTGCTAGACAGGAAAGGGGCACGGCCAGTTTACTAGGTATTTACTGTTTTCTTTTTCACCATCTAACTGCTCATACTTTGGTATGTTAGGGTTCAGTATCTTCTTCTCAAGCCCTCAGTTTATCCAACAACTGGACATAAATGCCACGTACTACAGACACAGCTTTAAAACAAGAACTTTGGGAATACGCTGTCAAAGCAGGGCTCTTCAAATCACCTCTATTCATGTACAGCTGTCTGAGTTATTTGCCTCTGATAAATGGTTTGAATCCATGATGTACAATTTGTTGAGAACTTCTAAGACAGTGCACAATAGATATTTTTGGATTTTTCAGACTCTTAAACAGCTTACGTTTTTAGAGGTAAGATGGATGTGACCAAATTATAGCCCACTATACTTTGGTTACAAGATTTCTGCAAGTCTTCACAATAAAAGTGGAAATTCTATGAGAAAATATGTTCAGCTAATCTCAGAAATGCTGAGAAAACTTGGCAGAGTGAAGTTCAAGCACATGAGAACAAAAAATAACAGCCTGCAATAAATTTTGTAGTATATTTAATATCATGAAGTTGTCAAAGTGGCTCCATGTGAGGAAAAAAGAAATTAAAAAATCTTAGCCAAGTCCAAATCATCTACAATAGTTTAATGCAGTTCTGAATGAAAAAATCAGAATAAATTAAAGTAGCATGTGTATAAACAGGACTTTTGAGAGCCTCACATTCTTCCAGTACCTTGTAATGAGGAATTTTAGTATGTGCATAAGTATTTGCAGAATGAACACCTAAAAGCTACTATTTCTTACAGAACTATATGTAGGTGAAAAAATGTGCACTATACAAAATGGAGTAATGTATCTAAATGTATTTCAAAGCTAGAGAATGAAGGGGCTGGACACAGAGATTTTTTTTCTGGAGTGCCACACGTAGTTTGAAAACAGTTCCGTACAGCAGAGATTAAACACTTTTGCTCCTTGTAATACAGGCTAACAGGTTCTCTCTCAGCACTGATCTTACTAACATCAGTGCTAGTGCACTAGATGTAAGTTTAGCTGTTGTTTTCTTTTATTATGTGTCCCATATTTCACCTTTACCTCTGCAGAAGAATACTAATTTTCCAATTCTGCTTTATTCGTCTCAGGGATTCCACTGTCAGGACTTTACTAACTCTCTAGGCCAACAGAATTGGAGCATAAATAGAAGAGGCCCGTACAGCACCAGATCAAATGCCAGCAAGTATACTCTGATCCAAAACTATCATGGAACCTGAAAAATTGAGCCCATAGAGGGTGTCAGATTCCTCCAAGAACACAGAGATTAATCTCTCATCCTGTAACTGAGTAACAATAACAATATTTCACACAGAAAAGACACATTTATTGGGAGGCCATCACACAATGTCCAAAAACCTACAGTGAAATGTAGCAACTGTCAAAAATTATTATTTTCCAAGTGAATTTTAAGATTTTCTAAGGTCTGCAATCTCCTTTAATTACAGAGGTCTTTGAAACATCTCTTTTACTTTAAAAGAAAGATAAATTCCAAGAGGTTTGTGTTTGTTTTGCTTTTTAAAACAATTAAGATTTCTGAGCTAAAACCCAGAAAGTTAAATCTTTTCCATCTTTGTAGGGATGCTAGATTTTCCTCATTGCCATCTTAGTCAGCCTTTGGTACCTGGAGAAATCACAGCTGTGAATTCCTTAAATATTATGCACCTTTGAGATCCTTGCACAACCATAAGGCACAAGGCAAATCAGATGAATGTTTCAGGCATGAGAGTTGCTCCAGTCTTGCAGCCAAATAGCTGCCTGCTGAGCCAGCTCTGCTGCCAAAGATCCACTATATCTGACCACAGGGAGGGACAGCTTCAGGGCAGCATGATCTGGCAGACCAAGCTATGGACTAAGAAGAAAGAACTAAACTCAGCTTGACACTGATTTCTTCCACATCCTGCAAGAAACCACAGAAGCAAATCTATGCAAACTCAAGCAGCCACAGCAATTACCTCCTGCTCCCATTGACTTGAATATGTGTTCTCAAGGCACTTCAGTCTTACAGGATCTGCTTCAAAGGTCACTGTTGGCAGTGGAAAGACCCCCACTGCTGGCCACATTAATATGGACCATGCCGTGCATTTCAGCCACAGAATTAAACAAAGTGCAAAAAGAGACTAATGGTTTTCCATTACATGTGTGTCTGCAGCAGTATGTCTGTACTTCCCTGAGCATGCACGTGCATTTTCCTCTGTAAGTACACTGTAAAACTGGCAAACACACTGTGCAACATTTCTGTGTCTCCCAGAAACTGGGATGAATAGTGGCAGTGCACAGGAATTTGACAGCAGAACAGTGATATTTGCCCATTTTATTTCCCCACCAAGTCGCCATGAGGTAAGTGCTCCCTGCCTGTGCAGAAATGTACAGGAATTGTCAGAAAGGTTTTTTCAATGAGCTTGGCACTGGCACAGTGTTTGAATACAGTTAGGACAGAGACACCAGTAGATGGAACTGGTGCTTGGCAGAAACACCAGGTAGAGCAGTTTGAAAATTCTGAATACAGACATGCTTTGCTGGATCTCTGAGCTTGGACTTCTGTTGCCTTTACTGCCCAAATTAACAACAGGAACAACATAAGCAATAAATGAGGTCTAGGATTGTGTATTTCCTAAGTAGATTTTTGAAAAATGGCAAAGATTCAATCACTCAGCAACATCCTAGAATGTGATCTAGGCGTTTTATTTACAAACATCCATAAGACTGTGTGTAACACCATACCCCATTATTCTGTACTTTTTGCATATTAAACTTATATGATAAGTTTAGTATTAAGTATTAAGTTAAGTGAATTTAGGTTGATGACATCATGGAAGAGCAGTCATGTCAGTAAAATTCTTACAATTAAAGGAGCAAGATTCATTTTGTATAGGCCACACTTGGTACAAAGGAACTCACTGTTTATATTTTATAAGACTTAAAAATAAACATACAGTGATAATGGGTTAAAAGAGACAATGTAACTTTTTTTAAAAGGTCTTCTAATAATTTCTGCACCTGCTACATAAAAAAACGTCATAAAGAATCATTTATCTTTACTATTACTGGCCCAGAGCCCCTTGGTTTTTGTCCTGGTAAGGGGAAAAAACCCCTTTGGTTACCATGCATATGAACAGTACCTTTGAGTACACAAATAAGTATACAAAGTTTTGACAGATATATAAACATATATATTTATATATCATGCAATCAACCACTAGTAAACCTGATAGGAAAAGTACTCTCATTCCTTACCTTCCTTGCTATTTAAAGAGAAATACCTTGTTTATTTTTTATGGCACTGTCAATGATAATTTAAGAGCACTGCTATATTAAGAGCACTGCTTTTAACCTTTATTCTCTACACATTTTTCAGTTTACTCAGGTCAATGAGACTTCTGTATGTGCAAGAGTATGAGAGAGATAGGAGTAAGATGTTATTGTCTAAGCCACTGAAACTCACAAATTAGTTTTGGAAAAACTGTAGGCATGCTATAAAGATGATACTAAAGATAAGTACTGGGTTTTTTATAGACATAATTATTATTGCAACAAACAGCTTTTTGCAAATGTAGGCAAATTGGAAATGATGAATAGCAGTCATAAAATTGCTCTTATTTCTAGTAGTTTCTTAAACAGAAAAAAACACTTTGTATCACTATATATGATACAAACTACATGCTAAAATAATATGTCTGCTAAATCCCATTTCAGTTTTCAAACAGAAAGTTGCGGACATGATATTAGACAAATTGCAGATACCTGAGGTACTTAAATACTAAAGCTGGCAATTTTTGTTTATAATTATTTAACCTCCTGGAATATGATCATCACTTAAGATATAAATCTGAACTGATACATGCATTTTCATCAACTTTTACCACAATAGAAAAAGAACATATCTTTTCAGTGGTAGTAACAGGCACAATTAAGGGAGAATATGAAGTCCTTAAGTTGTTGCACAATTTTTTTGCTACGCAGAAAAAACTTCATAAAACACCCCATTTCAAAATGTGTTTCTTATTAGGCAGTTTCATAAAAACAAAAGAAAAATACTGTATGATTTACTGATATGCATTTTGTCCAGATCAGATTAGTTTATCTCTCTTCTCTATCCAGGTTTAAGTACTTTAAAAACACATAGCTACAGCCCCTTTTTTTTTTTGTAGGATTTGCTCAACAACTTTTATTTTTGACAGCACAAGCAAAACTAAGCCATCAAACCCTAAGATTTTAAGCAGCGTGTATAATGTTCAAATTAAGAAATCAGTTATTATCAAAAGCAGTGCTAACAAATGGGGACTTTATGACAAAAGCCTGATCCTGCCATTGGGGCTCCCTTCTTGTGTACAATGTTTCCAAAGTTTTGAACATAACTTGTGTACACAGGGTCATCCTCTTTAGAACTGTCTTCAAAATCAGACAACATAAGGGAAGTGTGTATGTTTCTGTGAATGCTTGAGTGCTGAGTAGACCAGAAAGCATTTGTCTGTGTTAGAAGACATCTCCAGTTAAGCAGAATCAATTCTGTATCACCTGTCCCTTAACTAACATAAACAGAACCGAGCACACACAGCAGAAGCTCTGCCAAGCTCTGTTCTGGGATGGCACATGTATGTGCAAGGAGATGAAATGCACAAGAGAACAGCCATAAGAAGGACAGGGAAATAGAGGGGGCTGTAAGCTTTTTGTGAAAAGACTGAGAAAACCTGTCTTGGTTAGTCCTACAGAATGAATGCTGAGAGAGGATATGATTGAATGCTGGGAGAGGATATGATTGCAGTCTATTAATACATCCTGAGATAAACACCAGGGAGGGATAAGAACTTTTTCAGTGGAGGACAATGTTGGCAGGAGAACAAATGGCTATAAAGTGGCCATGAGTTACACTCATCCTAGAAACTGGAAGATTTCTAGTTAGGCAAGGACTGAGGTTCTGGAGCAGCTTTCCACACCACCAGCAGCAAGGACAAAGTACTGAAATGCTTCCCAAGTAAAACCTGATCAGTTTTCGAAAGGGGCTATACGATATGGCTGCCTGTAACCACAGACTGCATGTGGTGAGCAAGCAGATGTTTCCCTGTCCTGTGTTCCTTTACTCATTGCTCCCAAGCTCACAGGACAGTCACAGAGTATGCCAGTAGGAAGTCTTTCCATTTCCTGGTTCACACAGAAATTGACGACTTTACAAATGAAATCTGAAAAAAAATTATACAGGATGTGCAATTTAAGAGAATTAGTGTTCCTACACAACCCTTAATTGTTTGTATCTCCTGGATTTCTGTGTGTGTGTCTTCAATTTTCACTCACATGTTTAATCCCTAGTGCCTCAAACCATAAAAATACCTATGAAAGAAACAATGCATTACTGCTTCAACACTGACACATTCACTTGGGACCATCTGTGTGAGCTGCAGCTTGCACATACTGATTGTCAAGAGACCTGCTGCATTCATTTGGTTTCTCACACAGCACGGAAAAGCACAGCCATCCACCCCCAGTCCAGCAATTTCTTACTCTGCCACGTATTTAGTAGTAGGAGTTTCAATCCTCTCGTTAAATAATGTATGCCATTACATGGTTCTATCTTTACATTTTTCTGTAACATGCTAAATTAAGTAGATTAAACACAGAAGTCTACAAACCAGAGTACTTTTGATCTCCTAGCAAAGTAAATTTCATAGTTTTTTCCTAAAGAAAACTCTTACTCAATCTAAATCAAAATAAGAACAAGTAAAAATATTTTCAAGTGCCACTCCCAAGACTGCAAATGTACTTTAATCCCAGCATTAGAATTAATGAAAGATATACAGCAAAAGTAATAAAGTTAGTCTACGCACAACAGTAAGAGGAATACACTCAAAGCTCATCTGATGTTAAACATGATTTCATGTTGACCTTGCTCTGCTGGCAGATGTTTTTCTCCCTGTGTTTTGTTTTATAGATGTCTGACATCCTCAACAGCAAATTAACTGTAGTTAATTTTACGCAGATTAATTCTGCTGAAAGTCACACAATAAGAGGATAGGAGGTCAAAGTCATAACGATGTGGATGCTGGTAATGTCCACATCTGTGTTTTTAGAGTATTGGCAGCATTTTAATTTCCTTGGGACTCTACATAGGATGTTGCTGAAATTGTGAAAGTTTAAGCCAGCAACACAACTGCATCCAGCTGAAACTTGAGAGAATTAAGAAACCTGGTACACTGTGGCTTGGGAGCCTCAGGAAAAAAAAATAAATTGCAGATTGGTGAGTGGTTTTAGTGCACACTGGTTTATACCTCTTCTCAAAGGAAATAAATATTGCCAGCTTTGCCACTAGAGAAAAGTTCTAGGAGTCAAAGACCATCACATCTTGTGAAGTACAGCAAACCTCTTCTATAAGACAAAAAAGATTTTGCACCCAAAATACCTGGAGCCTGTGTTACTGCGACACTGATTTAAAAGTTCTCTTCGAATGTAACAATTTCTTCTCCTTCAGCATATGTAACTTGTTACATTAAGTGCCATTGGCAAACTGACTACATAGAATGCTGATAGAAAATTACAGAGTAGCCATTTTTAAAGTTACCAGAATCTACTCACTCGTGTGCCTAAATTAATGTCTTCGGTAATACTTACGAGGCAAATGAAATTATGTACTTTGTCCATCGGCATTGTGATAAAGAATAGATTAAAAGAACACATGGCTAGCTTGGCACTTTGTCAACATATTTCTTCAGTGTTACTCACTCTAAAGTATTTCTGTCTTGCTAAATCAAGGAATGAAGAAAATCTTGATGAAGATTTTTTTTGAATATTATATATTCCTTACCTGGGGGCAGTCTTTGATGTAGTGTCCCTTGTTAAAGCAGAGGTGACACAGGTAGTTAGGAGGTGGCCTCTTGCTGGGTTTTCTGGCTTCTGAAGAAAGGGATAGGTCAGAGAAATGCTCGGTGAGGGAGCTTAACCCATCCACGATGTTATTAAGCGAGCCATAAGGTGATGCACTCTTGTAGAGACTGCTGCTCAGAGCCTGCAAAAGAAAACAAATAAGTCACATGCAACACAGTGCTGTCTTGAGGATTGTTCTGAGGGAGATCTGAATAGGGGATGGATAAAAATAGCAGGAAAAAAAAGCTGTTTTTTTTTTCTTAAGAACATGGCTGCGTATTTGGGGGGAGCAATATACAAGCTATTAATAAAGAGATTTCACTAGGCAGTGCAATGGAGCTGGTCACTCCACTGCTGAGGAAACTACTGAGCTTGCCATGGTTCTCTTGGTCCACCCTTTCCACTAAGCAATGATTGCTTTCTCATGTTTGACTATAATGCATTCATAGTACAGCTGGATTATGCAGGCAAAAAGCTGAAAGAGCAACTCACAAAACAGAACCCTTTTGTGTCCAAAACTACTTACGCAAAGAATATGGAAGTCAGGGAAAGGAAAAGAATGCCAAGAAAAATGCAAAGTAACTTTTAATTTCCAATATGGTTAATCAGACAGACAACACAGAGTCCCATGTTCAAATAATAACAAGAAGCATTGAGATCTACATCTGGTTTGGATTTTCTAAGGGGGAACCTGCTGTGATTTAAACATTTCCTGATAAACAGTAAATACCTAGGTTTTGTACTTCACCTCAATAGGATCTTCACTCTCTCAATCTGCAAATCAAAATAAGTAGCTCCTAATTTGCTATTCAGTAGTTTTAGAACAGCAGGAAACCCATCAGCACCTAAATAGGTATTCTCCCTAATGGAGATAACAAGGACTAATTCACTTTAACCTCTTAAAGTTCAAAAGAAACTGCATAGTGGAGTTGGAAAAGTAAATAAAAACTCTTTAAAAAATTAACATAATAATGAATCACTGTAGAAATAGGACCAACTATTGACTGTCCTTTCCATCCTCACACGACGGGACACATCCCACATGGTATTTCCACCTTAGGTCGGCAGGTCTGCCATGCTATGCTCATGTAATTCTCCTGAGCATCAGAGAATTACATGAATTACAAAGAAGTACAGAGAACTGCTCATTTAGGGGAAAGTGAGGCAAGAAGAGATCCAATCTGTGCCTCTGTGCTTTAATTCTATTGAATTAAAATATTTCAGTGGGGTCTTTATATGTGTTATCATATGTTTATACATGTTATATATATTTTGAAAACATGCACTGAAACGGACTTAGAGTTTGTGAAATAAATCTGAAATGACATTTATTTCAGAGACCTCAAACATTCAGGGTGTGTGCACAGTGAGTGTTTTCTGGGTGACAGTCGCATACCAAAAAACCATATTAAAGCTCTAGGCGCAAGTACCTGGGTGAGACCCAGTTATCCCTAAATCCCATCCCACCACAGATGGTGTACACTGTACAGAAAAATTCAGCCTCATAATCTACTTCACCCACTTGCACTATAGTCAAACACAACATGCTGAGCTCCACTGACCCCTCCTGCAAAGCTGAAGCTGGTGCACAGCAGCAGGATCAATTCAAGGGGCCCCAGAGTGGAATCTGATCTCACATGGGACTTCACATATGTCCTGGCACTGAAACATCCTGTGTAGCATAGTTCTGTGCTCGTGCAAGATGATGTGGCTGAGAGGAGAGTCAGCCACTTTGTTTCAGGGGTTAAAGCTACAGATTTTAAAAGGAAAAGGTATTTCAAAAACTAGGAAAAATATTTTAGCTGCTTTAGCCATCAAGCAACCGAAGATACCTCCAATGGTCACTGGAATTTATTTTCTAGGATTTATTGGATTCTATTGAATGAGAAATTCTTGGCATCAAATTTTTAAAAGGAAGGGGAAGTGCTGTGGATGCCAAAATACTATTAATTAAGGGTCTTCAAGAAGTTCTTGTCTCCCTAGGAGCCACTTTCTCTTATATACACTTGGAAAAATATAAAATCTTTCTTTTTAAGAGATGCTTAAGAGCATCTCTTTGCCAAGAGATTCTTAAAGTACTTCACCTGCACTACATCCATCAATAACTTTGCAAGTTCCTTACTATCTGATTTTATAGAAGGGTGAAAGTAGGGACACAATGTCCGAAGCCAAAAATTCTTTACCTATTATTGAAATCTGGAATATCTTCTGGAGATGTAGAATAACTCCTGTTCATCAGGAGGTTGCTATTTTTGCTCCCAGGGCCAACTCAGTAACAAACCAAAACACATCTATCTGCTGCCTACAGTGGGCTTTGAATTGGACACAAGGCATGCAGTGGTGAATGTTTTCTTTCCTACACGTCCTTTACTCTGAGATATTGCCCTCATTAAAACGGAGCAATGTGGAACCACAGCTGGCTATTATGTAACTCACTCCTCCACCAGCCCTTCCTGGCACATTTCAGGTCAATACTGAAAAACAAGGCGGCTCAAGTCTGACAGCAAACCTTCACAAACTTTTGTTTGAACCGTGGCAGCCAGAAGCCGTGTCAGAGGCGAGGATCCCATTGGACAATGGGCTGCACTGACACTAAATCATAACCTTAGCAGCTACCAGTGCTTCTGTGGCCAAAGTGTGGCACAGGGTTCTAAAAGTGGCCACCTGGTTCAGCTGGCAGGGCACTTTTGCAATACATGCCACAGCTGGACACAGCAAAACATTCAGTCCACACATGGCACCGTGAAACACTTCCCTATAATCATCTTGAGGCCCAGTGTTAAAAAAGGAAGAAACGAATATAACATCACAGAAGATGACAGTAAAGGAGAAGATGGTCATTGCTGATGTCACTGGTACTTTAAAGAACAATGCAATCCTTTGGAAAATGCCTAGAGGATCCCAAGGTGCAGCCCATCCGTCTGGGTATAGTCGGGCAAATAGATTCAGCTGTTCCTGCCAATCTGACCTGGAAAATGGTCTTAAATCTGTCTCACTCCGAGTCAATGTGAAAAACACATCAATCTGGTACTTGAAAGTTGCTATAAAGAGCATCAGCACAAATGGTGCTACATCCTGTTCTAGCTCTGGAAATCTCCAGTTCTTCAGAAGGAGATGAGGAAATAAGCCATTCCCAAAAGCCAAGTTATATAATAAGGGCGGTAATGGGAAAGTTCATCTTGGCCCCTGGAATCAAGTAGTGAAAGCTTAGGGCTTGTAATGAATGTGATGAAATGGTGATTGACTCCATTTTGTCATTGTAAAAGACAAGGGGTGAATGAATATTGCTGAGATACATAAAACAGTTTTGGTTTGGGTTTTTTTTTCTTTCTCGGGCACTCAATTGAGCAGAACAGTAATTCAGCCCTTACTAAGTGTTTGCACTGCTGCAAAGGGGGTTTTTAAGAAGGGTTTTGAATAAAAACTTTGAATTAGCTTTACACCAAAGGGGGATGTCTGGGGGATGATTAGAGTGCCAGGGAGAATGTTGATGGTCTCAGAAAACAGAGAGGAAGAAAGAAATGCATTCTAATTCACTCTGGTCTCAAGTGTATTAGCACTCATCTGGGAGGTGGTAGGGAGACTGCTCCTCTCATGAATTCCACCGAGAGCAATGACTGCTCTGTGTTCACAATGCACCACTAGCAAAGCCAACCTATTTCTTTAAACAGTAGACAACAGTACCTCTCAAATAGAGTCTCATTTTGAGCTTGAACAGGATAGAAAAGATTTGGCAGTGAAAGGGTTAGTGCTCTCAAGGCGCCTGAAAGACCACACTGCATGTCCTAATTACAAGGCTCATCAGCCCAGCTGCAATGAATTCAGGATTTCCTTATCTTGCCGTACTGGGGGGAGGGGGAACCTGGTGGTAAAACTTAGAAACTGCCTTGGTGGGAGGTTCGAGCTGATACCGTAAGTTTGTCTGTTTGTTTGTTTTTTCCTTCCTATGAAACTTGTTCACTTAACTGAATATGAACCAAACTGAAACTCTTGTGCTGTATTTTCCAAAGGTAACCTCTCTTCTGGGTAGATCTTTAAACTGTATCTGTTGGTGGTGTTGGGAAGCAAAGTTTCCTTTGTTATTTGTTTGCTCAGTGTTTCCAGTTAAAGGGCACATAATCCGCAGGTTGCAGTGTGGTCCCTTGTGAAAGAGACAGCTATTGTCTCCTACAGCTTTCTCACTGATTTCTAGTTGAGTAACATACATGAGTGAGTCAAGAGTTCCAGTATTTAATTCACCTCTAAGAAATTCCCACTTAAATGAATGATTGGCAAATGCTGTTGATACCCTTGGCTGGGTCCCTGCCCTTCAGAAACATATTTTGGAATTGGAGCGTCAAGAGGTAGAAAAGGAAACACTGAAACCCTGGTTTTATCTCTTCAGCTTCTTTTTTAGCAGTGGTATAATGCTGAGAAAAAAAAAAACTGTTGGGAATATGCAATGAAACATTTAAGCAAATAAGAGGCAATTCTTACTTTCCAAATTTCCCTTTGGTATGTATGGCTACTTCACCTGTAAAGGTATTTTTTTAACAGGGATTAGAAAACACAGAGAGCACAAGAACTCCCAGTTATGACATTTAAGTCTGAGCATCTACCAAACCAGCTGTTATTAATAAGCAATGGCAACCTGTTTATGTGGGAATGGTACCTTCTTATTAGGCATGGACTGGAAAAGCAGAGGCATATCTGGAAAAACCAGTTTCTGCCCCAAGTTCAGTTTGTGGCTGTTGGACCCTTAAGGCAGTGATAGAGAGGTACATATCCACCTGAAGTTACCTGAAGCTAGAATGACTCGTGCTGCTTGATGGGGCTGTGTCTGGCCAGTACATCTGTGGGATGCTCTAGAAGTTAATATGATTTGTGCTCATGGCTCTCTCCACATTTGTTGTATTTGCACATAGTGAAGAGCGGTCCTGTAGCACTTCAGTATTTCTACAACCTAGTCCATTCATCAGTGCTGCCACAACATGAAATAGTCTGTAATTGAAAAGTGATGAGCAAAGAATTTTTTGTGACTTATTTTGCTTCAGTGTGCTGCTGACCTAATAAAGCAAACAAAAATAAAGTAGTCCTAATGGACAGAGTTAAGTTTAAGTTAAGAGCTGCCATGGCTCTTTGAAGTTTGTAGGAAAAGGGAGTGGGGTTACCCTGTCATCAGTATGGAAAAAGTAAGGTGTTCGTACACTGTAAATTGTAAATATTTCCCAGCCTATATGATGGCAACCAGACTAGCCATGCTAACTATTAGCCCTGCACCAACATATCAAAAGGTGCTAAAGTTACCAGCTTGAATCTTCATGGAGATAAGAACTGAGTGGTCCCTGTGCTGTGTCATGGATAAAACAGTAGGACAGAAAAGACATTGCCCTCACTCAGTTGCTGTTTTCACGTTGGAGGAGAGGGAAGTCTGAGCTACCCAAATATGTGTAATATACAAAACTTAACCCGAGGGCCCATGGCTGTCTTATTTGCTAGTATCCTAAGCCTTGCTTTTGACATGGGCTTTATCCATGGGGCCATGCAATAGATGTGAAAGCACAACAGTTGCACCAGAAGACAACCATGTTTGGAGAAGAACACTTAAAATCTGTGACTTCTCTGTGCTTCAGCTCTGTGTAAGTGGTCAAAACAGTTCCCTGTTTTTGTCCCCAAAGAAAACATCCAATGCTGAATCACAGAATAGAATTGTGGAATTGTTTATATTGGAAAAGACCTTTAAGATCATCATCAATGTTTACGGCCGACCCCAAAGTCTTCTGAAAACAGGAGGATTAAATGGAAATACTGTAATAAATTTAGTTGTATTAATTTGAGCCAGAAGAAATACAGAAGTTTAATTACCAAGGCTGAACTGGAAAACCTCAAAAACTGCTCCTGTATGGCTTGTGTCTGCTTTAGCTCCTCTGACAAATCGGATACTTTTACAAAAAAGCAGCTTAAGAGTTTGTTCAGTAACATTTTATCATTGGAAAACTGAAAGCCAAGCTCATCACTCAGTGAAGAAAATGTTTGCCTGGAGGAAGAAAAAAAGACTCAGGTTTCTGTTTCCTTCTGAAGTCAACTTTTAAGTCAGCTGTCTAAAAATCTGGTCTTTGGCCTGACTTTAGTAAAATCTGAATTACTCAAGTTCTCATATAAAACCACAGATAAATGTAGATTAGCCAAGTAAACCTTAATGCATTCCTGGCTAGTTATAGTAGCCAAGTATACCTTATTTCATCCTTCTTCTGTTGGGCTTTTAGGCAAATACATGTTTATGTTAAACTGCTAACTCTAATGCCTACTTCTAAATATTTTCATATAAATGGCACTAGGCTTTCCTTCTGCAGAAACAGAATCTTAAAGAGACAACTATGAATGCAGTGTGATCTGTCAGTGGTTATGAAGCGAGTCATTGAAGGGCAATGAATCTTTAATCCAGCAGATAGATCTCTATAATCTATTTATTCCAAATCTGACAGCTCAGCTGGCTGTGGCTTCTCAGGTTCTAAGTGCTGAGACTCTGCAGAACAGCAGGTGTGTCCACCACACTCCTGTGCATGACTGGTGTGTACCTTCAATCACAGCAAAGCTGGAGAGCAGCACATGCCACCGCCTCGCCTTGCTTTACATCTGCTGCTCTTTAACACTTGGATCCAAAGCTTTCAGTGAGTTCCACAGATCTTCAGATCCTACAAAAATCCCATTCCCTAGTACTATACAGTGGCAAAGTTACTTTGACAGTTCAGGAATCGCTCAATCACCATCTTCAGGCTTGCTGGAGCTCAGGTAGGCCTTTTGGCTTTCTGCTGGTTGTGTAATCCTCCCTATTTCAGCCTCAGGGGAGGGTTTGCTGTGGATATCAGTGAGGATATTCACTTTCCACAATGTACAGCAACCTCACAAAAGGCCTTTAAAGGCAGATGTGGGAGAGCAGAGAGATTTTCTGGTCAGAGGTGTGGAGTCTTGAAGAAATTTTCTAAATCTTGCACCAAGCTCTGCAGGGTTCCTTTTCATCTGCTGAATGCCCAACAACTGCCCACTTATGTTAAAGAGAAGCTCTAACACATGAGCACTATATTAGGGACAACAGAGACCATTCATGTTGCAAATCACTTTAACACATGGGCACAGGAGCCCCAGATTCCTAGGCTGCCTGCCCACAGCCCTGTGTCCCCCAGCCACCAACCTCCCTGACCTTTGGGGAGAGGCCATGGGGAGGGCCCCTGCCAGGCCCCCCTGTCCCACTGCTGCCTTGCACTGCCCAGAACAGGTCCCTTTGGTCCAGACAGGGTCCTCCAGCGATGACCAGGTTATGAAGGCTGCACATAGCACGAAGTGAGGGGAGAAACGGATGGACATGTTTTGATCCCTGCACTTTCTGTTAACATCTCTGCTTCCTGCAGGAAATCTTGTCTCAATCTGACCTGCAGTCTGAAAAACAAGAGTCGAGCTTCCTCTCATTTGGTAGGTCTTTTGACACTCCAAATGCAAGAAAAATAACACCCGGAAATAGATATGTGGCCGCTCAAGACACACTTAGGAAAGCATTTACCTCCTGTGCAGCTCTTGCATGATGAAAGGTTTTGCTAAGAAATGTCCATTTTGGGTTTAACAGAACTCTAAGTCTGAGACAGTTTTGTTTATATCATTTACATTCAGTAATGCCTTCTTGGCACAGAAACTTCTGCGATGGCTGCCAAAGTTTAAAAGAGGCAAAGCTAAGGTCACTGTCAGAGGTAGAAACAATACATCATCTGCCCAGAATGGGCCCCTCGCAATGCGCCGAGGGCCTCAGTTCCTGCACTCACGGGAAGACAAAAACTTTTATTAAATTGAATATAGTGAGGAAAATAAATTATTTCTATGTACTAAGTGGCAGGCTGGAATTTCATTTTGTGACTCCAGCTTTTAGATAGTTTTATCTACATTTGAAGCTGCCCTCTTAATCAACTGTGATACAGCACAGCTTGAAGTGTGATCTGAGCAAGCAAACCTTAAACATCACAATCTGCTTAAGATAAATTATAAAATAACAATTGAGTAATCTGGTTTCCAAGCAGATTTGAGGCTTTTTTTTTTCTCCACAAGCTGGAACTGTTAGAGGAACGAATGTATTATTCTACTAATTTCAGTTGCAATGTATGTTGGAAAAAGATGGTTATATAAGAACACCTCTGTATTTCAAGGATCACTGATGCTCAAACCCTCTTAAAAACTCTTGCTAGTCCTCCATTTTCAGGATGCAATGGCTGTACAATAGATACTTTGCTTTCCTTTCAACCACAAATATCCACAGCCCTGATGACTACTTACAAATAGTTTCCTAGCACGCTCTCTTAACACACTCTTGTCTCATCACACTCTTTCTTCAGTATGAAGAAATACAGGCTGCAACTCCCCTGCAAAAATCACAGACAGCTGGATCTCCTAGAAGCAACAGAAATCTATGAGGGCAAGCTGATCCCCTTAAAGTGTTCGCTTTGATGGCAGTTAGCTGGGTGAGATGTAAATACAGATTTCTAGGTACCCACAATCCTTCTGTGTAGGGTATTCCACTAGTGCTCATTGAAAAGAGACACCAAATCCTGCCACATGCAGGGAGTAGGTGTGGGTGGCCATTTAATATAGCAGGAATTTATTTCTGCTCTGCATATGAGGTCAAGTCCTGGATCATGAGGGCATTTGCTAATCTTCAAACTAAATTTGTCGAAACACAAAATGTATTTGTTAAGAAACAGGTCTGGAAGACCAGGCAGCAGTTCTCCCATCAGCAGCAGTTGAAAGAGCTAAGAAAAAGGGTCTACAAGAGGCTCCTTAAAACTCCTCTTAGTCAGACTAAGTATTGGACTTGTTGCTATTTGCTAACACCAAAACATATGACAGAAAGTAATGGGCTAGGCTTGTGATATGTTAAAACTTAAAACCCACCAAAGCTCCCCACAGCTGTGCTGGCCTGGCTAGACAATGAAGGACATGGAGAAAGCCCAGGACTTGTAACCCTGTATTTATTCTGCTCTCCTCAAGTGAATCTGTCTATAATTTTAGATTCTACTTTTAGTAGATCACAAATTGTTTGCTATGGTTCTGAGAATATGAACTGATCTGCAGGAAAAACGAAGTGATCCAAGTTGCTACACTGAGGAAATACTGTCTGTCTGAATCATGTCAGGATTACTGTAAGATTTGAATAGCTTTTTAAGATTTAATTAGTTGCTTTGTTCTATTATAATTACTCTGGAACCCACACAACCTAAGTAAACCATGAGGAAAAGACTTATATTCTCTCAATTTAATTTAATCATTTCATTGTGGCTTTCTAAAAGAGGAAGAGCATTTCCAGAGAATAGCAAAATGGGTATCAGGCTGTTGGCAATTTTTCTCGGGAGAACAAACTACGGAGAAGTACAGGTATTAACTGAGACAATCTGTTCAGAAAATGGAAGGTGATGCCAGTATCACTTTTTAGGTAGCATTTATATGTATGCATCGAAACTGGGTAACAGGACACAGTTGCTTTTCTTTCTATGTGAATATGCATTATCAGTATTGTACGATTTAGCTTTGTAATATCTGTGCCTGCACCTTTTGGCAACTGCACTGTGACATTTTTCATGCTTCTTAAAGCAGCATGGAAAAGATTCTCTGGTCTTAGATTTAAATTTCACTTAAATCGTGTTTCAGTGTCCTTTTATGGCATACTTACTCTGATCTGGAAAACTTAGCTCTGTGTTAGTCCTCACCTAGCATCTGTCAGTAAAATGCAATCTTTTCCTTTAGCTCTCAATTACTGGGAGGTAACAGGAGTTAGAGGACCATTGCTACAAGTTGTTTGCTATCTCTTTTGTGCAAGTACACAAAACCCCCAAACAAAACAACAAACCCAAAAAGGCCTGGGTGGCGGGGAAGAGGACGATTGAGATAAGAGCAGTTTAGTACACATCTTGGTTATGTAATTCATTCCATACACTTCATAAATTAATATATTGGTTCAAGTCAGACTTGGTTGTCTGATCATTTGTGCAGTTCACTGGAGAAGGATCTTCCTTTTCTGTTCTGAATAACTGAGTCTGTGTCTGCAGAGCAAAAGAGGAGTGGATGAAAAATCATTACCCAACACTCAGTTACATCACCCCTTTGTTTGGGTGCTTTGGCATGGAAGACACTGTAAACGCATAAAATAACTGTAAATGAAAGCTCTGTGTATAAAATATAATTGTAACAAGAATTCTACATCCTTTTGCCTCCAGTTATAGGTTGCTGTGTTTTTCTTTTTTATATACTGCCTGACAAGTTTTTTTTAAAGATGTGAATGTATTTGTGAGGCAGAAAAACATGCCAGTGCTTCTCTCAATAAGGAGTTTGCATAGATACAAAATCCCAAGTGATTTTTTAAAAGAGTTGGCAATGATTTTCAGCTTATCAGGAATAATAACTATAATTGGTCTATCTTCTATTGCCAGATTTTTCTTTTCAACCTATCAAAAATAAATCAATAGTAGAGCAGAAAGCACATATCCCTCTTCTTGAAGACTTTCAGCAATTAATATTTTAGTCCTTGCCAGCTTTCCAAGCATGGTTCTAGTTTTGATGTGAAAGCAGATTACTAGGGTGGATAATGCTTTCATTGTAAATGAACTAAAGCCCAGGTGTAAGTCATGTTTGAATTAGTTAAAGCTCGAGGTAGGACAGGTGTGCTGCAGAGCTCCAGCAACATTTGCTGGGGTCAAGAGCAGTTTGTGGGTAAGGAAGCAACACGAGAGGCTCTGGCTGTTGAAGTAAATTCAGCACATTTTCTTCTTACTTCTGGGAACTTTCTGCTGTTCTTAGTCAGGTAAGGAAGCCAGAGTAAAAGCAACGTAATTGTATTTAGAACACTTTATTGAAACAATTTGGCTCTCGTGCATTTCCTTCTGCAATCAAACTGCCATTAGGTAATTCGGCCTAAGTGTCAAGAGTAAGAAGAGTATCTACGATATGCAGTACCATGCACTTAGAAAAACACACACAAAGAAAACACTTAATCCTGGGCAAGAGAGAAGCCTAAACCCATACCTAGGTGATACAAATGCAAGAGTGTAATTTGGATGATAATTTGAATTTCACACTTTTTATACAAGATATAGATCTTATTTTCAGACTCCACTTCCTAGAGTACATTCACGTGTGGGGTTTTTATTTCCCTGGCAAACATGGGTGTTTTCCAAAGACTACAGAAGTAGCAAAGCAGGAGGCCACGCCTGCACAGATAAGAACAGGGAGCAAAAGAGAATGCTTATAGACATAAACCCCTGAATTTTTACATTTCAAAGTGTATGTCCAATTGGAATTGGGAACAGAATAGTTGTTAGCTCAAATACCTGTAACAGGATCTAAGATTTTGAGACCAGTGCACAGTGGACTGTGAAAGCTGCACTTTGTGTGCTGAGGCAGCATCATCAAAAGGGCTCTGGAGCTTGGCTGTGTGGGAGGACTGAGGCTGGTGCTGCCAAGATCTCCAAATGCATGTTGTCCTCTGATTAATGTAAGAGATTCAGCTCCCTGGAATCTCTGATGAGGCCTGATGTGAGAATTGACATTTAACTTTCTGAAAAGCATTCTGAAATTACTTGTCTGGTGCATCAAGTAGCCACAAAACACTGGTAGTGTACAATCATCCTGAGGCAGAGAGCACAAGTTCCTGCAACACAGGAATTGCTGTGCTAGTGCTTTTTCAATAAAATTTGGCGAAGGATAAGGGCACTCCAATGTTGGTACTTACATAAAGAATAGTGAGAAAAAATTAAAACTAGGAAATCAAACAAATAATAATCATTATTAAAGGACACTTTCAGGTACTGTAGGCTGTGCTACTCTGTCAATAACTATGATGAATAAGATAAAGTAATACTGTGTTTGTTTAGTCTGTAGTTGAGAAAGCAAGAAGTTCTCACTTGAGTGCCTAGCACATTAAGTACCCCGTGGATCAAGAACATGCTCTGTATTAGAGTAACTAATAATGTTACACAAAATTAAACAAATTGGACATGTTTTGGAGCATATGGCAATTTCTGCTAATCTGCATCTCTGTTGTGTTTGCCCTCAGACCATACTGGTTGTGAGCAGCCTCTTAAAAGGCATTTTGTTCTCTCTTTTACATCTTTTAATCGTGGCTGTTCCTAGAGATATTACACTTAATTTAGGGAGTCAATGGTCTGATCTGGTATAGCAATCCTTGTATTCTTCTGATACTATAAGAACGGAGGGGTTTTTGTAATCTTATAATTATCCTCCAAATTACATCATCTAGGCCAACTATCCGATCTTTCTTCATCAAGTATCAGGCTAGTGTGTATCCCTCCAACCCTATGAAAGACAGACAAAGAACAAGTTTGTCCGATATAAAATATATTTTCTGTAGAACTGCCAATTTCCTTCCCGACATTTTTGTTCTTCCAATGTTTCATCAGTTTTTGTTGTTAGCTTATGAATGTCACTGTCTTCTTTGGGAAGCTACCTAATCTATTCCAGTGCTTTAGATCTGCTTCTGTTTCACAGGTATTTGAATGTTATTTTCCACAGCACACTGTAAACTTTTCTTACTCCACACATTTTTCTTTCCAAGTAAGTGATCCATATTTTACTGTAGCAAACTGAACTAGCTTGTGTGCTCTCACTCTCAGTTAGATCCCCTTTTGCCTATAAGGACTGGATCTGGAAGTCTCCAAGTCAGAACAATGAAAATAGAGATTGTTTTCTCATCTAGTAAATACAGTTATTTGTGCCCAAATAAAATCCGGTTTAGATCCAGAAAGTGGCTGTCGTAGAGGTTTCTAGAAGGAATTTTGCTCTTGAAAGATAGAGAGAGCAGAGAAAAAAGTTTAACTATTATAATATGACAATTTCTAGTTACTGCTTGCTGTCCCTTCTTGACCAAAGACAGCATTGACCTGGTAGGATGACTCCTGTTAGTGTAGAAAAATACCTTATGAGTCTCTTGCCCCCTTATTCTAGGTTTTTCAGTTATACCCCTCAATGACAAAGCCACAGATACCTGGCTGTGTCTCAAAGGCATTAAACTCCATGTAACCAGCCCCACAACAAAGCCTCAATACTTGGCTCTGATGGATGGTGTTATAATGAGGGTGGAGCTCAGTTCAATGGCCAATTTATTGCATCTTAATGGTCTAACATGCTTTTATTTCATATCTAGGACAACAAATGCTGCCATAAAGTTTGGTTTAAAGCAGGTCTGTTTTGCAAAATGAGTCTTGCATACGGAACAAAACACTCATTGTTGCTTTACTGTTTAAACCTTTATTATTGCTTTTTTTTTCTTGGTACAATGGGCTTTTATGCACCAAACAGCTGTGTTCATCATGTTTATTTAGAAGGCATCCATTGTAGTGGAAAAAGTCTGGAGGACAAAAATCTTGAAGTACAAGACTACTCTGTGGGTGCTGGCACTTTTATTTTTTTTTCTGTCCCATTCCTTTGGTCAGTATGCAAGTCACATACACAGGCACTGCCATGCAGACTTGCAAACCCTGTATAATAGCAACTTTTCACAAGTGCTGTCTCTTATTCCAAGTGTTCACCTCCAGAAATTTTCAATTGCAAGGCAACATACAGGACGCACAACTATTTTACACCCTATGATCCTATCATTTCTCAATCTGGTGCTATTTTGGACCCTCATTAGGTCACTTTCCAAATATTGTGTACAGCTATGTGTCAATCATTGTCACAGCTCGGCTCCAGGCTAAGCCAACCCAGGACAAAACCGTGAGGAAAAAAAAATGCCAACCAAAGCAAGCACTGTGTAGAAAACAGTCAACAGTTTAACTGTGGAAAGCTATGTGTTGTTCCAAAGATAGCACAAGCCCACTTGCTGCAAAAACAGCATACAGTACTAAGGCTCTCCCAAATAATTTTACGCAGTTGAAATGTGTAGCGAATACCCAATGGCATCTGAAAATAAACAGATGTTAGAATCTCAGGAATTAAGAGCATGACACTGTCAGAAACTCTTGGGCAACTCCTGCCAAAAAGCAGTCTAGTTTCTTTCTGGAAAGAACAGAGCATCAACGTATTGACAGAACTTTTTTTGAGCAACAGTATCCCTAGCACCTTCTAAACCCTGGAATGAAAGCTGCTGTATAAGCAGGCAGTGTTAGCCTGGGAAATAGAAGGGTTCCCTACTTCCTTCAGGGTATATCCAGCAGGGCAGATGCTTTCCCATGCCATATGAGATGGCAGTGCTCCTTTCCCTCTTTTCAGGTTACCATGTATTAAGACATAGTTTATGTAAATACTGGAAACACAGAAGTGTCTCTCTGTCAGCCACAGCCAATGCTATTGTCACAGGCTGGAAAACAAATGGGAACAAACTAACATGCTTGATCTTCTAAAAATATTAAAATATCTGTATAGAATAAAATGGCTTCTTATTTCCTGAGTGGTGAATGCTCTTGGCTTTCTACAGAGCTGACATTCTCAGTTGCTGCTGCTGTTCATATGCCTCAGGAAACTGTAATGAGGTTAAAAAGAGCAGAATAAAGTTACAGCTTGTGGATGATAGGAATCCACACAGAAGTGCAGCAAAGGTGCCTTCTGGGATCTGAACAGTGCAGCCAGGGGGAGGCTGCACAGGGGCTGACTGCTTGGAGCTAGGGCAGAGACAGGGGCCTGAGGAAGGCCTGGCATACCAGGGAAATTATTTTCCAGAACGAAGAAAAGTTTGGGGAAAAAAATGGAAAGAACTATGAGCCAAGTGGACAGGCAGTGTGACAAAAGGATTAGCCCCTACTTGCACAGAGTATAGTAGAAGCTGAAAATGAACTCAGGGAACTGTCAGGAAGAGAAAACTGTTTCTCAGAGACTGTTTCAAAGGCTTCCTGAATGCAGTCTCCATTTACTTGTTTCTTCCTTTTTCTCCCAAAAAGAAAAAGGACCTGCTGTGAGCAGAATGTATTCTGACTTGAAAAAACACAGGCCTGAACAGTGTCCCAGTCTGGAATCCAAGCAGGCTGAACTCCTGGAGTCTTGCTGCTACCTGGGTACCATAAAGCTTGTACGCCAAGCAGGAAGGGGTAAAATCTACAATTTGTCATCAACAGGTAGGTAGCTAACAGCTTAAATTGCACTGCCTACCAATCTTTTTGCAAAATCAATGTGCTTGTTAGGTCTATATGTTGTTAAACTGCCTATGTCATGTCATGCTCAATAAGACTTAATCAGGTTGAACGGGTTTTGAACTACATATTCTCAAGAACAGCACCTATTTTGAGACTGGATGTGCTTTGTTGAATTCTTAAAGAAGAAAGAATTTCTAATTAAAGAAAAAAGCATGTGTCTATATAACTCTGGCTCTTAACTGTTAGCAGGTCTAATGCGAGAGCAGTTGGGGAATTTGATTTGGTTTTAATTAATAACTCCATAACTTTTCTGACAGAACAGGAAGGTGTATTTTGAATGAGGATACATTTTAAGTCGACGTTTAACATAAAAGACGCTGGAAGGACTTTGAAATGTCATTCTGTGGGAAGTGCCAGAGCAGGCTGGGATGTATAGTCCATCTAACCCCCATCAAACAGAGCCTCTGTTGAATGCCTCCGGCAAGAGTCCCACAGTAGGGGTGCCAAACTGCAGTTGGATCTTTTCTGGAGAGGCCGGGAGCTGTGGTGTGTGAGGTGCCACCTTGCAGCATCGCCACACATGTGAAATCCCTCCAATGCAGAAGTGCTTGACCTCAACAACTTCCTGCGACAGGGAGTTCCACAGCGAATTGTCTTTGCATACCCCAGTTTTTTAGCTTCCTTCCCTTTGGTTTCATTTAGCCTTGTTCTTGTGTTATGAAACGTGCACAAAACTTTTTTTCGGTTTTTATCACGTTCCTGCTTATATCTCTCCCTTTCAAATAGTGCATGCCTTTGATCTCTCCAAAGCCATATGTATTCTTGTACCAAGCTTTTTAAGCAACACTTTGGGGGGAAAAAAAAAAAAAAAAAGAAAGGGGGGTTGGTATTTTTGCACGTTATAACGGATGTAACACTTTCTGCGCGTCCTGCCCCCCGTCCCCGGCCGCGCACGGGCAATCGGTGTAACCATTGACCAGACTGTCAACACGGGCGCCCCGCGCCGCTGGCGGGCGGCGGGAGGAGGCGGCGGCTGCGCC
>VZRF01012753.1:1651366-1745277 GCA_013396875.1 Vireo altiloquus
CTGTCTTTATTCCCCCTCCCGCAAGCAGCGGCGGGGAGGGGCTGCCGGCGCTCCAGCGGCGGCGCCGCGCCCCCATAGGCCTCCCGGCCGCCGCGGGGGTGCAGGGGCGTCCCGGCGCCGCTCCGCCCCCGCCCTGCCCGCCTGAGCGCGGCCGGAGGAACGCGTGCGGCAGAGGTCTCCGCGCTGCTGGCCACTCGCCCGCCTGGGTCGCGCCCGCTCTCTCGCTCGCTGCTCGGCCTTCCTTTTCCTCCTTCCTGAAGGTTTTTGCGCTAAACACGCTCAAAGCCCTCCCGAGGGCTCCTCGCTGGGCCCTTTTGGGCTTGTTTTTAACTCGACAAATTTCGCTCGGCTCTCGTCAGCCCGCCCTCTCTTTTCACTCTCATTTCTGTTTCTTGCTGGTGCTGGGAGTTCATTGCAATCCGAGGTTCATTCTCGCTAAATTTCTGTCAGAGCTCCAGGTTTACGAAGCCTTGCGCGGCCGCTGAGGTTGTGCCAAGCCGTGCAGAGTTAGGGTTTTCCAAAAAAGGCAGGCGAGCGGCGCGATGTTCCCTTTGAAATCCATCTAGGTAGCCCTGGCGTGGGCTCTTGGAGAGCCTGGCTGTCGTGGGATACCCTGGAGTTAAAGCCGAGTAGGCCTTTTAAGGAGTCGGTAGCACAAAAGAGGATGATGAATGATTCCTGTTTTAGGAAAGAGCCTGAGTGGGTAAGCTGGTAATTACAGTTCATAAACTTTTCCTGCTGCCTTCCCTGCGATGAGTGGGACAGGGCAGCTACTTCTCGCTTTGGTAAAAACACTGTAGTAATCAAACTAGGAGTTTTTAAAGGAGCTCCGGGAAAGTAACTTAAAAACTCGAGCATAGCTCCTTGTGCTCTTTCTTGAGTGACAAAAGGGTAAAAATTAATGTGTCTTCCCAGTATGGTTTTGGGGGAAAAATGCCTTCCTTACTTAGAAAAAAAAATCTGTCCTTTGAAACATCAAAGTTCGCATCTTGGTTTGCTGTAATAAGCCATATGTTTCTGCCAAGATAGGAGAAAAGTCACTGTTCTGAAAAGGCATGGTTATGAGCAACAGAAAATGTTGTTCCATTGTCAACTGCAAAGATGACACAAAAGATGACACAAACACCCAAGATGGATGCATTCAGCTTTTGAGAGCAGGTAGTTAGGGCAGCAGAGCAACCTGCTTTCAGGAATTTGAAGATTCAAACCTCTCAGAACTGCAAGGTGAAACTTGGAACAGCTGAATCAAACTGATCTCCTTCAGTGAGGCTAGTATTTTTTATTTATTTATTTAAGCGACAAAGTCCTTGCAGCACAAATGCAGTTTGCTCTTTTGTAAACTCTCTTGCTTTAGAAGCCCTTTGGGGCACATCTGAACATGTGTGCATCAGCATGAGAAGGAACAAACTTCCACCAGTGTAAAGGGTCTTTCTTTATACTCTGTCCGCAACAGAGATCATAACAGAAGAATTCAATCAAATTGCATCCCAAACTTAAACAGTTGCATAGTGTTTTGAAGAAGGAAAAGGTAGATGTGGCTTAATGACTTAATAAAATGTGGGGGAGGATTTTCCATTATTTGCTGCTAAATGAAGAAAAAACCCCAAGAAACAGATATCACATCTGAGGAACTTGCCTTTCTGGCAGATGGTATTAAAAAAGTCAGGATATGGTAGAAAATCCAAAAGGGGGAACTAGGCTGAAGCTGTTTGTTTTGTTGTTGCGGAGTTGTTTGGATTTTTTTGTTGGCATGCTAATTCCTTCCTTAAAGACAATTTCTATTCTTATCATTTCCCTCTTTTACTTGATAAGTTAAATACTTGTATTTTTATTNCCGCCCGGAGGAGAGGACGGGCCGGGGGCTCGCTGCCGCGCCCCGCGCCGCTCTCGCTCCCCTAAGGCCGGCGGCGCCCGCGCAGCCCCAGCGCTCCGCGCAGCACGGGCATCGCTGCCGCCGCCCGCGGGCTCCGCAAGAAACTTAGTGCGCGCTCCGTCCCGCCCGCCCGGCCGGTGCCTGCCCCGCTATCTGTCTTTATTCCCANAAACACGCTCAAAGCCCTCCCGAGGGCTCCTCGCTGGGCCCTTTTGGGCTTGTTTTTAACTCGACAAATTTCGCTCGGCTCTCGTCAGCCCGCCCTCTCTTTTCACTCTCATTTCTGTTTCTTGCTGGTGCTGGGAGTTCATTGCAATCCGAGGTTCATTCTCGCTAAATTTCTGTCAGAGCTCCAGGTTTACGAAGCCTTGCGCGGCCGCTGAGGTTGTGCCAAGCCGTGCAGAGTTAGGGTTTTCCAAAAAAGGCAGGCGAGCGGCGCGATGTTCCCTTTGAAATCCATCTAGGTAGCCCTGGCGTGGGCTCTTGGAGAGCCTGGCTGTCGTGGGATACCCTGGAGTTAAAGCCGAGTAGGCCTTTTAAGGAGTCGGTAGCACAAAAGAGGATGATGAATGATTCCTGTTTTAGGAAAGAGCCTGAGTGGGTAAGCTGGTAATTACAGTTCATAAACTTTTCCTGCTGCCTTCCCTGCGATGAGTGGGACAGGGCAGCTACTTCTCGCTTTGGTAAAAACACTGTAGTAATCAAACTAGGAGTTTTTAAAGGAGCTCCGGGAAAGTAACTTAAAAACTCGAGCATAGCTCCTTGTGCTCTTTCTTGAGTGACAAAAGGGTAAAAATTAATGTGTCTTCCCAGTATGGTTTTGGGGGAAAAATGCCTTCCTTACTTAGAAAAAAAAATCTGTCCTTTGAAACATCAAAGTTTGCATCTTGGTTTGCTGTAATAAGCCATATGTTTCTGCCAAGATAGGAGAAAAGTCACTGTTCTGAAAAGGCATGGTTATGAGCAACAGAAAATGTTGTTCCATTGTCAACTGCAAAGATGACACAAAAGATGACACAAACACCCAAGATGGATGCATTCAGCTTTTGAGAGCAGGTAGTTAGGGCAGCAGAGCAACCTGCTTTCAGGAATTTGAAGATTCAAACCTCTCAGAACTGCAAGGTGAAACTTGGAACAGCTGAATCAAACTGATCTCCTTCAGTGAGGCTAGTATTTTTTATTTATTTATTTAAGCGACAAAGTCCTTGCAGCACAAATGCAGTTTGCTCTTTTGTAAACTCTCTTGCTTTAGAAGCCCTTTGGGGCACATCTGAACATGTGTGCATCAGCATGAGAAGGAACAAACTTCCACCAGTGTAAAGGGTCTTTCTTGATACTCTGTCCGCAACAGAGATCATAACAGAAGAATTCAATCAAATTGCATCCCAAACTTAAACAGTTGCATAGTGTTTTGAAGAAGGAAAAGGTAGATGTGGCTTAATGACTTAATAAAATGTGGGGGAGGATTTTCCATTATTTGCTGCTAAATGAAGAAAAAACCCCAAGAAACAGATATCACATCTGAGGAACTTGCCTTTCTGGCAGATGGTATTAAAAAAGTCAGGATATGGTAGAAAATCCAAAAGGGGGAACTAGGCTGAAGCTGTTTGTTTTGTTGTTGCGGAGTTGTTTGGATTTTTTTGTTGGCATGCTAATTCCTTCCTTAAAGACAATTTCTATTCTTATCATTTCCCTCTTTTACTTGATAAGTTAAATACTTGTATTTTTATTTGGCAGCTCCACTGTTCACTCTGTTTAGTAAGATGCTGTGTAGGAAATGCGATTTCTGAACAGGCAGAAGAGATAACACAACAGGGTCTTGTAGCAATAGAGGTCAAAAGCAAAGATCAAAATAAAGAGTGGTCAAGGTGATGCAATGTTTTGGACGAAGAGTTTCTGTTATATTTTGATACTTTTTTCCCCCTAAACTGAGTATAGCTCTCATTGTAGGGGGTTGGATTGCTTTGGTTAGGCAACACAGTAGAGATTGCTGTGGGGCAAGGGAAGATAGGGTTGGAGTGAGTTTATTGCAGCAGTTGCATTCATGAATGCAGCAGCCTCTTATGATGCGAGGGGCACCACACGCTCCACAGGTGCATTTGAACAGAAAGCTTTTGGCTGTCATTGCCCCTTGACAGTAGTCCTGGTGGCTTCTAGTAACCATTCAGAGGAATGAGTAAATTGAATAAATGCTTTGTTTGGCATGTCAGGAAAGGGAAAGGCTGCAAATGCATGCATTATAGGGAGCTTAATTGAAAAGCACCCACTCTTTGAGGTTCAGTTGTCATCCTGGCCTCCTGTGCAGTTTCTTCTAGAAAACAGTTTCAGGCAGTTCCCCTCCATTTCTGGATTTAATACCGCTCTTAACAAAATGTTGCTGCCACACTTGTTACAGTCCACTTAAGTTCAAGATAGCGATTTTTTCACTGGAAGTCCACTCTTCACCTCTGGGAGTTGTAGATAAGAGAGGAGAAGATGGATACAAATGGTCCGTTTAGCAGATACATTACAGTACAGAAAAAGGTGTCAAGGTCAATTGCATCTCTTCTTCTCAGAAATACTTGAGACAGAAGTGCCCAACAAGGTAGTCTGATGGCTTTGAAATATCTTCCGGACATGCACAATATCTTCCTATTGATTATTTTGGGATGGAGTATAAGTGACATAAACTACACGGACTTTACATCAGCCTTATGATGCCAAAACATCTATGAATCCTCTCGGTTTTATTAATGACTTCCGCTAAGGAAGTAAAAAACCAACTGAAACTTTTAACATCAAACTTTGAATAGACTGAATGGCTTAAGTGACTTAGAAAATAGAAGCCTTGAAACAAGTCGAAGGCAAACAGACAAGATTCAACTGCTTCAGTCCTATTCTTTAAGCAGTGGGTGCTCATGTAATTTGTCCATAATCTCCTTATAACTGCTCACTCAGCCTGTCCCCTTAGTGATCTGGACATCTTGTAGCTGCATCCTTCCCGCAGCATCTTTGCAAGAGTGAGGAAAACAATTTTCCACTTCTGGCCAGGACTTGTTTCATAATCTAATGTATTTATGTTCTTGCTTGCACTCTTCACATCTTTAGATGATGTCAGCCTTTAAACTATATATGTGAATCAAATTTTTTTTAAAGAAATTTTATATGGTTCTCCATATTTTAAAAATGCATATGCCCTTCTACAAATATCCTGGATTCGTGTGCTTTTTAAATGTGTCTTGGCCTGAATTGCTGTCTTCTTAGTCATCTTCTAGATTAGATGGGGCTCCAGTAGAAAAACAGAATGAATACCCAAAATTTCCAGTAAGACTAGAGAACATGAGTAACTTGAACCCACCACTATATTCTCCAGTTTCTGCAATCAGGATATACAGAATGCAATAGGCCATTCATCTGCAGTGTGGCTGGAGTATTCCAAATGAATGTTTTTCATCTGCTGCAGCAGAGATTCTTATCTTATTATGAAATAATTTTGCTATGTGGTGGAAACTGTGTAAGCACTCTTCGAATTATGAGAAGGCGTTTCAGCAGAGTTGTAAACTGTGAAAGCACATCTGCATGTGGCATTTGTGAGTTATGGATGTAACGACCACTTGTGCTCGCTGTGTTGGTACAACAGCTCCACTGCCAGCAGTGAAACATAAACTAAAGTTAGTGAAAGTGAGTCTGGGAAATGCATGTGCTTGGCTATGTAATACTATGGATTTTTGCACCTATCTAAAGGATCAGCTGCAACCCAGTGCTTAGGTACAAAAGTAGAAATTCCTGTCTTCTTCCTCCTGTAGCTTTGACATAGAAAATTCTGGAAAAATATGGATATGAAGGTATAGTTCATCCATATGTAGAATGTTAGTAAATATATACCATATGCAGTAACAATTTGCTGTGGGTAGTGTGTGAAGCACAATTCCTGCAAGACTGTCTGAAACCACCAAGTAATTGGTGTAACAGATCCTCTTGGAGCACACAGATTTTGTACCTGGCCAGTTTGTGGTTTCAAGTCTTGGGGCCTCCTTGCTTGCTCTCTGTTAAGATGTCATTGCTGAGTAATTTTGCAAAATAAGCCCTGGATCTGAGTAGCTGTGTGAAAAATATTGGTTTGATTTTTCTGTATTGTTTTGCAAAACTTCCTGTACGCTCTTCAGCTGCAGCACAGGCATCTGAATTGTTCCATTATTTCAGTTTTAAAAGGCAGTGTCTCCTTGTTTCTAGTACTGATCTAAAAGTTCAGCATCCATGTCCAAAACAGTAGCTGCAGTATCTTGTTCCTTTTAGTTAGCCCATCCTAACCCCTTTCTTGCTTGAGCCAGGAATCTGTGAGGAAGTCCAAGGAAAGAGCAGAGCCGATAAGAAGAGCAGTAGCAGTTAGGGAGAAGTGGGTGTGGAGAATCTCACCTGCCTTACCTGGAAGTGTCTGCATTGGAACTGCTGCTGATGCCTGCTTCTCCAGCCAGAGAAATGGCAGGCAAGTGGGGAGGCCCAGGGATTTTCTGTCACCTGAGGATCCCTCTAACCTGCCTTATGCCATAGGAGACCCATTACTGAAGGTTAGATGGCCTCAGTGCTTTGCAACTGATTCCCAGCTGAAGAAGTAAGTTGGCTGCTATTTATGAAGGCCCTTAAAGACCTTGGTGTTAAAAAACACAATAAAAATCCTCAAGCAACTACCCGAGGAGGGAAAGGAGGACTCTTGATCTTTTGGGAAATGCACGGAGGTTTTCATTTGCCTTTTTTTGTGTGTGCCTTTACTAGATATTGTATCTCTGCCCGTCTACTTCTCTCATCAAATCCATGCTACAGCAAGCTCCAGAAGACAGAGATAGTGCCTAATTGTTTGCTACTTCTCTGTTCTTCCCTAGGAGCTCCACCAGATTCATTCTTCCAATAACTATAAACCCTGCTAGCTGACATAGAACAAGGCTTTGAGTTAGAGCAACTGCAGGAAAGAAAAAAGAGTGCCAGAAGTGAAGGTACATGAAATGGTGATTAGTGGATGGCACAGGCCACAGTGGTACACAGAAGATGAAAATGACAAGAGGGACCTGTTGGGACCTGCAAACAGAGTGGCTGTGGTGGGATTAGAAGCCGGAATTGTATCTACAATTCTCTTTTGATTAATGGAGTATTTGACTTCTTTTTGTGAAAGTGCTGATTGTCCTTAAGTCAATCAGGTATGGAAGCAGTATTTTATTCATGGTATGAGGATCTGCTGGCACCCCAGCCATCACAGAGTATACTGCTACTACCTGCTTCAGCGTTGCACTCTCACTAATTTGTTCTTAATACTTTTTTTACGTACCCAGGATTGTCTGTGGGTTTGCTTTTTCTGTTTTATCCCCTCTTTCTTTTAGGCTGGATAACAGAATGACTATCTAATTTGTTCATGAGTATATGTCTTATCCATGCTGAGCTGCCACATTAATTGTAGAGTAGCCTAGAATTAGTTGCCAATCTTAATTGGCACTAACCCTGTTGCATGGCAGTTTGTTTCCTAGGTACTTTGAGTCAACACAATATTTATATCTGACTTGGAAACTCTCCAAGCAGGTTTCAGGCAATTCTATACATAAAAGGAATGAACTGCAGATGACTGAAGACACAAGGTTTTTATTTTCCAAAACTTGGACCTCTGTCTCATACAAGGGCTCAATTCTTGCTCCAGTCAGCACACCTCACACACCTACAGAATTTACCAGGACCATCTCCTTTTGAGCTGTCTGATGCAGACAGTGGAATGACAGCAAGTACTGATCCATTTACAGCCCTGTATGAGAAGAAGCTGTTGCCTGCTACCATCCCACCAAGGGCCTAAAAGTCATCAGCTTTTATAACACGAGTTTTGGATTAGATTTACTACATCAGTCCTGGTGTATAGTTTTATGAGAACAATTATACTGGTGCAGATTTGGATTACACAATTCTGGTAAAAAACCCCTTTCCATATATATACATAGGTCAATCATAGATAAAAATCACAGTGATATTACATAAGTTTGTCCTGCTAATGGAACACTAGAACCCCTACTTGAAAACATTGAAAGCTGTCCTCTTCCTTTTTAATGCAGGATTTTTTTTCACCTCAATTAATACAATTGACAGACATCATTCTCTCTCTCTCTCACATAAATATCTTGTTTAGTAGAAGCACTATATTCCAATCATTCCTCAAGAAAAAGGAAATATTCACTAGGGAAAAAAGTGCTCTTCTAAAGCCTGTGTAAAAACATTTCTCGGTATAAAGTTGCTCCTCCCTACTCAAATCTCCTTTCTTGTTAGCCCAGTTTAATTCAGCTGATGGCAAAACATGCATTTCTAGCATGACATTTTCTTTGTTTCTTCAATACAACCCTAAATGAGATAGATGAAGTTTATAGTGAAGATTACAGTAAATGAACATGAAGAAGGGTATAGGCATGCACACCTTAAGGAAAAATACACATGCTTCTTGGTGTAAAACTGGAATATTTTAAATCATACCATTCTTATGGAAATTTTTCTTGCCTGCTAAACTGAAACTTTATTTTTACTCTCTGTGTTGGCCTAGGCACTGCTGCAGACCCTTACAATGAACCTCTTAAGTTAAGACTGGTGCCAACTTGTGAGTACTGATGTGACCCTTTCCCATGTAGTGAGACAAGTAACTTCTTCTCCTATAAAGGGCTGAACAAGCCTACCAGTGTCTCTCTCTTAAACATAACTGCTAATTTGGAAGTGTTAACGTGTACCACCTGGTCCTGTGAGGATGGGATTAGCCAAGGGTATCATTAACACTAATAACTTGTTGAATGAAAAATAAAAATGAAAGCTGAGGAAGTCTGCAAGGGTGTAATTGCTCCAAAATTAACTTTCCAATATTTCTACCTTATGGAATGTCAAATATTTGCTCAGAAATGCAGACAGCCGATGAACAGATAATGTTTATTGATGAACAAGTGAAAAAAGCGTAGCATTTATTTTCCCAGCTTTAATATTGATTGCACCTTGTTTTCTTTCACTTGTCTCAGCCCAAACTGTAGGCCAGGGCCAGCTACAGAGTCTGTATGTGACTGTGTAGCTACATTCTCCACCTGATGTGTGTCCACCTCACTGTTTCTGCCAGAGTCCCTGTCACTGAGTGAAAAACATTCATCCCCATCAGCACTGCCAGAGATATTCCTTAAAAGTGTGTCAAAAGTGAATTGCTGTATAAGTAAGGACATGAAGGAATGGGTGGGTGTCCTAGTATAATCTTAGTTCTCACCTTACAAACTGTAGAAAAAGGCCTTACACATTTTTACCCTGGGAAATATGAAGGGTAAGTATAGAAAATCATGGTTTAAATCTTTTCTTGATAGCTCACTCCTACACTGGTTGCCTTTCATGCCTTCATCTTTGAGGAAAGTGGCTTCAGCTCACCAGCACAAACAACAGTGACGTCAAAGTTACTGTGTGTTCCTGCCATTGCCAAATTTCAGCTTTGCTAATGGCACAGTTATGTATTGCATTCACCAAAAATATTTTTCCCATCCCTGAACATATTAATTAAAAACTGCTACAATGAAATTATATCAACAAGAGTGCACCCAGTTCTTCAGCAAAATGGGGCAGTACTTGAGCAAACTGACCTGGTTTTGTTACATTCTTTTTGAATTAGTTTAATTTCTACTAAAACTACTCTGTTCATTGATAATATTTTCACAGAAAAACCTTAAAAATTACAATCATACATGTTGAGCCTGTGAGTCTCCAAACCAGCTAGATTTTCCAAAAAACAAACAAAAAAGTTGAAATTTAAGATTGTAATTATGTATTTATTTTACATTTGTGGAATATACAGTTTGTTTACCACCACTTCTAGTGGTACAGATGAAATTATTGACCATATGAAATTGTTGAAACTTCTCTCTGTAGGTCTGGCTTGTTTTTCATTAGTCACTAATGTGTCTTGAATCAAGGACATGGCAGTGAGGGCAAGTTCAACTGCTAGTCTGTGTTCATCTTTGCTGTCTTAGGTTCAGAGGAAAGGAGAATTAATATTAAAAACCTTTCAAATATTAGAAATGGGTTATTATCTACCATTTTAAGAATTAGAACACTGTCATGAACAGATTACTTCCAAAGAAACTGATACAAATTGTTTTTCATGGTCTGAAAGTTGGGGTGCAGGGTATTGCCCCTCATAAATGAGAACCAGAGGGGCCCAGAGCACAACTGAAAGCTCTGCAGAAAAAAGTTCATGTTCTGCTTTATCACTGGTGTAATATGTGCTTGTCATTTGCCTCTGGTGTAAGCATATCTATATCAAAATATAGCAAAGTGGGGATGACAAATAGTGACATCCCCAATGAGGCACAGCACAAGGAAGGATCATGCTTTTCAGCCTGTTTCTTTCTAGGTCATGAATGACTTGCATGAAGATGTCAGATATCCTGCATCTGTTTCCCTATTTTGCCAGATGTCTTGAGGTGAGATAAGAGGATTCATGCAGCTGGGAAAAAAATCCACAACCACTTATCTGTATTGTGGTTTTATTGTGTTAGCAGAAAAATATCAGGCATCCCTTGGCAAACTGAGCGTTACCAAAAAGTTTCACTTGTCCTAAGCTTACCTAAATTTAGTGAAGAATTCAACAATATATTGGAAATAAAAATCTTTATTTAATCCTTCTTTTAAAACTTTCCCCTTGATGAACTGAAAATGTGACAGTGCTGCAATTATTGCCAAAATTATGATTCTCTTTAAAAAGTCTTTCGAGAAGAACTGACAGTGACAACTAATATCCCCAGTAAAGTGTTGTGGTTTGGCTTTGATTTGTGGTTAACTGTGGCTGGGGTGTCAGCTGGAGGAGCAGTTTGCAGAAATACTTCCAAAATCATAGTTAATTTTCAGTTGTAGTTGGACAGTTTGAATGGGGTTCTATTCTCTGTTTTAGAATAACATTATCTTGTACTGTTTGTACCATCAAAGATTCTCTTTTTCTTTCCACCATCACAGCTACATGATCATAATTCTTTCATAATGAATGGCTCTAGAAGACCAATAAATAAATAATTCATGCTATACCCCCCAAAAATCTGCTTTCTGGATGGCTTGATGGCTCTATGGTAGCAAGAGACTTGGGTTACATTGGGACATTTTTAAATTAACAGTCACACTTTTAACATGAATAATTGCTTTTGATCATAATAGCAGCCTGTCTGCAAGGACTAGCAAATTCCACTGAGTTACCAGAGATAGAGCTTAGTCTCCTTGGGCTCTAGAATGTGTTTTAAATTGGACTACTATGGCTCCATGGTACCTGCATATTCCATTGAAAGCTTGAAAATCACTGTTATAACTCAGCAGAAATTGAAAGAGTCATAGATCCTGCCTAGGTGTCTTAAATTTTTGGCTTCTAGTAATTCTCAAAGTTTGGGGGAAAAGCCTACTTCTTTTCAACCTGCTTCTCTAATCATTCACCTTTCCTTACTGAGTTATTCTTTATCAGTAAATTCTTTGTTCTTTTTCTTGGCATGTAATAGTTTGGGTGCTTATTGTTTTGAAAGTCTATTTGGAGAAGTAACAGTCCAACCCAAGTGGTGGATAGCATATAGGGTTATATCTGTGTTAGTGATTTAGGTTTTTTTTAAGGAGGATCAATGGCTTTGGCATCCCCAACCTCCACATTTTTGTGTTTTTTCTCCCCAAGGAAAGATGATAGTCTTGCCATCTAGGCCAGCAGTCAAAGCCCAGATTTGTTTAGAACGTGCTATGGATGCTCTGAAATGTGAATAAAAACAAGTGAGGAGAACAGCCCCAACAATATTTATGACAGGAACTGGTCCTGGTCTGGACTAAAACACTGACATAAATATTCTCTGGGTGAGCCTACCTGAGAGCTGAGCCTGAACTACATTGTTCCTCTGGCTTTCCTCCTTGCCCTTAAGAGAAGATGAAGTACATTTTTGTAACTTCTGTGCTGGTCCTGGGATCAAATACAAATTCCTTCCTTTCCCCTTCCCATCCATTTAGGATGGATTATTGTAGTTGTCCCCCTTGTGTGGGTTTTTGTTGTTCTTGTTGCCGGGTTTCTTTGTTTTGGCTCTTTGTTTGAGGGGGGTTTGTTTGTTTCTGGGAGTTTTGTTTGGGTTTTTTGTTGTTGATTTCTTCACCCAGTTATACAGCTTTTTATGCTTTCTCTTCTGTGGAGGCATGAAAGAAGGCTCTCAACTGAGCATTTTTGTTAGCGAGAGTTTCAAAATGGAAAGATGACCCCCCTCTGTGTTTTTGAAGAGCACAGAATATTGCATGAAAGCTTGCCATACTGGCATTTCAGGAATCACAAAATGTTTTCATGCTGTGATACCTTGAATAGTTTGTCTTTACTTCTCCTATTTTTATGTTTCTTTCATTATGTAGACTATTTATCCTTTCTGTGAGGCTTAGTGGCCCAATGTAGTACTGATGATCACTTATTTGCTTGGAATGGAATCAAAAGTATGTATTATTTGTCACAGGACACTAAACACCCATTAAGTCAGGATTTTATCAGTGGTGTGAGACAAATTTCACCCATCAAGGGAAAAAGAAAATGGCCCTATATAATTACTTTCAGGCTCTAAAATAATGTTTTTCTTCAGTGACCCTCAATTTAATGGTACTCTTGAATTGCTAAGTCCTTTATCACTATTAAATAAGGGTTAGTTTATCCATTTGATAGGTGTTATTAAAACAAACTCCGTAGGTATATAAACTTGGACCAAGTAACTGATTTGAATGTGGATAAATATGACCCCCTAGCAGGAAGAGACAGCCAAAGTTCTGACCTCTAATTTCTAACTACATAGCAGGGACTTGATGAGTGTGCTTTAACAGTGGGTATTCTTGAAATACATCCCCTTCCTTGAAAAAATCCTCTACATTTGGGATGCAAAGTATTATACTGCCTTTGCCTCTGAAGTGAGAAAAATTTTCAGTTAAAAAACATCCTAGTCCGCTAGTCTTCTTCCAGAAATTTTGTCCCACTGAATTCTATTCCTCTTTAAAGGGCTGACTAAAATCTGGACACATGAAGAATATTTCTTTTATTTCATCATTTTGTTTACCTTTGAACTAGTTTCTGCATTTTCTAATGAGCTGACTTGGCTACTAAAGCTGCTGGCATCCCCCAGGACCTGAGAGCGAGGAGGTCGTCTGAACCCTTCCCTTTAGGCTGCTTTGCCACATGAATTTCAGGGAAATGGTTTCCACTGTTTATTGGAACTGGGATTAAGAGTGGCTGGTTTTTGAGTGACAGAAGCTACTGGGGCACTCTAAAAGCCTTCACTTAACTTACTCCTTTCTTTTCACACCACTCAGACAGTGTTGTAAAGTTGCACCACTGTTAAGGCAAACAACCACACCACAAAGCGGTGCCTTTAAAGCACTCAGCTGCCTTTTGGCACCTCGGCCTTCGGGCTGGGAAAGGCTTTAAAGGCCAACCCCACCCACTGCCTGTGGAATACTTGTGGGAAACAAAAATAATGTTTTTCTTATTCTTCTCATGATCAGTTCTGTCTGTTTCAGACGTTTCCCTGCACGATGTCAGCTAATGCTGATATCCCTTCAAGCTGAACTGATCGCCGAGAGAAGGCAATGAAACGCCAAACCTTCAGCAGGTTTTTAGGATCCCTGCAGCAGTCAGGGTTTGTTAGGCCACTTGTGTGTTTGTGGCTTTTAAGTGCCTGCCCAGACCCTGAAGTTTCAAGCATAAGTTAAGAATTTATTATGAGCTTTGCACTTTAAACATTTTTTTTCACTTACAGTTATACTGTTACTGTTCCACTTCTGCTCATGCAGCAATATAGGTATAGGCTAAACGAGGATATTGGTGTTTATGGAGGACATTGTTTAGAAGTAATACAAACCAAAACCCAACAAAAATCCCTAACATGCAGTGAGTATTTTGTCTGAAAACCACTTTTGCTACATCTTACCTGGAATATCTCCAGCTCCCTTTTTTTTTTCCACTGGCTGGTTGTGACAGATTCCAAGAACTAATGAGCCACCCTTTTCTAACAAGAGGAAGGCTCTGGATCTGCCATGATCACTCCTAGCATCCTGGCTCTATGCACAATGCTTCCACCTCCTGGAAGGAGTCCAGCGTCTGCTCTGCAAACCACAGTGCACAGTTTTGGATGTTATAAATACTTCCTCAAAGATTTACTTTCTCAAATATACCTGTATAAATGTTCATGACTTAACAGTTCTTACTGGTATATAAAGCAAAGTGATGTGGTTTTGACTTTATACTTGATGCTCATTAACATTTTTCTTGAAAAACCGTATTTTAAAATAATTTATTTAATAATACTAGGCTCTGTGTTCTTCCATAATGAAATTTTAAGTATTTATAGTGTATTTCAGTGTAAGGTAACATAGAATGTACTTTTCCTCTTGATTCCCCTTATTCCTCTATTCCTCTTTAGAAATTAGTTCCTTTGCCTATTTATTCAGAGCACCTTCATTTCCTGACTCTCTTCTTCTTTCCAATCTTTAATAAATATATCAATAATACAATTAATAAATAGAGATTGGGTTATTCCAGTATTATTTTTATACAATTCCTTCCCTAGCAGGAAGAGACATGGATGTCTCTGGTTACACATGTCTGCTCATGGCTATTTATTTTCCTTGTTAATATTTGTGAGACAGCTCTTCACAATGCCTTGTGAAAAGCACATAAAACTGTAGTATTGGCTATTCTGTTAACTTATTAGTGTAGTCAAATTGTTGAAGGAGGGAACAGATTTTCTTTAAAGAAACCACACTGCTTTGACTGAGCAGCTATTGCTTTTAATCTCAATGGTGGACTATGCTGTCTTCAATAACTTTTCACTAGTTTCCCAGTAAATTTTTTATGATTATTAAAAAGGAATGATTTATTCTAGACTGTGGTTAGCTAGAACTTTTTAAGTATTGTACACATTATGTTTTTGAGTTGACTGAAGCTATGACTCTGACAAACTTTCTCCAAGTAGACTTCCCACATCTCTCTCACTTTACTTTTTTTTTTTTAACAACACAGAAGGAGCATGGGGAAAGAAGAGTTTGGTGTGGGCTAAATATTTCAATCGCCACTTGATAAAAGCTGGTTTTGGTTATTCTAAATTTAACAAAATGAAACATTTAGGATGCCACCATTTATCACATGATGCTTCATGAAAAAATTTACAAATTAAAAATTTAAAGCAGCTACTAAATTTTTAACGTGCATTGTTAGCATAGTTTTGTGGTTTTTTTAACTGTTATTTGCTTTCTTTAAAATGTTACTGAGTACCTTCTGCTTTGAAGAAGTATATTTTGAAATACCTGAATTTGCTGCCTCCTACTTGAGGCTGTACCTGGCTTAAGGATAAAATGATGATCACTCAGACTTTTTCCAGCAACAATAATTATAATTATTAATTTATTTGTTTTCAGGCTTTAAAAGTGGCTATTGGAATGGTGCTTCCCAGTTGATTATTTTAACCTCTGGTTAATCAAGACCCAGTGATTCTGCTTGCTCTACATGGACAGTAAGTTCGTTTCCTGGAAAGCTTTTGATGATCTGTCAGCAGATAACTCAGCTATTCCTTTTCAGCTTTCACTCGAAAGTGTATCAGTGTATCAGTGTAAAGGGCTGTGGTTCTTTTTAATCTTTTCAGTAACTTCTGATTACGTCAGATTCTGTGGGAAAACGATGTACAAATATGACTGGGAAAAAAAAGTTTTTAATTTTTAAAAGAAAAATAATATCTTGCCAAGGAAAATTTCTTTCATATTATTTTTCTTCTTTGACTATCTTGTCCCATATCTGACACCTATTATATTTTTGAGATTTAGCTTAAGCTAGATTGTCTTGCAGAATTTGTTCAAAACCCCTTGCATTAACTGTTAACCTGGGGATCTTTAGGGATACATAAGGGAATTCATTATTCACATGACTCTGTGTAAACTAATTTTTCTTTGCAGGTCTTGCTCTACCGCTTTGGAAATAGTCACTGGTTAAAGCTCCTCGGTGCTACACAAAAGTCTGAAATTTTACCTATAGATCTGAGATGTTGCTAAATTGCATAGCTGTTGAGATGAAGGGCATTAGTTTAGTTTAGCCTTGCAAGTGTACATGTCAGTGGAGGCTATGTCTTGGCAGAATAGGAAACCATGTATATTTATCCTTTGGCCAAGGGTTGGCCACAATGCAGCTTATATAGACAGTGACACAGCAGATCATTCCAGTCCATAAACCACAAACCTTAGTCTTACTCTGTAGGACCACACTTTTCCAGTCTGAAGAGAAGATCATGTAATTCTAACAGTGTTTGTCACACAGCATCTGTACAGCCTACAGTATGACTGAACCAGATGAATGCATGGGCACTTGTCTTCTGGAGTTCTGACCACTTTTCTTAAAATATCTGTTCTTAACCTTAGCTACAGTAGGTAATAGTCAACAAATTTCTACATTTAATTAGTTTGGCTGCATCTTACTCTATACACCTATTAAACACAGGCTGTAAAATATTTCTTGATGCAGTGTAACCTTCCTGTAATTACTTATTATGACTTGCTGATGTGTTCTTTATCTAAGAAAGAAGAAAATTCTCTTAGTTTTTACTTTGCTGTAGAAATACAAATTACTTATGTTCACAAGCAAAACCAGAGTGAGTATAAATCAGTAGTTATATGCTGAGAACTGAATTTTGGTGTCAGTACTACTACAATGGGCCTCTGATAAATGATTGCCAGTGTTTCTAAATGGCTGCAATAAAAAAACCAAAAAAACCAAAACCACAAACCCTTTGCAGGGTGTTTAAAGCATTTTGTGTTAGTGAAGCCTGCTGTTTTGAATGAGTTTCATATCAGGACCAGAAAATATGTGACCTGGCTTTATTAGTTTTGCAGCAAGTCAGGAATCTGTTATCTTCTTTGTGCCTTGGATAACTAATCTGCAGGGAAAAGGCTATCTTGACCTATTTCAGAAGATTTTTATAACTATAGATGTGTTACTGACTGTAAATAAATATTAGATCTTGTAGGTACACTTTTAGAAGTCTCAGTTTTCACAACTGATGTTTTGATCATTTTTCCACTTCTTATTCAGTGCCAAAACCTCTCCTCTTCTTTGGGGAATTTATTTTCACTGTTGAACCTACCAATCTTTTCTTCCCCCCCAGCTCCCTTAAAGAGCTTGACAAACTAAGAAATTTTAAACCTTTTAGCTGCTTAAGTATCTTCTTGGAAATGAAACTTTGAAAAGTATGTTACTGCTTGGATTAAGAAGGGTTGCATTGTCGGTTAGAGAGCTCCCATAAATGCTGTGTGGAAGCATCTCATAGCAAACAATGGATACTGGGAAGGAAATTAACAGTGATCCATTGATTTCTTACTACACTCTTCTGAACTGTTTGTCTGTTTTCAGCTTCTAAATAGCGAATCAATACATAGTAAAGTCTTGGTCTCATAGAATAATCACTGGTATGCAGCAGCACATCTTGTGGTTAGGGCAATAGAGGGGACTTGGGAAGAACTGTATTCCTATTACTTGTTCAGCCACTGAACTACTCTGTGGCATTAGAAAAATCCCTTCACTTCTTTCACTTCTTTCTGTCCACTTCCTTTTTTTTTTTTTTTTTTTTTTTTGTTAGATTTTGTGGACATTTTTCTAGAGACATTTTATCCTCTGTTCTCTTTTGCCAAGCTCACAAGGCCTGCCTGCATAGAGTGGTCACATCTACGTAGCTCCACCCTCTATGTCCATTACTGTACTCCTAGAGGGCAGTTTCTAATGACAGAAGTGACCATATCATGCAGTTTGATGTTGATAGGATATACAAGGTTCACCACTCTCCATCTTACCTTGAACTTGCAGTTATTTCTTTCTCTTGCACTCTGCTTTATGAGGAAGAGTAAAGTTATTAATTGCCTTTATAGTTTAAAGTTTCCTTCCTACCTTGAAGCTGGACACAGAGGGTTCAAATAAGGTTAGATATTTGAGAAGACTGATCATAAAATGTGTCATTGGGAACATTCTGGTTTTAGATCAACTTTATATTTACTGTGCCTAAAACTCAGGCAAAATGCTGTTGTGCATTATCGGGTACACTGGTGACAGTCCAAGTGGACAGGTTTGTGGTGAAATAGGGCAGATTTGTGATATTCCCCTTCAAGTCAGAGTTGTCAGTGAGCTCCACCTCTGCCACGTAGACTGCAAATACTTATTTTTTTTCTTAAAAAGGAGCCAACTTAGCTGTGGGGATTCTTCTCATCTGCAGTACCTGCAGCAGATATTTCTTAATGGATTCATGATTAGGAAAAGTTGTGATATGAAAAGCAGTCTAATATGTTTTCCTCACTGTAATATTGATTGTACCATAGAGAAATAGGAGGCAAAAATTATATGGTCTTTTAAATATTTTCAAGTTAATTCCTTGGCTTGACAGATATTGCTGAGTAATTTCATGGTGTTTGAAAAGCAAAATCTATGGTGAAGAGCACAAAAAAGTCAAAAGTTCTCCTTGGGGAAAAAACCCAATCCTCCAGGCAACAAATAGAAGAACTGAGGTCAGAAATAGTAACTAGAAAAATATGGTGAGCAAAAGAAAAAGGGAATGCTTTGTATTGTACCCAGAAAACATAAATGTATGCATTTTGGTAGTCAAATGTAGGTGTTCGGGAGGTGGCCTTCAGCAATATATGTCTTTCTTGCCTCTTACTTGTCTCTTCAATTTCTTGAGAAGAAGAGCTTTTAAAGAGAAGCGCTTTTAAACCTGTAAAGAGGCTTCATGATGGAATTCTGCCCAATTCCAATCTCGAATACGTATATTTAATTTTTTCTTATATTTTGCTCAGTGTCTGCAGCAGTATGTAGCTTTGTGCAGGCACAGAAAACCTGCTGATCAAGGGTTCAATAGTGAGTTTCCTCATGAATGTTTCCTGGTGTATTTTATCGATGGGTGATTTATTCCCATTCAATGGACTCAGTTTTTCTTGGAATGGAATAGGAAGAAAAATCCCTGTTATATCACTGCCAGCTGTCTACAGAAAGACTTACCTAATTAGTTGACTGCTCAGCCCTACAGACATGGCTGGAACATGGTTCGGTTCCCTTGAGCTTGCATTTTAGCACTGGGTTTAACAGCTTTGTTGTGTGTGCTCATGTTTCGTCTCTTCTACTGCTGTGAAGCAGCAACCTTGTTAAAAATACAGTTGATGTTACTAGATACCTTAGTGGACAGCAGGAGATTGTGTAGAAAACTGAATAAGGGCCTTTACTTCAAAATGTATTGAAGAAGGTCTAACTCTTCACAGAATTTAAAGCTGGAAAACACTATGGAAATGTTTGTTCTGAACAGCCCTAGTAAACAAGATAGTGATTTTTGCCAAGAATTGTATAACCTTTTCAGTATCTTTGGCTAAAAATATCTTCTTGATCATCTTCTTGATCTGAAAAACACCTCTGCAACAGAAAGGGCATCAACTCCAGTGCTTAATCACTCTCCAAGTTAAAATTGTCCTCAGCTGCTAGTTATTGGATTTTTAGGTGGTTTGGGTTTTTTTTTTTTCTGCTGACACCATGCCACACCCCAGGCAAATAGGTTTGGGTTTTTTAATTACATGGTGCTTTATTTCTCTGGTGGTTCTTTTGTTCCCTAATCATTGGAACATAATGAACAATCATTGCCTTTTCATTTTGCTGGATTAAATTGTTTGAGGCCTTTTATTACCAATTAAAAATTAATTCTAGATATTTTTTTATTTTAATTTCTGATGTATTTCCTTCCTGCTACCCTGCTCTCCAGACTACATCTGGTCTTACTAAAATGTGGATGTCATCTGTACACAATATTCTAGTACTGATACCATATATAGAGATAAATTACTTTCCCACTAAAAATCAACACATGCTTTTGTTTGTATATCCAAGAAATTGGGTTGCCTGGAGCACATGGAAGGATTGTGCTGGTTCCAAACTCCTTTTAATATGAATTGCAACTGCATTATTTGCTTTTGGATATCTTATTTTGTGTACCTTTTTGGACTTGCAGGAATGTGAGTTTTTTCTACAGGTAACTAAGGGGTTTTTATCATTCGCCTTCTCAAAAAAAAATTCAAAATAGAACTTGAAGTTCAAGTCTCTAGAATCAGAATCCTTTAATGGCTTCCATAATTACTTCCTTCTCTTTCCTATTTCCCTGTACCTGTGCTCTCAAAGCTGAGGATGGACCTTCTCCATGTTACTAGTTTAAAGCCAGGTAATAATAATGTGTTGAATTCCACACCTGCAAGAAGTGAAGGTGAATGATGTACTGCAGAACATGCAGTTGTTAACTTTTGACATCGCTATGTTTACAATAGTCATGTTTATAAATTGTCATGTTTATAAAAGTTGAATCAAGGCAACTCTTAGAGTATAAATACATGGGTAACAGGACTTGAGTCGAGGTTGAAGCCAGCAGTTGGAAAGCAGTAACGAAAGGCTCCCAGGGTAGAGGAGTGATATTCTACCCCTTAGGGGAAGATCCTATCAAACATGTTCTCACTTTTCAAGATGCTTCCCCCTCACCCTACCTCCTCCATTCCTCCCTTTGCCTTTGGTGCATATTACTTTTCATGGCAATTTAGCTCATGAGCAGTATCATCAGCTTGGTTCTTGGTTCTTCTCATATTTTGAGGTGGCCTCAGTTTCCTTGTTTTTTTGATAAGACATTTTTACAAACTGCTCTTTGAAAGAAGAAAACAGGCTAGACTTTTCCAAAGCTGACTGTTGTTCTGTTGGTTTCCATTTGGAAAGTTCATCTAGCAGCAATATGATGAATCATATGAATGAAAGATAATCATTAGCAGCAATAATTATGCTGCTAAAAAACATAAAAGCAAGACTACAAATATCTGTGACTAATTTGAATGCTTGAATATAGAATACTGAAGACCTAATTTTTTTTTTTTTAAATTCAGTTTACTTGCCCCAGAAGTTCCATTTTATTAGTTGAAAAAAAGCAGGAATGTCTTTTGAAGCAATGAAACAGAAAGTGCTGGCTCATAGAGCAGTGCAGAAATGTAGGCCTATATTCTCCAGAATTTGATAGAAGCGAAGTCAGAATGGCACCTAGATACTATATAGCTTCCTTAAAGCAGAACTTAGGGTAAGTTTTAAAGCTGCACTTTTTCAAGCCTTTTAATTCTTTTGTTGTAATCTTTGATACCTCTTACACACAGAATGCAGTTATATGATATATGTGGAAAAACTACACAGCAAAATGTGTCAGCAAGCATTCCTGCTACAACAGCATTCACTGCTGCTAACTGCCAGAGGGAAGCTGTGGAGGTCTCTCCTGAGGTACCTGGGTAACTACTCTACATCCTAGCAGCCTTGGTGAGGTGGTTTTCAGGAAAAACCCTGCTGAGAGACTAGCTCACATTTCTCTAAGCTGAGCAGATATTCATAAAAACAGGGCTTTGCCTAGCTCTTATAACTAATGGTTCTTAATGGATTATCCGAGGTAAATTGTTTGATATTTCAGTAGTATTTAACTGGTTGGGACAAGAATAATGGAAAACATAATGCAAGGGTAAAACATGACACCACAGCTGTGCAAACAACACTAAGATGTTCTTCATACCCTCTCCTCACTGATTTGCATCCCCCTCCTCCCCTCATGTGGTCAGAGAACACTGAGTTTGATATACTTGATGTGCAGAAAATAGATACACCCTCATGTGGTTTATTACGGGCATAAGTTATTAATGATTGTTTAAAGAGCACACTGAGACTCATTCTGTTACAGCCCCTGGGGCATCAGCAGTAGTCTGAGTGTCCAAGAGGATTCTAAACTATGATCAGCATGACACATACCAGTAGGTGTATCTTCAACAGAGGAATTGCCATGGAGCTATTTTTAGCATAGCTATCTGATATCTTGGGGTGGAAAATTGTAGAGCTCTCTTCCAAAAGATCCTACAAAGCCAGACAGGATGACCACAAAAATATAAGTAGATTTTAAAGACTGTGGCAACCATGAATACATTCTCAGAAAGATGCAGGGGAATTTGTGCTAGTTGTGCAGGAAAGAGAGGGACATGACCTTCATTAAATTGTGGTAAATCATGAATTCTTTAAATTTGTTTCACAGGTTGTGTCTTTTTCTCATGCTTCACAGGGTCAAGTTCTAATATCTTCCTAATTTACACCTGCGTCATGTAATCCCCTACCTATTTTAAGCCTTGGCTGTACAGACTGAGCTGGTACATTACTGCCACGTAGAGTTCAGTGCCAGCTACTGAATGCTTTTTATTGAACTTTATACGGTCTGTGGTAATCAAGAGATCCTTACACAGGACTGCTTTCACTAATCATACAAATAAATCAGTGCCACTTTTTCTTATTATTTTATATGCACCTTCCAAACAATAAAGCAGGATGCCATTAGTCATGTGCAGCTAATGCTAAAATAATAACTCAAATAGCAGGTATACGTGGTAACAGTCACATTTTTTTGGAACATAGAATGCATATGCATATACAAATGCATAGACACATACTCCATGTAACTACACCGAATTGCATGCTACTGAAGAAGTCTGTGCTAAAGATTGTAATGAGAGAAGTAACTATGCTGCAAAGCGTGACATGTGGCTCCACGTTCTTAATTTTAGTAATATCTAATCTCTCTGTGGCAGTAATGCAGCAGCTCAGTTTCCACAGTCAGGTGTAACTTCTTGTTAAGTCAGGCCTGATTACATGAGAACAGAAAAAACCCTGAAGATATTCCTTTGAAATTCCTTCCCAAACTTGTGTAAAAGCATATGTGAGAATGCTTGCTGGAATGAAGAAAAATCACAGTTTATTTGAGGACAGAACTTAAACAGTCTCTTGCTTCACCAGTACTATGTCATTGGTTGTATTTTCTGGAAATGTGCTGGTGGAGATTTTCTAAAATTTTCTACTTATCTTGGATATGGAGGGAGAAAGTTTGGTTTACTTTTGAAGTCATAATTGTAACAATTGAGTGGCTGCAAGACTGTAGTCCTCCATAGGAATTTTAATTGCTTAGCCTTTTCATTTTTATGCAATAATTGACATAAATTTTATTCTAACCCAGGAAATGATTGAACAAAGCTCAGATGTTGCTGAATGTCAGCAAAACATTACCTGAAAATGTCTGTAGATCGACGTGCCTGCATTCCATTTTAGCAAGTGAAGTGTGTGACTATCTCTTGCTGTTTGCAGACAGTGATCTATAAGAGCTCTTGCAAATTAGATGTTACATTTTTTACTATTCATAGTATTAAAAGGAATTACAGGACAGTAACTGTTTGTTTTATTGTCTATCTGGGCCTGCTCTGAAAATCAGCATTTTGCATGTTGATGGTAATGTGATCTCCATTTCCTGGGCAAAAATCTTTTACTGTGCTCCCCAGCTGGAATTTCTGCTCTTTCCTGTTTCAGAGTGTTCATGTACGGTGACTGTTGGTAGTTGTAAGTTTGCCTTTCCCTACCCTAAATATTTTTTTGATAAAATGTTAGCACTTTTCTGTTCCTTTATTTTCTTCCTTGCCTTTTGGCAGCTTTCCACAGCTTTTGGCAGTCCCAGCTCTTTGTCCAAGCTGTCCAGCAGGAGATATTCTCATTCTGGGTACATTTCTCCGAAAGGACGACTTTTGTTGCCTTTCACAGAAGCCTCATAGAAATCCACACAATGTTTCCTTTTTAACCAACAACCTACATAAATCTGTAGTTCCTAAAGGAATCTTCCTGCTATCAAACGGTAGCAGAGGTGAAAGTCATCTCTTTCACCTTACCCTCGACCTTTCATTACACACCACGTTAAGCAGTTAATTATCAATTTAGTGCAATTACACTGGGGACTGAATTTTTTTTTTCCCCTGCCAAAAGTGCTGTGCCCTAGTCTTGAACTACAGACATTAGGTGGCCTGTTGAATGGAAATCTCAGTGCTTGTGGAATTATTACACATATAAAGTGGCTTTTGTACTTAAGCAGTAATAGGATCAGTAGTTGTGTCAATTTAAATGATAATTTATTAAGGACAGGATTAGTAAGAGCTCACTTGACTTTGGGAGTGGAGTTAGAACCTTGCTCAAAATCGCATCTAAATCTTCTGTGGCTTCTCTTTAGCCTGTCCCTGTTTCATTGTATTCAGCTGATCATTCAGAAGAACTTAAAATTAAACACAAAAAATTAGGCACTGAATTACAGGTGTTATTTTTATTTTTCTTAAGTTAGGAGTGCTTGCTAGTCCCTTGCAACTTTCAGGCTGTCCTGAAAGCACAAGTGCATTGCAGTAATAGCAGCAGCTGCTATTTTCTCTTGTTCTAAGCAGGCATTCTCTGCCACTCTATTCCTATCCCTCTGCATATTCAGTTTCCAAGGGAGAGGCTGTTAAAGGGTTATCTTGAGGGGAGAGCTCTCCTACTTCACTGGGCCTTTCCTGACTAGAAACCCAAGTAGCTTTTGAGTGTAAACTTTCTTCAAACACATCAGGCACTGTTTTGTGGAATATTCTGAAGGAAGTTCTCTTGCCCATGTAATTCAGCTTAGGTTTCATGTGATTTGCTCATGTCAATCTCGTAGACACTAGTAGCTAATATGAATACTAAATTATTTGAAAAATAAATCATGTCTTACTCCTAATATAAGAAGGTAAGTCATTCCTGTTAATAACTTGTACCTAGTAAAGTGGTTGCACTACTAAAGTTTTCCCCACACCTTTCCCCAAATCCTGGAAAAAGGATTTTAAAAATGAAGTTGCTCGTTTCTTCTATTTCTGATCACAGAGGTAGAAGTGAGAGTCTAACAGTTTCTTAAGCTTCCACTACTAGGACCGTAGAGTTTCAATTAATGAGCCTCAAACAAATTTTAAAAGCCTAGAATATAATAAAATTGGAGTTGAACTCAGGGTTAGAAGCAATGGATTGCAAATGCAGGGTATAGTGGGAGATCACACAGAACAAAGGCTTTTTTTTTTCTTTTTCTCATGTACATAGATGAACTACTGATTTAAATACATTAATTGAAAGTACATAATGAGCGTATTGTAAAAGAAAATAGGAGCAGCATATTAGTAAAATATTCAGATAATACCAGATTTAGAGGAACTTTAAATCTTCAAATGGGCTGAGAAATAACAGTGGAAATGCGATCCCTGAATAAGAAATAAACAAAATTGTTTTCCATAGATCATGCAGCTTATATGCTGTCATTATCTTATGGAAGGATAGCTAGAAACTAAAAAATATGAGAGGGTGGCAATAATGTCGTAGCATACACAAGTTTATTCAATGTTCTGGCAAGGAAATACATGTGATGCAAGTGTGAGGTTGTAGGTGCAGAAGGTAGTGATCAAAACCGGCCATTGAATTGATATTCAGTACCCAGTTATTATATTTGGAAAGTATGGACAGACTAGAAAATATATGCAGAGCTAGCACATCATACAGTACGTTAGCAGAGACATGAATAGGGACTGCAGGTTTTTTCAAACTCTTAAAGAAGTGAAGTCCCCCTGCAGGGAACTCAAGGTAAATGCCAGCAAATACTTGGTGAACTCAAACATTGGTGAGTGAAGTGAGTAATTAAAGAGTGGTGTGATAGAGACTATCAGGTTGTAGTCAGGAAAGGGAAACTGCTCTACTCTGTTGATGGTAAACACTCTGAGACTGCAAAGATGAAGGCAGTGGAATATTTTTTCACATACAGAGTAGTTTGGCTGGAGCATACATAATTGCACAGTTGAGATCAGATTTGTTTAGGTGTGGAATATAACTAGGTGAATCAATGGTATGTCTTCCCCATTTCTAGCATCTATAATCTCACTCCTTCAAAAATATTTCTTCATAGGAAAATAGATAGAAACCTCTCCTTTGATATACTTTTCAGGGTACTCCAGGGATGGAAAGTTACCATGCTGAGCTGTCAGAGTCCTGGATCAAACCTTTCCTTTACTATGCACTGTGTGCAATGGCAGGCCATGACACGGGCTGCAATGGTAATTATGTTTTATAGCATGTGTATCTTTGCCTTTTTACAATCTATTGCCAGACTGTACTATTTTAAGAGGTGAGCATGTGCCTGTTGAGGCTTGATCTGAGCTCCCTAGCTGGGGTCTTGCACGCTACCAACAGCTGACAGAACACAGAATTCAGCTCCAGTCCTGTACCGAATTTCTTGCAGGCAGCCCCTGCACACTCTTTGTGGATCTGCCTGCACAGAGCTCACTGAGGGATCCAAGCAGGCATCAGATTGTTCTCTATACCTTTTTTTTCATTGTGTGAGAAGTGAGATGGCCCATCTTTGAAGCTGGAACAGGCTATTGGCTTACTGATGAAATACTACATTGCCAGGATCTTTGGAAATACCAGAAAGGAATGATGATGTTTCTATGTATTTTCTTAAATTCTTCCTTTCAGTTGTTTTCCCAAATGTTAAGTTTAGATACCAGTATCTTGCAGTACAATGCACTGTTTCTGCCTCATCTTTGTTAATGCTTTTCTTGCCAGATTGTAGGAACAGGCAAGCCAGGCTCCTCTGAGGCATAGCTTCCTTTGGGGTGATAATAATGCAGAAATCACCATGGGAGGGAGGACACAGCAGCCTCTATCCCAGTCCTGGTATGCCTGGGGTTCCCTGCTGGCTGAAGCTCCCAAAAACGAAGACTGCCTTGATGTCCTCCTGCTGTTCTGTCCCACATACTGCAAGCGTTTTCTCACAGGAAATTTTTGTGAATTATGAATAACAGTCCCAATTTTGAGGACTATCAGGTTTTATTGATTAGTCAAAAGTCCTCCTTTATATTTGTTTCCTGTTTGGAGAATGGCATTATTCCAATATCATATCAGGACAAACCTGACCATTTCAGACCATTTCTTTCTTATCTTTGAGATGCTCCAAAGATGGTCTTGGCCAGACAGCAGTAGAAATGTCTATGAGAAATGCAGTGTTCTGGTTTGAACTGTGATTCCAGCAGTCTTGGGAAAAGTGAGATCTATGTCAAGTCTTCAGGTATAATTTCAGTGATACTTGGCTAATATAAACAATCTTAAAATTACAGCAGTCTCCTCAGTTTTATAGATCATCACCAGGACTTTCAGATGGATGTCTATATGGCATCTCCACTCGAACTGATTAAGAAAACCCCAAAACTGTGTTTCTTGGTAGTCACTTCCCTTTGTAATTTCCATGCTTTTACTGTTGCCATCTCTTTAAAAAGATCCTTTTACAATACAACATCTTATCAGAAAACTCTTGCAGACGTTTGTTCCTTTGAAAACACTAAATGTATCTTCAATACAGCTTAGTTACTGTAAATCACTTGACTTGGTTCAACTTCTAAATAACTTGGAACTTTCAGAAAATTCTTTGGGGTAAGGACCTGTTTTAAGCATAGGTGAAAGGGTTTGTGAAAAAGGAATAGTGATGCCAGTTTGTATCAGCTGGTTCAGGAACTGATGCCCAATTACCTCTGGATTTATTAGAAAGGGTGCATCTGTTGTGAGTCTCAGCTAACTTCACGTTACCAGACTTGATGAGTGCTAATGCAACTACTCTGACACAGTGAAAATTCACTTGCCTAAGCAATGGACAAAAGACAAAACTTAAATGCTATATTTGATTTCTTTACACTTAGGGATTTGAAAACCCAGTTTAAATAATGAGGTGGTCACTCTTTAAATTGAACTTGTTTGAGCAGTGGGCTTGAATTCAGGTTCTGAAGGACTCGGTAGAAAGATGGGAAAGGTTTCAGTCAAGAGTTCTTTGCTTTATAATGTCTGACTCTTGCAATAGTACAGTAGGAACTCTGCTCAGAAGCCTTATACACAGCCTGTGTCTCTGAAAAAGCTTACTGTGTTGTCATGTGCAAAACAGGAAACGTGTAATGGTACAATCCCCAGAGGAGCCGATCCAGGGCAAACTCCTCTGACCTTGCGGAAAACACATCCAGCCGAAACTCACAGTGAAATGGAAACATGCAAGTTAACCACAGAAGTTAAGAAATATCTTCATCTGCATTGTATTGCTTTAACGTGGAAAGTTTCTACAGGAGAAGCCGAGCAATGAATAACACAGCCTGCAAGCTGATGCCGCTGTGCAACTCTCTTCATGTTGTTTTTCTCCTTCTTAGAAGCAGTATTGGACCCCAGCTTGTTTTCATTTTGCAAGCAAAGTGGTATTTTGGAGTGCATCAGATACTTTCATATTTACCCACTATTAGATATTGTTGCTGTCCCAAAAAAAAAAAAAGAAAAATGTAAATACCAAGGAGAGACACATGATTCAAATTAATTTTAGCAAGTGAAAGCTAGATCTTTATTTAAAACTGAGATTTGATTGAGAACAGATACTTTGGTCCAGAAATTCTCTTTTCTGGACCAGACCAGTTCTCTGCTCTATGTACTTTTGCACGTGTCAGTGTAAACTCTTGCCCTGTACAAGTACATTAATAGGATCCAAACCCTGTTCCTAGCAATATCTGAGGCCATGTTCCTTGAAATACTTGAAATACATGGCCAAGGATTTATTTACAATTAAACTAGAATTAGAGGAGGAACATACTACTTGAAACCAGAAAAGCTAAATTCTAGTTTTTCTAGAAGCTAAAAGCTATAATTCTTTTCAAAGTGTCTGGAAATACATTTAAAATTAGAAACCCTGTAAACTGTGGCAGTTTTATATATTCCAATTATAAAGCCTAATACATAGAGATGTATTAAATATTTATGGACAGGCTAGTATTAATATCTTCCTTTAAAATGTTGGTTGTTTCAGTAGCAGGTGTCATCACCTACTGATTGAAACAATATTACTTTAGCAGTCTTTCTGTTAAATACAAAGCTGAAGTTATTCAGTGCAACATAAACATTTAGCTCTACAGTTTAGTCTGTAAACACTTAAAAGGTTGGAATGTTTATCTAAAATAGCCCGACATCCAAAACTTGCAAAGCTGATCTGTTTGCAGTGTTAACAAGAAGTAGAAAAGAAATAACTTTATTCATTTGAAAGTGAAGAAGAAAAAAATCTCAAATTTTACTCCCATCAATAATTAGGCTCAGTTTTGTTGTAGTTTTCTTGGCACTGGTTTACCTATCCTGAACTCATTTCAGAAGATACTTGGTTGAGGTTAGGACTGCTGCTGAAATCTCAGTGTAAATACAGGTCCCAGGAAAAGGAGGAGAGGGGATAGAACAGATGCAGGTAATACTAGTTTTGTGGTTTTATTTTTCTGAAAGACTCACTGGGATATATCAAGCTGAAAAACCCCAGAGGCTGGGATTAAAATTACATCATTCTTTAAGGAAATCACTTCTTGTAGAAGAAAGATTTTTTTTTTTCTTTTTTAAAAAATTATTTTTTTTCCTGCAAACCACAGCCTGAATAGTTGCTGTTTGACAAGCTATGAGTACAACAACAGGAAAGAACTCAAAGGAGTTTTACAGTTAAACACTGATTTGCAGACATAGGGGAGCTATATGTTTATCTGGCATAATTCTTCTCAATGTATTTAAGAGCAATTATTCTCATAGATATTTCATAGCTCTGCCCATAGATATAATTACTGTAATAACACAAACGGCCACTTGAATCCTCCAGTGCACTTCTAGTGATTGGATGTCTGATATTACCCCATGTTTTGATTTGCTAAATACCCTGAGGTGACTCTATTTTGCAAACCTTTTTCATCCTTGCTATTAGTGCGATGATAGCTGCACAGCAGGGACACTGCCACTTCGACAAAGCTTTAGTAGACAGGAAGAGGACTCCCTCTGTTGGCAAATCTGTGGGTAACTGTGAGATAAATAGGAATTATTGTGTGCATCTATCTTCTTGGTATACTTGAATTTTGTGAAATCTCAGCGATTTGGTTAATTATGTTGTGATTAAACAAACAAACAAAACCAACTAGTCACAATCTGCAGCTGAACCGTAAACTCAGACACTTGCATAATTCTAGTCTATTTACATCTGAGCATCATTGTTAAATCTTTTCTTTAGATTTAACATTTTTGTGTTCCCTGCTGTATAAGCAAATTAAAATTGAAGGAAGCAGGAATGTCAGTGGCTTATATTTATGGATGTTAAATATTTCTGAGGCAAAATAGCACAACTATTTAAAAAAAGAAAAAATGCCTTTCCATATTTCTAGGAGAGGACTCTGACTCATCATGGAATGTATTAAAATAGACTGAAGTTCTGAATCTTAAATGTTAGCACTTAGCTCTCATTCCTTTGTGCTTTGAGCCTCCTCAGATAATAGGCTTTGCTTGACAGCAGCTTCTTGGTAGAAAACAACGATTTTTATTTTTTTTTAATTTTATTTTATTGCTTCTAAATAGGAAAATGAAAGTCTAGTTCAGGATACAATGAAGTTTCCTCCCTTAAAACTTCAATCAAAGGAGGTTTGCGGGGTTCAAAATAAGGATAAGGGGTACAAAAAAAATAAAGCAAACCAAAAACCATTTGAGGCCAGTTGTAATCACCTAGGACTGACCGAGCTGGAGAGAGGAGAAAAGAGGATTCCTTGGCAAGGGTGGATGAGCATTGCAGCTGAGCCCGTGTTTTGCAGAGCTGCAGGGAATGCAGGCTGTTGGATGCTGGATGCAGGATGCAGGGAGGAGCTGTGCCACGAGGCCACCCAAGGCTGCACCGCTGTGCACTCCCACACCACCAGGAGACTCTCGCTCCCTGCAATTGGAAGGCAAGCAAAGAAGTATGTGCTGATTCAAAGTATCAGCCAAGTGAGGCAACGCTTGTTGGAAAAATGCTTACTCAAAGCTGATTTTTACCTTCTTCCTTTTACACAAATGCTGCCTCATTACTGTCAATACCAAGAACACAAACGTGACTTTATTCAGTTTCAGTTAAACAGTGTGTTGTCCAGCTCTCTCAGGATCTGATCCCTACTCTGTAGTTAGGGAAGAACTCGTAAGGCTAGGCTGCAACATCTATGAAAGGCAATTTTTCAGTGCTTGCTTTTCTTAATAGTTGCAAAATATTTTCAGCAATCTTGCTTAAAAGGTCATCTGTGCTAAAGATGGCTTGAATGACACGGTTTTCCCTAAATGTGGGAAAGGCTCCTGGTGAGTCAAGGCTGAGTCACGGGAAGATGATGCTACTTCTCTATATGAGACTGAGTTTATTTTGTTCCAAGAGTTATGTCCCAAAGAACTGTTTTGCCACAGCACGACGCTGCTACAGCTGGAGGCATGGTTTGAGGAGGTGCTGACGCACATCATTCGTGAGGTGGAAGCTCCTCAGGGCTTGCTGTGCACAGATGATCCCCACAGGCATTAATGATAAGAACCTCTGAAAAGTTACACTTTTAACTACAGTTTGAACGGCGATTTTTGTAGTCTTGAGAACGTTTTATTAAGCCTTTCAATTTTGATTAATAATTACGAAGAAGTGTTGTACACATAGGAAATTTATCTTTATGTAGTCCTCTTGGTTTTTATCATCACACTGAGGATAGATTAATGGTATTTATTTCCACTGTTAGGGAAGGAAATTTGAAGAATGGACAGGGCTAAAGTCACATACTAGGCCTATAATGAGCTAAAATTACCCAGAGCTTGATGCTTACTGGGTAGTCACATTTTCAGCTCCATGGTATTTTTGACGTACTTAATATGTGTATCAGCTATAGGCACTCCTTTCTCCACAGAATTACCACACAAATATGAAAGACAGGCATAGATAGATAAAGGAAAAGAAGAATAGTTCAATATGGTGTATTCTGACATAGCATTTAAAGGTGAGGAGAGCAGAACAGAAGATACAGGAGAGGGCTCAGTTCTAGTGAATAGGAGAGTGAATGTGAAAAGCTGTGGATGCATGACCTGATGGGAGGAGCTAAAAAGTGTCAAAGCCAGAATCAGCATCACCAACAAATAGGTTTGGCTGAAACCAGCCCTGCTGTGCAAGCCTTCAGAAATTTTGCTAAGCTATATCTTCTCAGGGACCTAAAGAATTTGGGTCTTATCGGGAGTTAACAGGACCAGCCTGAACTGAGACCAGACAAATCTTAAACTTCTACGGCTGCCACCAGAGAGGAGTTTTACTACAAGCCAATCACTTTACGCTACAAATATCTGCAGCCCGAGAGCGTGTTGAGCTCTCTCTCCTGCATGGCAGTGACTGCATGGTGGTGATGTCCCCTTGAGCAGGGGTGCCCCTCAAAGCCACTCCTCAAGGTCAAGAGATCCCTTAACTGGCATCTGGTATCTACAGCAAGGTAAGTGACATTTTATGTTAGATCTGAAGCATACTATACACAAACTAGCTTAATTATTAGAAGTGTGATAAGTAGTGTGGAGTGTTTGACCACCTTGTTGTCATTGTTTAGTAACTGTTTAATCATCGTTATTAAATCACTGTTTAATAAGGTCAACCCTACAATAATGACATCTCTTAATAGCTTGAAAACTTTTTGATGCTGCTGAGTACCTGAGTTGCTTTGCTCTTTACTTCCTGGAGTAGGAAAAAAAAAAAAGTAGGTAGGTATGTATTTGTGTTTACATCATATTAAGTTGCACCCAGAAACTTTGTGGGGCTGGAACATCATTTACAATAATGAAGCAAGCAGTTCAGAATGGTATTACAAATTGCCACAGCTCACACAGAGGGATAAATGACTCATCCAGAATCCATTCAGATGGGGTTCCCAGTCAACCAACTGAATTGTATTCAGCAGGACTTAAAAATACTAGCAGATATTTATCTACTTCCCCATACTGGGAGCTTAAACTCTGCAGGTGTAGGTGAAGTTTGTGCATGCCAGGGCCAGCTCAGTCTGTATCTATGAATTCCTTTTCCTGTTGGCTAACTTGGTGACTTAGAATTAAATGTCGACTGGAGTTCAAAATTCAATTTTATACAAGATACAACCCAAAGAGGAAAATCTAAACAAATGGTAGAAAATCTAATCTGTAAAGGGGTGAACTAGAGACTTCTATGAGTGTGTGTGGCAAAGTGTCAGCCCACCAAACTCAGCTTGCCTAAGCCCACCAAGCAGTAAAACACAGACCTATCCAATTGTAACACTTCAGGAGTTTAATAAGAAGTTTCTGTTAATACAAAATGGAAGCTAAAGCACTTCCATCTGTTCCTCCTTGATGAAAGTGTTTATTTTGAGGCTATATTCTGCTGTGAGTGAAAGGTAACGGCTTACATACAAATGCATGCTCAACACTCCAATTCGCTCTTAACTTAATTTGAATGCCTTTAGTAACAATGGAAGATGCTCAGGTTGACAGCCTCACAGATCAAAGCTCACAGCATGATGGTTTGGGGGAAAATGCAAGATATATACAAGGAAATTATTTCACCAAAAATCTTTTATGCTACAGACCTACCCAGATCTAGGGTATAGATATTGATACTGATAACATAGTTTGTACAGTCCATCACAAGTTCTGGCCCAGTTATGGAATGGCTGTAGTGTTGCATTCCTCAGCATAGAGCAAGTTGGGTCATAGGCTATATTACCTTTATTCCAGACTAGTGGTAGTGCAGACATTAAACACTGCAGTCTCCTATTGCAACACAAATGCGCTGGGGAAATGGAGCTGGACTGCAGAAGTCAGTTCAGCTAAGCCTGACTCTGAGCAATGGATTTTAAGCAGTAAAATTTTCTCAGGAGCGTAACACAGACTGAGGATAATGCTGTTATCATCAACTGCTTGTTATCTTCAAGTCTAATATGCTGGCAAGTACAAAGAACCTGCGGAGGAACAAGCAGGGGAAATCCAAATACATTATACTGTCTTGCAGGGATCTGGTTTAACTGAAGGCCCAGTTATAAAGAAGGAAAACTGGTGCATAGAAGGGGTTGCAGGCTGACGGAGTTAGAAACCACATGCCAAAAAAAGTAAGTATAAAACCTACAGAATGCTCAAGAGCAGTAAAAAACCAAAAAGGGAAGATAAATGTCTTTTGTGACTAAAGCAGAGTGAAAGCAATCAGGCAAATGTTTTTCTAAAATCTCCGTCAACCAACAGAACAGTAAAAAAGTGAACTACAACCCAGCATGACTGTGAGAGAACTCCCTTTCTCAAAAGAGAGTGAGTCAACAAATTATGTATATCAGTTCCTTAGGGCTCAAAATGAATGTAGACTGTATGTATAGGTATCTTCAGAGATCTGAACCTGATCAAGCAGGAAACCTCTGGCATAACCTGGGCCATTTGGGTTCCAGGCTAGAACTCCCAAAAATGTATCACACACTAACTGGTACTTGAGGTTCCTAGACTGTCTGAAAGACTGCATTAAAATACTTGCAGATTTTATTTTATGTTTTCTTATATTTTTTCAACTTGTTTTACTGTGTTAACACTCAGGTTTTTTATTTTTGAGTGTTCAGCAATGGAATATTTTAGTGATAGAAATGAAATGCTGTAAAATGAATATGGAAAAATGAAGAAGACAGTACCTGTGAAATTAGGAGTGTGGATGTTCTGTTGTACTAGTTTTCACCACTCAGTTCTGTGTATTTTAATGGCACAAATTCCACTTGGAAAACTACAAGCCTGGAGCTTGTAAGCTTGGAAGGGTCACTGGGAAAATGCAGTGCTTGCAGGAAATGCTGCTGTGATTTTTGTGGGTTCTCCCACAAAGGCTGCCCTGTTTCAATTGGTACTGGGTCAGTATTGGCACAGTGTCAGAAAGCAGTATGACTATGCTCGAGGTGACAGGCAAACTCTCACTTATCCCAATGCCAAGGATTCTAGGCCTCATTTCTACTTAATTTCTGACTGTGTCTTTACTTTCCATATGCATTTGGTGGTTAATGCCAATACAGAGTGACAGTTTTTTATATGAGTAGAAGTAAACTTCTGTTCAATTGCACAGCATGTGCTGCTTGGACATTCTATCCTGGTTAAATACCAGCTTAATATTAAAACCCAAGAGGCTGAGAAATAAAAAGACATTAAAACTTGCTGGTGGGCTTCCTGGAACTTTAAGTGGGTGCTGACAAGTACATGTGCTGCCCATAGCAGTTTTTGCAGGAAAAGGGTTATACTCCAGCCAGAGGTCCCAAAAAGCATGGGCTCAGAGGTTATCATTCCTGTGGAAAAATTTCCAGAAATAAAATATGTTAAGCAAATGTCTCAGTCTCTGACTGTCTGAAAATGGCAGGTAGTGAGGTTTCCATACAATGATTTCTTTGTCAGAAGAGTATTCCATATGCTGCCATAGCTAGTCCAGTTTCTGTTTGTGAATGCAGCATCAAAGGTGTGAGACTTCCAGTCACTGAGCCTGGATAAATAGAGGAATTCACACAAGTGAGCCAAATCTAGACCTTGGTTAAACCTATGGAAGATTGCAATTGACTTCAAAGTGAGCACAACGTGGTCTGGAATGAATACCAGGCTCATTGCAGCAGTACAAACTTCCTCATACACCCCTTCCAGCCTAGGCATTGATACTCAAAGGGCTTTTCTATGTGAAAAAAATAGCAGTACTGAAGTTGTGGAAATATGAATTGGTTTTTTTAAATCCTGCTGGAAGAAGAAATAATGCTTTGTAGAAGTCACTGTGTCCTCATCTGATGAGGAGTAGCTGCTCCTCTGAATGGCTCCTAACCTGTTTCAAAGTTACTCTGGTTAACAGAACTCTTGTGTTAGAGCTAACGTGGCCACTTTGGGCTGACACAGGTGAGAGGAGTTTAATTCCCAAGGAAAGCAATACCAGCAGACTGAAAGGAGAAAGATCACTGGCCTTATTTCCACATGAGCTACTCTGGACACTTCATCATTTCTCCATCTGCCTGCATAGTGAACATGAGGCTACACTCTGCATCAGAACCTGTGTTGATGTTTAGCTTTGCCTATTAATCAGAAACATCTTTATCAGTGAAGCTTAAGATAATCTGGGTATAAATTTATAATTTGTGCTAAACCACAATAAGATAATGTGCTGGTTTTGACTGAGATGGAGTTTATCTTCAGAGTGGCTAGTGTGGGGCTATGTTTTGGATTTGTGCTGAACAGAGTGGTGATAATAAAGAGATGTTTTTGTCGTTGCTGAGCAGAGCTTGCACAGAGTGAGGCCCCACCAGTGAGGAAACTGGTGGTGCACAAAAAGTTGGGCAGGGACACAGCCAGGACAGCTGACCCCAACTGACCCCAAGGGATATTCCAGACCATATGACATTGTGCTCTGTATATGAAAGCAGGGGGGACATTTGGAGTGATGGCATTTATCTTTCCAAGTAACTGTTATGTGTGATGGAGTCTTGTCCTCTCGGAGATGGCTGAGCACCTGCCTGCCCATGGGAAGTGGTGAATGAATTCCTTGTATTTCTTTGCGTGTGTGCATGGCTTTTGCTTTTCCTATTAGACTGTCTTTATCTCAACCCATGAGTTTTTTGGCTTTTATCCTTCTCATTGTCTCCTTGATCTTGCAGGCCAGGGAGTAAGAGAGGCTGTGTGGAGCTTGGCTGCTGGCTGGGGTTAAACCACCACAGCCATTCTTATATTCAAATATACCTATTCACTGCTTTGGACTACTTTAAATGTAGCTTTTTCCCATGAGTGCAGCCTTGGCCTCTGTGGTACCAATTAAAATTTTGATGAGGGAGGGGGAAAAATGGCAATTTAATTTCTTTAGTTCAATCACAGCTGTTGTATCTCAATGATTGGCCATTGTGGTTTGTGAAAGTTGTATGGAGGAGAAAAAACCCAGCTCCTCCACTGAAAGCTGTTGGTGGTCGAACGGGATGCTTTAAGAAGTGTGAACACATCTATCCAAATTAGTTTCCTTCTAAATGAAATTGCCTGTTACAAAGCATACATATTAGGGAAGCAAGTGTTGGAAAGGAGGTTCTGGACCCTGTTGACAAAATTCCCAGCAGCAAAGTCCAGCTCATTCCCCACCCAAGTTGTATAATGCTGTGACTCAGTTAGATAATGCTGTGTTTGCTGTTTTGAGTAGTATCTTGGCAAATGAAATTTAATTGGAAAATGCTAGCCCTTTTTATTTTTCTTCTATTTTTATTATCTTGGTTTGTCTTTCTAAATGCTTCCATGTGAGCAACTTCACTCATCTTTAAAGAATGTGTGTAGGGAAAAAAAAGATGTTTATTGAAGACTTCAGCTATTACTGCTTGTACTAGAAAAGGTCATGAACAATCTCCTTCCTCTCGATTTTTTGTGGAATTTTATTTGAGGAAAAGTATGTTAGATACAACACGGGGGTTTCTGAACCACCTTGTCTGGAAAACATGTTTTCTGAAATTTCGTTGTGAGACCTCAGCTGGTCTTTCAGGTTTCGATGTCGTGCTGAACGCTTACAACCTTGACTTAAACCGTAGCTTCCTGGATTTGGTTTTGCCGTGTCTACGTCACCCGGCCCCTCAGGCGAGGCCGTGCCCTTGGGGAATGCCCAGGCTGCCCTTTATTCCTGTATGTTTTGTTTTCTATACAATGGGCCTCTCGCTGAGGCCGCCTCTTGGTCAAACCTGCTGTGCGGTTTCCACCCGCGGCTGGCGCGGGCCGGTGCCGGCTGTCCCCGGGGCTCACGGGGCTCACCGCCCTCCGCCGCCCAGCACCGCCCCGGCCCGGCCCCGCCGCCCCTGGAAGGTTTTGCACCGCCCGGCCCTCGCTCGCACGGCGGGGCGGGCGGAGTGAGCCGGGGCCGCAGCGGCACCTCCTCCTGCCGCTCCCCGGCACCGNTCCCGCGGGGCTGTGGGCCGGGCCGTGTCCCCGCGGGGACGGGGATCCCGGGGCGGTAGGAGCCGGGGCGCCCGCGGGGTGACAAACAGCGGCGCACGGGCTGGCGGAGGGGAGGTTGGGGCCTGCGGCAGCTTCGCGTTTGGGAGGAAGCAACGCCTGTTTCCTGGGGAAATGTGGTTTCAGAGGAGAGGGTATGTTTTGCTCTTGTAGTTGCAGTTCCGTCCTTTGCCTGTGCCCGTAGTTTATCTTGAGTTCATAATATTGATGTGTATAGTTGTCAGGAGAAAGCTAAGATGGTAGCCTGGCCATTACACAATGCTTTTTTCTCCCCCGAAGGCTCCTTTCTCTAAACTGCTCGTAGTATACTTTACTTTTTTTTATACCGTGTCTACTTCAAATGTCTTAAGACTTTAAGACACTTAAATGTCTTTAAGTGTCTTCAAGTCACTTCAGTTTTCTTAAAACCAGAGCTCTTCAGACTCTTGCTATGCTGTAGCTATATATGTGATAGAAAACAGCACAAACATCTCCATATTCAGAAAAGCAGTTCCTTCCTGTCCCCATCTTGTTTCTAGGCAGTAAGGGAGTACTTTTGTGGAATATATTTTTCTTTTTCGGTGTATTTATAGCAGTTCCCGGAAGTTTCTTCCTGTTAAGGAGGAACAGTCGAGAGATAACGTTCTGAAGGGAGTGGCCGAAGCTCGGAAGGCAGCTCAGGCTAGAACGGGGACAGATGCACTGGGGCAGAAGGTGTGGAGAGAAAGCAGACGGACGAGAGAGAAGAAAAGTGCTGGTGCAGAGTGTTTTGGTGAAGGAGCTGATTGTGAGGGTTATGCAGCTGAAAGCCCGGCCGCTGTAGGAGCTGGAAAATTCATTCCTTAATACCTTGCCCAGCACGCAGTTATTTTCTGTGGAGTGAGTCAGTGCTTTACTGGAACACCCATGGTAATGTCAGAAACAATACAAAACCAGTGCAGAGTGTATGACTACTGTAAAGCTTGAGCGTATGAATGCTTTCCCCACAACTTGATGATTTCTGTAATTGCCTGGTTTTTAAGTTTCTCTAAGAGTCATGTGGGCCACTCTCCTCCCACTGATGCAGCAGGCAACTTGTACTAAGCATAGCTTACGTGTTTGCCTGTGGCCCTATCCCCACTGCATTTCTGTTGAGTGCCTAATAATTTTATGGCAACAATATTTATGATATTTATGTTCCTTTCTCTTGCCTGACCTTAGTATAAGGTCAAAGGCCAAAATGTCTGTCTGTACTTAAAATTTTTTGAATAGCCATCACATTCATTCATATGCTTTGTCACTTCTTGAGCTTATAAATTGTAGTCCCCGGAAGTTTTGAATTGTTAGACTAAAAACTCTGTGAAATGTCAAAAGTCACAAAAGATAGAACAAAACCAGCAGTGGGGTGGAGATATTTCGTGGGAGTATTTATGTAGTCAAAAATGTAAAGACATAATGTTAGATAACAACTTGAAATACATAACCTGATGTGCTATAAAAAGCTAAGCTAAGTAGTCTGTTTGATTTGGAGGTTACAGGAGATGCTGTTTCCTAGACCTCTGGCAAGTTTTGGAAGATGGAGCTTCCAGAGGGTCTGTTCAATAACACTACGTTAATCAGAGCCAAAATACAGCTGACCTAATTCTAGTTCTGTGATAGCGATGTAGGGAGAAGAAAACAAGATGCTGTAGTTAAAGCAGAGCTATAATTGAAAACAGCAGATGGTTTAATTGTGACTGCAGAACTAGCAGGGCTTTTGAACAAATTGAAAGTTTCATTTATTTTTAGCCAAGGCTCTATGTAATAATTCGTAGAAACTTCTCTGTCAGCTTCAAGTTGCGGTTGGAGGCTTCCGTTACATTAAATATACAACTGAGTAATGGCAGCAGTGTCATTTCTTTTGTTTATTTCATACGTTTATGTTTACTGCCTTGAATCATGTTTCTTATTGCATATATTTTAAAAGTGTATTATGTAAACTGTTGGAGATAAGGACAGAGACTTGTCAGCTGTATATAGTGGGTTTTGAGTTTCTCTTGAAGATAGCAGAAGACTTTTTTAAAAAATGGAAAGGAAAAGGCTGCATGTTTACCCCTCAGCGAGCAGCACTTTCACCTATTTAAAACTTGAGTTGTCACGCACTAATGCTAGGGTTGTCCCTTTCCTTTTGCCAGTTTATTTAAAAGCAGGTGTGTTTGATGCAAATGCTGAATTTCCTTCAGGCAGTTCCCCAAGCTGGGAAGAATGTAAAGTAGATAAGCAAGCCAAAGGACAACAATACATATTTATTGTATATTCCTTCTATTGTTGCTCTGTGTTTGTTCCACATTTTATCAGTGCTCACTAGAGAATCTTGGTAAGAGGTTGATCCTAGATGGGGTAAACCTGGAATCAGTTAATGGTCAGAGTTGGGACTCAGTGGTGTCCTTCTAAGAGGCAATTCTGTCGTGTGCTTGTGATGACCAGGCAGCCAATCCTGCCTATGCTTGGCATGTAGTTTTTTGTTGGTATGTGTGAAATTGTAACCATACCGTTCAGCTGTCACAGTCACAGCCAGTCACTAGATTGTGGCAACTGAATAAAACAAACACAGCCCCACACAGCCCCAGTACCTGGCTGTTCCCTGTACAGTGCAGTGTCACTGTGCGGTCTGATAGCAATGCTCTTGTCTAAGATCTCCAAAGCAAGGAATTTTTCCAAAGAAACATTCCCAGATGTTGCCTCCTTTTTTTCCTTATGTGTTGTCTGAGAGAGAATATACTGTCTTACTTGGTAAGGGAAGGTTAGAAATCTTCTGGAATATTTGGTTGTTTGGGGTTTTTTGTGTGGTTTTTTTTTCCTTTCACTGCCAAGTGTGGATGGTGAGGGTTTTTTTGAGGGCATTGGGAAAGCCTTCACCAGTAGGAGAGGTGGGCTGCTAATTCAGGCTTTTAGATGTGAACTTCTGGTATGCTTAAGAGCTGTCAAATACATCAGTCCCATATTAAAGATTCAAATGAATTTTAATGCTTCCGAAAGTCTCTTGTTTGTGCTAAACTTTATTATAGCCATATAGTCAACATGTGAAATGATACTTGCTGTGATTAATTTCTGCATCCCAAAGACCTCTAGCTTGGGAATAAAGGCACGTCTGATTCTGAGCTTTGGCCTAGTGAGTTGCTCTGAGTTAGGTGTGTAAGTTGTGTGAAGCAGACAGGGTGAATATCCTTTTTATTATTGCTAGAGGTAACTTGGGAATTCGCTCTCCTGTAAACAGTGTACTTACCTATCATCCAAGTAACTGGTTATTGGCTACGCTTGGCAGTGTTTCAAAAATACTTGGTTTTCTATTAGCTGGGAGAATAAATGCATCTTATAAATGTTCGATTTAGGGGGAAAAATACTTATTTTTCAGTAGTAAGCTGTAAGGACTAAAGCTTGCGGATCTCAAGTGCAGACTAGATTTAAAGGCTCTAGTCTTGCTTGTTTCTCCTTGTTCATGGTTGTTTTGAAATACCTGTCTTTCTACTTTACTGCTCTAAATTGGTCCTCGAATAATTCTGTTCCTGGAAAGAGTTAATCAGCTCAAAATCAGTAATTGTTTATAGCCTGGAAGGAATGAAGGTGTGTCCATTTGCTCACCGAGGGGTAGTAATCCTCCCAGTGTGATTAAACAGCTGAATGTTTAAGCTTTCCCTGTCCAGAAAGTATAAAAGCCATCACCTTTAAGAAAAAGTTGATGTATGTGCACCTCTTGTTCATCTGCGGAGCCCCAAGGCTGTCTGTCTTGAGAGAGGTTTTGTTGCAGCATAGGATATGTCCTTCAGCTAAGGTCCCGTGCAGCTCCTGCCAGTGTATGTGACTTTGGGAGCTGTCACTCGAACAGCTTGGTGTCATTTGGCCTCCTCTGCGGCCCAAACAGCTGCAGACCTGATGGAAACCTTTTGTCGTCCTTTTTTCTTGTTGCCTCTGTCCTTTGTTCCTGTTGCCCCTGGCGTTGCTTTGGGGCCACGCCCTGGCTCTGCTCTTCAGGCTCGGGCACAGCAACTAATTAAAAACTGCTCGCGTGAAACGAACAATCGGATGTTTTTTTGGTTACTATTTTAGAGTACTGAATGTTGCACTATTGCTTTAGTTCATAGAGTAATTGCTATTTTCCTATTCTGACTTGCACTAATGATGTAAAAATCTTTTCTTTCGTGGTGGAACTTAAAATAGAGGAGTATAAATCTCTGAGGCATTAGTCAGTTGTGAACATAGTTCAGACTATTTATAGTATTAATTTTTTTTGCAGTGAATGATTTTCTATGGCAAGTTATGAGTTGAATAGAACAACCTCATTCCATTACTTCTTCAAACATCTCATAAACTTAATTTGTCTTTTTTCTTGCTTATTTTGTTGTTTGGGAAGTGTCCATCTGTATTGTCATAAGTGTTTTGACTGTGTAATTTATATATTTGAAAGAGAGTGTTGAAGGAGTGTGCTACAAAAGGAAGCTCTTGGATCAGGGCAGAGTTGGGATCCAAAATGAAATTGACCTCTTGGAATTAACTCAGTTTTTTGCTGCAGCTCAACTAAGTTCTTTGGATCTTGTTGCCCTGAGTGTCTGTGTAGGGCTTCTGTCACTGGAAAAGTTACATGAATGTTCTTAGTAATATTTTTTTTGGCTCAGTTGTGGTTTATGGGTGTTATCTTCCAATTCAGATTTTCTTTGTTGGACATAGTATCTCTTTACTGTTCTATTTAATTTTGTCTAAAGCTTACAAGTGCTACCTTCCTTATGCTCTTCCCCCGCCACCCTTGCCCCAGCAGGTCAAAAAGTGCTAGATTACTTTCTGTAATAAAAATGATTCTGTAATAAAAAGTGATGTTGAATTAGAAAGATCATCAAAACTGGCAGAGCTCCCGAGCTGTAATACTAGCAAGCAATTAAAATGGATATTTTTTAAAAAAACCTCACATTTGAGTTTGTTTCTGTTCCGCCATCTAGTGAGAGCTGTGAGTTGGTTTGGGTTTTTTGTTAAGGAAACTTTTTTTGTAGGAAGTGGATGATGTGTTAGTACTCTTTAAATATACGTTGTTGGATGCAGTCCAGTAAAGTTTTGTAAAGGTGAACAATGAGCGATAAGATCTGTGTAAGAGAGGTTTCCTTAGTTGTGGGTGGTGTGAACTCAGCCCTGTTGGAAGCGGAACCCGTTCTATTAAATTAGGTTTTTTCATAGTGAAAGGCAGGCTAGACAGGAGTCAAATACACAGAAGACTTAATGGAAAACCAAAATTGCAAATTTAATCTGTCAGGATGAAAAATATTACAACTGGTGCAGGAGAGATCAACTTGTGTGCTGCAGTGCTTGAGTCAAAGATAACTCTTGCTCAGGTAAAACAGCAGTTAGCTAGTTCAGTGTTGACTGTGGTTTGTCCTTGTCTTGGAAAAACACAGTGGTGGATGCCTCAGCTCATATCTGATGAAAAACGACAGCATATTGTAAGATGATAAATTCTGTTCTGCTGGTTTCACAATCAGGGATCAGTCTCGGAGCAGGTACTGTAATTTATAGCTTCAGGCTGCTTTGTCTACTATATCCTGGTAATTAACCTTGTGGAGGAGTCAAGTCAAGGGTTTAAGTTTACTCGGTGTTCCCTGTGAAATGGGCATAATTAAACAAATTATTTTGAACAAATAAAGGTTATGGTTTTTCATTCTTTTTTGTCCTCAAATTATTATACCATGACATAGCTGGAGCCTGAACAGCAGCCACAAAGTAAATTCCAGGAACGGGCGTGAATGCAGTGGCTGAGCTTAATTGCTATTGCACCTTGAAACAGAAGTTTTCTGGCAGCCTTGAGGTTTTCTTCATTATTTCTGCTGTCATTATGTAATTTGAATTTTTGTTATAAATTTCTCGAGTTGTAGTCCTGTTCTTCTGTGCTGTGTCTTACAGAAGCATATTTTCAAGATTCCTATTGAAAGCTTATTACAGATTTAATCTGTTATGAGCAAGTCTATTCCCTCTTAGCTTTGCAAGCAGAAGGAAAATGCTCAAGAGCCTTGAATGGTTCATGGTGTGGAGTGTGAAGCATGATAGCAATGTTCACTGTGGGAGAAAAACCTCAGGTCTGTATTTAGAGTTCTGAGGTGGACCTCTAGGGCTGAACGCTAGGTATGGGGAGAGGACCTTGACAGTATTTAGTCTGTATTTTCTTCAAGGCACTCCCTCTTTCCGTGTGTGGTTTGGTTGTTTGGATTTTTCCCTTGTCTCATGTTCTGCATTTTTTATGACTTAGCAAACAGAGACTTCGCTGTTCCTGTGCCCTATTGCCCACACAGTATTTGCATAGCAGGGTGGGTTTTCAAATCTTCTGTTTCCTCGCCTGTGTCACCTGTTTGTTGTCAGCAGGCAAGTGCTTCTCATCAGGAACAATTTTGATAAAATATTGTGGATGTAGCAGGAGAAAGTGTGGAAGATAAAATTAGAAGATGAAATGGAGGCTGGGTTGAGGGAATGGTTGAGAAAGTTAACTTTCTGTGTTAATGTTTTTAAAGTTAGAGAACTGGCCAACAGAGGCTCAGATGAACTACGGAAAAGGTGGTGATCAGGGAAGTTTCTGAACATGAGACATTGGTGTGTTTGCAGATCTAGTTTGCCTGGAATCAGACCAGTCTGGGAAAATTTCCCCTTGGAAAAGCCCTGGATAAATACAGTGTTCAAAAGAAGCAAGTGGAACATTTTTATATAGAAAGTAACATTTTTTTTCGGATTGCTGAAGTTAGCTGTTTTTTCTCAACCTCAGTTTTCATTGCCAAAAGACTCTTCTAATCTTGTTTTTTTTTCCAATTTGAAATGAATGTTCTATATGGGATTAAAAGCAAGCAAACAACCTTGCTAAGAAAAACAAGACATATCCCATTGTTTTTTACCCTCTACCACAAAGCAAAAAAAAAAAAGCTTTTTGCCTTAAATTTGTACCTAAAACTTTATTGAAAAGGCATCTTAAAATTTTTTGAGTAGCCTGTCTTTATTGTATTTACATGTGAAGCTAAAAAATAAATAAAAATATAATTATAGTTATACCTGAAGAAATAGTACTGGTTTCAGGGCTGTAATAATTTGTTTATAAAAATGTACACATTGACATTATGCGTGCTGAGAATCTAGATTGTGAGTGTTCTTTGCTCGGTTTTTGAGTGACATGATAATAATTGTTCTTTTTAATTTTTCTATTCTTTATTATATAAAGCCTGTTTCTGAATCAGAGAGGCTGTGAAGTGTGCTGGGCTGCATCCTGCTGAGTTTTTTTAATGTTATTTTTTCTCTGCTGGGCTCTCTGCGCTTCCATGCTCGCGTACCTGCCCGGAGCTGGCAGCGTGGGCAGGGGCTGTGTGTCCCAGCGTGGGCCTGGGGCCCAGCAGCTCCCTCTGGCAGTTGTGTGGCCGAGCGCCAGGAGGGAGGAAGCTGCCTGCTCGTTTTAACAGCAGCAGAGAGGCAATGCGTGTTTTGCTTTTTGTGCTAGCCTCGTGAGTTTGGGGTCAGTCTTTGCATGGGCAGCAGCAGGCATTGCTTTTCTGATGCTGAGAAGCTGCATTCACTTATTGATTCTGTTAGACACTATGTCCTGGAGCAGAAGTAAGGTAGGGTTATAACTTTTGATGAGCTGTGTTCATTGCAGTTTCTGTTAGTTCATTTCTCTCTCTTTAAATTTAACATGTGCTGCATGTATGTGCAGCACGAAGTCCAAACAGTTTTTAAGTAAATTGAGGATTTCCTAATTGTATTTCCTTATAAAAAAAACCCAAAACCATAAAAAAGGTGTTTCTCCTTTTCACTGTTGCTATGCAATAGAGCCATATAAACCAGAAAGGGAAGTTCATGTGATCATGCAAAATGAAAACAATTTCACAAGAACAGCACCCCTGCCAACTCAAACCAAATCCAAAACAAAACTCCACAGCTGAAACCCAAAACACAGTAAAACATGCCAGATGCAAAAGGTTGTGCTGTAGGGGAAAGAGGGGGAAAGAAAAGAAAGGGATAATTTACACAGTAGTTCTAAAAATAGACTGGGACTTATCATTAAAAATAACCTTCAAGAAGTTAACACTCGTTATGGATATTTTCTTCATAGTTACTTCTACCATTCTTCCTGGTAGCTGTTCTGTTTAAAATAAGGCCTTGTATTCTGGAAGCTAGTTTTCATTTTGTCCTTCATTTAGTTGTTCTTCCTTTTTGACCTACGCTTCTATTTTGGACAGCTAATGACTTTGTGCACTTCTGTGCTGACAGAGGCACTATCCATTTTAAGAGATCCAATTTGTTGTAGTGATCTTATCCTATCAGTAAACCCTTCATATTTTATGGCAATGCTGTAAGCATGAAGGTGTATCCCTTCTGTTTCTTACTCTGACCTTGCACTTCTGCAGACGTTTGCATTTTGGTGCCTTCTAACAACTCCTCACAGTTACTCGCTTGAAGATGTAGCTTCTTTGTCAGATGATTTTCTACTCTTGATTGATAAGACAGTTCTGTATAGGCTGGAAACTTCTGGAGATTTTGATAGCGCAGTAAAGGAAGCATGTTCAAGTCATACATCCCTAACAACATGATAGACAAAGTAAGCAGTAAGTAACAACTGGAACAAATGAGAAGAATAGTGTGAGGACTGACTCTGCTACTCCTTAGCTATCTGAACATGTTTATAAGTCCAGCAAAAGGAAATGGGACAAGGGAAGAGCTGGGACAAAGTATGTAGGTTATGTCTAAATTTTGATAACTGGCTACTGCATACATGTTGCTTCTTAGTGTTATGTGGTGTAATGTGTGAAGCATTACAGAAAATAACTGTATCACACACACTTTTCAGATCTTTACAATGAGTTACCCAGGCTATCCCTCAGCGGGTGGATATCCACCAGCCCCAGGTAAGTTGTTCAGATGAAGTAAACATTAAATACAGTGTTGACCCTGTCTGGAGTGGAGAGGTGGCATGGATGAAGAACAAGACTGTGGAGGGTTTCCTTGACTCACCAAAGCTTTCTGTACTGTCTTGTTAAGTCCTGTTTTATCTGGGCTGGGGATTCTGATTTGTTTAATATGTGTGCCCTGCCATGTGCTCATGTAATAAGATACAGTTTCATTCATCTCAAATAAAGCACAGAGCATTAGGAGATGGTCTTAATTTGACCAGATCCAATAAATGACAAGGATCAGTGTCTGGTCAATATTCAGTCTTCAAGGTGGGTGGCGAGACAAATGAGTACGGGGAGTAATCATACGGCTTAAAACCATATCTCCCAAAGAAATAGGAAATTATTCTTAATTTACTGTTCTTAGGCAGATGCTTGCATACTGAAGGGAGAGGGCTGTTAAAAAAGGTAGCAGTTATAATAATACAAAGCTGATGAAATACTCAACCACTCCTTGGTTATCAAGCAGGACTTCACAGTTGTTACTATTGTTGAAAGGTAGAAAGAAAGGACTGGAGTCATGCAGGTATGGTGAAATGTGGAGTTAGGCAAGCTAACTCAGGAAGGTGTACAGTAAGGAGCCCAACTAGCTAGGAGGATAAAGCCTTTTTCTCAGCAGAGTAGTCTGACTTAAGTTAGACCGTACTGCTGTGTTTTATGATTTGGGTGTCTGTGAATGTACTGTTGTGCTCTGTGGAGCAATCTCTCAAATTGGCAAAGTACGTGTAATTAATAATACCTTCCTACTGGAATACCCAGACAACTTTGAATTTTAAGTGCTCTCAAGTCAAGATATGATGTTAACAGTCTTGAGTGCTAACAAGTAGAGTTGTTTTAAGTAACAACTTACAGATTCAGTGATGACTAACATGATTAGAAATATCCAGTGAGATTTCTCATTTTATAATAATTGCACTGCTACCCTGCACCTCTTCAGTTGATTTTCCTCGTAGTGTTGAAAATATATTACATTAGAAATTTAAGTAGTAAGAACTTTAAAAAGGCATAGTTTCTCATTTCAGTGCACCTGTGTTTGATTTCAGGTAGCAGTCCTTGGGGTGGAGCTGCCTATCCACCTGCAAATCCACCTCCAATTGGTCTGGAAAATGTGGCTGGCTATGCCAACCAGTTCAATCCCAACCAGATGGCTGGAATGGTGAGTTTGCTTTAATGTGTTTCACTGTGATGTCCTTCAGTGCAAAGTTGTGTTTCTGGCATTGTCGCCAAGAGGTTCGTCACTTGAATTCTGTGTCTTTAGTCTGATTAGGTGTTGAGCATTCAATATTGCCTATTGAAGAAAATGGTTACTGCAAGCTATTTCTTATTTTAGGAAAACAGAGCACTAGTTAAATGTTATTAACAGTATAACTTCAATAGTTGTGGACATAAAACTAATGTAACTTGGCATTCGCTGTGTAGAGGAATAGGGGACTACTAACACCGAGTATCCACTCTTAATATATTCACATGGGCAAACAGAGTCTGGATTTTGCCTATTACCTGGATTTCGACCAGTCAGGGTAAGGAAAACAACTGTGTAATTAGAGCTATCAGTGATTCGTCCTTGAAAAGACTATGGGATCAGCAGTCTCTTAAAAACACTGATGTTTAACAGATGGAAGTAAAAGCCTTTTACATTGACTGAAGAAAATGTAGACGTTTCCAATGTGATTTTTTTTCGTAGAGCAGAAGTGAGTGACACTTCTGACAACTTTAGTCTTCAGAAATCTGTTATGCTGCATAACGAATACAGTTTGTAGGAAGATATTTGCATTATAGATGTCTTTCTGAGGCAGTGATTAAATGAAATGATTTGGCAGCCAGCAGGCAAATTGAGCAACAAACTATCTAGGGTGCATATAGCAATATCCACAGCAACTAGTTTCTGATAATGCTGCAGTCATCAAATGTCGCTTCTGGTTTCTCTCTAGAAGAAAGTTTCAGTGGTAAGATTTTGATATGGAGTGAAATATCTGCAGTTTCTGCAGAAATCTTTCTCAATGTAGTTGTAAACTACTAACACATCATAAAACAGCCAAAGGTTGCTTATAGTAAAGTCCTTGCACCCAGGTGCACCCTTATGATCACACAAGGCAGCCATGGACAAAGAAGGGATTATTTGGTGTAAAATTTTAGGAAGAGTTTTCGATCCTGCTTGCTGTCTTTTGCAGATAAAGAGCTATCTATCTGTGTTGGTGGGGAGGGAGGTTGTATTGTATTAAGCATGTTACTGAAACTCAGCTGTTTCTGCCCCTTCCTGTGTCTTGCTTTATTGCTGTCATTTCAGGCATCCAACCTGGCAGGGACCTTTGGAGGGACAAATGTACCACAGGGCATGTATCCTTCCATGCCTGGGGGTTTTCCACCGGTTCCTCCGGGTGGCTACGGGCAACCTCTGCCAGGACAGCAGCCCTCGTACGGAGGGTATCCTCCACCTGCAGGAAATCCACCGTCCGGAATGCCACCTTACCCAGCATACATGGGTGGCCCTGTGCCAGGCCAGCAGCCTATGAACCATCCAGCACCTCCAGCAACTTACCCAGGAGCTACAGGGCCTGCAGTCACTCCTGTAACAGTAAGAGCATTCACTGCTTTTCTTCTGAGGTGTGACTGTATACATGTTCCTCTACTTTTTTTGTGTGTGTCTAAGTGTAAACCGATCATGAAATTGAAAAGAAAGTTACGAAAAGAAGCTTGAGTGAAGAGAGAGATGGAACGTTTTCAAATGCACGCAGTATAGGCTTGTATGTCTTGAAACAAATTGTTCTACCGTGGTATCCAAGAAAAAAGATTTGACCTGAATTCACATTAATGAATCTTACCTTTCCTAACTTTAGCAAGTATTGCCAGTTGTATATACAGTATCATCAAACCATAATTAATTAGAAAGCAGATTTAATGTCAGCAAACCTTTGATCTTTCGTTTTCTTGCAATTTGTGTCTAGAAATTAACAAATTGCTTGAGGTAGGGTTGGTTTGAGTTTTCTCTGTTTTCTAAGAAGAAGAAAACTGATAACTGATCATCTTTTCTAAGTAGTAAACCACAGTATTTTACTGTTTAACACTAATATGCTGTGAACACTAATGCTATTTAACACTACTGATCTCACTGTAGCATGGAAACCGAGGTACAATCACTGATGCACCAGGTTTTGACCCTCTGAAGGATGCAGAAGTCTTAAGGAAGGCCATGAAGGGATTTGGTGAGTAGTCTGAGGATTTGAATTTCAGTTAAAAGTAGAATTGCATCTCAATTCAGCGCTGATCTTTTTCTGTTGCTATGTGTGTAGTGAGTGGGATAGTTGACATGTGATTATCCTTGCTTATCAGAAGTGTTACTGGGAGTTCATGTAGGCATAAGCAGTATTATGAGTTTGGTTTAGGTTTTCTTTGTATTCTTACTGTGCTCATGATTGGGAGTAGAGCTTGAAGTTCTGTGGTTGTACACAAGAGTAGATACTGTAGATGAATTCAAGGCATACATGTTCTTCTGCTGGGTTTGGAACAGGATGAAATAGAGACAGAAAGCTGAATCCTCACTTGAGGTGATGCTCATTCTGTGGTGTCTGTGTGCATGTACAGGAACTGATGAGCAGGCGATTATCGATTGTCTTGGAAGTCGTTCAAACAAGCAACGCCAGCAGATAATCCTGTCCTTCAAAACAGCTTATGGAAAGGTAAATACTGAGAGATAAATAAATCGTGAGAACAGAAGGAAGAAGAAATAAGGGCCTACATCCCTTCAGTGGAAGTCAGAAGACTTAGTGGTGGGAAAGATTGGAAGGTGCTTTAGGGGAAGATGGTTATTAAGTCATAGCCAGTTCAGAGTTGTTCTCCTTTTTACCCACGCTTGACTTCTTCATGCAGTGTTACAGATGAAACGTGTAAAGCAGTTTGTCTGCTAAGTGGTTACTTTGACTCTTTGATCTTCCCAGTCTTTTTAATTGGACCTTAATGACCTCAGTGTACACATTCCATTTTACTGTTTTTAGTGTTAAGTGGAATAGCTTTATTTTGAACATACGTTACTGGTGCTTATGCATAAAGAATTCTAAGTAAAATGCATATTTTTGGTGCTTACTTTTGTCACGTTGGTCTTTATGCATTTTTCTCTTGTTTTTCCTTCTCATTAGGATTTGATCAAGGATCTCAAGTCTGAGCTATCAGGTAACTTTGAGAGGACAATCTTGGCAATGATGAAGACACCTGTCATGTTCGATGCTTATGAAATCAAGGAAGCTATAAAGGTTTGTGTAGGAGATAGAAATTCATAAGATAGAGGAAATGGTTGAGCTGATAAAATATTTGGTTGCTGTTTAAAAGTTTGGGATTATTTCCCTTGATTTACTGTACAAGATCATACTCTGAATTTTTTCCTATATAATTTGATTAAATTTCTTTTATACTACGTTGTAGAAATAAGAATCTGAAATCTGTTTCTCCTTTACTTGTTTTAGGGTGTTGGCACAGATGAAAATTGTCTCATTGAAATCTTAGCTTCCCGCAGCAATGAGCATATTCAGGAACTCAACAGGGTCTATAAAGCAGGTTAGATTTGTTGCATCAAAATTTTCTTTCTTTTCTTACTTAATCACTTACTGATAGTATGAATTTAGGAAATAAACAGGGTTGTATGATGATTCATGGCTGTGTTTCTTTTCCAGAATTTAAGAAAACTCTGGAGGAAGCAATAAAAAGTGACACGTCTGGACACTTTCAGAGGCTTTTAATTTCACTTGCTCAGGTACTGCTGGGATTTTGGAATTTGTGTGTTTGTAGGTGGTGCGAATTTTTATATTTTTTGTTGTTTGTTTTGGTTTTGGGGTTTTGTTGTTGTTTTTTGTTTTTTTTTTAACTTAAAAAAAGCAGCCCATCAGTAACACTTTTGGATCTTCTAATTCTTTCAGGGAAACAGAGATGAAAGTACAAATGTTGACATGTCTGTTGTCCAAAGAGATGTGCAGGTCAGTAGAAATGCTTCATCATTTCTAAGTATAGTCAACTCAAAATACTGGAGTTTGATTGTGTGGATTCTGCTTACTGTTAGTTTTGGACACCTTGTGACTTCTTCTGATGCAGTGCTTATGTTTCAGTGGATGGAAGTGATACAAAAAGCTGTGACAGCACTAGGGCCATGTAGGTGCAATACAGAGATGAAGCTCTTTGGGAGTACAGTCCATAGGATATTTTACCTCTCATTCTGTCAAATCTTTTCCAAGTGTTGGATTGTGCTGCTTACTAAGGAAATTGTCCAAAGAGATTTGTGGTGATATGTGTGTGGATTAAATTTTAATCTATTCAATGCCTGCATTAGCCTTTGCTTGTTGTTTAAGGAAGTCTGGAAGTGTGCAGCAAATAATGCACTTGCACTTAGTAATGCTTGCCCCATTTGTTTTTCTGTATGTTCAATTTCACCATGTAACAAAGGGAAAACCCGGGATCATTTTAGTATACTGGTATCATTTAAATAGTTATGTAATTGGCTTTCTACATAGTATGCCTTAGCTGAAACACAAGAATGTCCCGGATCACACCTAGAAGTGTAGAAAAAAAGGAGGTGCAAGGACTGTTAGAGAGAGCAATTTTCAGGTACTTTTTGAACAATATCCCCTCCTTTAGTAATCTGGAGGTCTTGTGTTTGAGCACTTAGGCATCTGCAAGCTAGGAAGACTGCAAGCATAACATGCCATAGGAAGGTTAGAACTGGTTGCTATTTATTGCTTGCTCCTGTTTTGCAGTAGTACATAGGCTAAGAAATAAGTATAAAAGGAGGAGAGGAGGAGGAAGCAAATCTGTAACTCAGCTCTTCACCCAAACTGCTTTCCTGAGTAATGAAGTGTGAATTCCCTTCTGTGTTCAGGAGTTGTATGCAGCTGGAGAGAACCGTCTAGGAACTGATGAATCCAAATTCAATGCCATTCTGTGTGCAAGAAGCAGGGCCCACCTTAGAGCAGGTAATGGTGTCCTACATGAACAGTAACTTGATTCTGTAGTGTGTAATGATAAAAACATACAGCACTGCTCTGTACCTGAATTTCCTCCATCTGTAAAATGAGCCCAACGAGATATCAATGAAAAGCAGGGTGAGTTCTTCTGAGGAAAAGGAAATAATAAATATCAGAGCAGGTAGAGGTCATACTTGTTCAAATGGTCCTCTGATTAAAGAATTGAAAAACTAAAATTGTTTCAGTCTTGCATACTTGTGTGTGCAAGACTCTTGCAATCTTTCCCCTTTAACTTGATAGTGTAAGGTGCTACATTAGCCTGTAGTGGTGGAAACGTTTCAGTAGCTACATAGAACTTTTACCATGTGCTGTTGGGGGTGTGAGGTACTTAGATGGAGGAAAGGGGTGTGTATGAGAACCTGAACTTTTTCTTCTTAATTTTATTGAGACCCAAAGCTTTCGAAAAAAAATTGCCATTCTTTCTCTTACAGAGCTTTCTTGGTCTAGCCCTTTGACAAAAAGGACAGATCTAGACGAGCTAGAAGGAGCATGGTAACATGTAAATGGTTGATAACACAGGACATTAGTCCTTGAGATGTTAAAAATTGTATGAGTACACTGTAGTATCCATCTGAGAAGTGCCATTGAAATGAAGCCATCCAGCACATTCCAGTGCCACCTCTTTTTGCTGAGCTGACTCCTGAAATCTTTCTTTTCCGTTAACAGTCTTCAGCGAGTACCAGAGGATGTGTAACCGGGACATTGAAAAGAGCATATGTAGTGAAATGTCTGGAGACCTGGAAAAGGGCATGCTGGCTGTAGGTATGTGCCACCTTAGCGAGTTCATTCATGCTGTTCTGCTACAGCTGGCTCAGATGGCATCCAGCTAAGAATGTTCTTACTAGTAATAATCCAAATTTTCTGCTTTTTATGTTGAAGCTTTCTGTGAAGTCATTTGTGCTTAATAGAGTGGGGCACTTAATTCACCTCAGAATGACAGATGAAGTTTTTTTGTTTCAGGCTTCTGCAGAATTTAAATTTCACATGTTAAAATGGGGAGAGAATTATTAACTATAATTGGCACTGTTTTAAGAAGTGAAGAGAACTTGTACTAACTGCTCTGAGTCAGTGAGAATGGAATATTTGGGACAGTTTGGGAAATCCAGTGAAATACAGGCATTATCCCTCTAATTAGTTGCCTCTAACTTTATTTACTAGAAAGAAAACTTAAATTTAATTGCAAAGGGATTATTTTTTCCACATTTCCTGTGACTACAATTTTGTTAAATCTCTGTTCTTAATTGCCCCCAGTACTTCTGAGCAGTGAAAACTCTTACCTGGGTCTACTGTAGTCCCTTCAGAATCAGTCATTCGTTTCCATGAGGTTGGGTTGAGGCCTCAAGTTGCTGTGCAGTAGTTCTATTTAAAGTGCTTTATTATAGATGTAATTGTGAACCACTTTCCTGTCTTTTGTCTTTACATCTCCATTTCTTTTTCTGTTTATTACTGTAAATATACTGCAGTATCTAGAGCTCCTACTTTAAAAGTGTTGTTCTTTGGTTTTGAATATGGTAGTGATGTAACCAAAAAACCACTCAAACAACCACATACACAAAACCCAAAAAACTCTTACCAAAATAGGAAAAATGAACTTTGCGTCACTTGGAAATTAGATAGGAGAGGATATTTGGTCAACTACAACAGATTTTTTTCATTGAAGTTTGTAATAAAATCTTGAAAAATGAAAATCTATTTTAAAAGCATCATCTTTTCACATATCTCTTGTGCACATGGGAACTATGTAACTACTGTTCTTTTTCTACTTTGCCACATTGTCACTATACTGATCTTTTAATGACTCAAACTGGATCTAGCTGATTTTGTATGATTCATTTGCAGACCTTTTCCAGGATTCAAACTCTGTCTGCTCAGAAAGTATTGTTAGAAAACCAAGCTTAGGGAAAAGAAATATTTCCCAGTGTTTGTAGAAGAAGATTGCCTTGGTAAAGAAACTACTCAGAGTTTAGAAACTATTTGACTTCGTGGAGCTTTGTAGTGACTTGGCAGATCTCTATGTAGATCCAGATTCAAAACTGAGACTATAGCATGTAAACAAGTCCATAGCCTTTTAAGCAAAGCTTTTAATTAATATTCACTGAATAACTCCCTTTATTAAATAGATTCTGTGGGGTTTTCTATTTATATGTATATACACGTATAGGTATATTAGTCAGTGATGTTAACATCTTTTGTTCTGTGAACCTTATTTGCAGGAAAAGAGGGTTTTCTAATTGAAAATATTTAATTTTGCTTTCTTTAAAGCTTTCTGGATTGTACAACTGGTAACTTACAACAGCATCTTTAAACATCTTAAGTTTGTTGTGTTAGCTAAACACAGTGATACAGAAACATGCATTTCATTTTGTCATTTGTTTTTGAATAGTACTGTACATATCATTGACAGCTGTGTGGTGAACTGCTCTCTCATCTACATTTTCCTACTCAGAAAAGTACTTCTTCCTATACAGAATGCATCTTGCTATGAAAAACACATCTAAGTTTACACCTTTGGTTCTGTATTGATTCTGTGTGATTGATTTTGATACTTTACTGTGCTATTAAATGTCAGTTGTGGTCTGTTTTCTCTGTAGTGAGTGTTTCTCTCTCTTTTACCACAGTCTGCATGATTGTTTACTTGTAAACAAGATTGCATCAGTATATAGATTTTAATAATTATCAGTGATGGAGGATTCTCTCATTATCCTGATTAACATGACAAGAATTGGATTTAGATTTTGCTCTTTCAGATTTTTGATGAACTCTCCTAGTTAAATATTACATCCAGTCATTACTAAATAAGCATGTTAAAAAATTTTCAGGAGTCCTGATGAATTCTGTAGCTAAAATAAGACTTTAAAATAAGCGTTATGATGACTCAGCCTTAAGGAGAAGGAACCACCTAAGATTCTTTGCTGTCATCAATGGTTTCCCAATCTGTACTAGGTCAGGACTTGAATTTGTCACACCTTGCAAATGCATGGCCTAAAAATTTAGGATTAGAAGCTAGGAGCACAACTACCTATGTGTTCCTTCAAGTCTTCTGGCCCCTCCCCATCCCCTCTTTTCCCTTCATAAGCAAGAATCTAGCCATTAGAATTCAAAGGTTCGTTATGGCTGCTTCACACTAGATGGTTTCTGGTGACAGAAATGTTTGCTTTGAACCATGCAGTGTAGGTTCTTTGACTATATTGAAGCTACTGTTTGGATTTAAAATAATCTCAGTGACTAATGGAAGGAGTGGAAGCTGCATTGTATCATGTGTATGTTTATGTGAAATTAAAGCATGTGTCTATGTAGGATAAACTCAAAAAATTACTGAGGAGGAATGCCTGATTTCTGGAATACTGTTCCTTTTTGCAGTTAAGTGTCTCAAGAACACGCCAGCTTTTTTTGCAGAGAGATTACATAAGGCAATGAAGGTAGGTGCCTGTGACAAGTTACATAAACTTACAGTGTGGGGTTTCTTTAAATGCTTGTACAGCTCTTGGGAAGGAACTGTTCAGCTGACGGGATTACATTTTTCAGTGGGCAGATGACTAACAGGATGCAGTTATTATTATGAAAGGCTGGAAAAATCTAGCTAATTTGATCCAACTTAACAGAGAGAGAAATACAACCATACATAAACCAAACATCTTCACTTGGTGAAACACAAATATGCTTAAAACGCACTGAAATTGATACTTTTTAAGTAGGGAATTCTAGCAGAAATAAATAAGTAGGGCATTAAACTCACCAAATTTTCCTGACCCCCAGTACCTCTGTCAATCCCCCTCTTTTTTTTTGAGCTGTTCTTGTGCAGAGGGATTATTGTCCTATCACTAAATACAATTATTAAAGCATGATAGGCCAAATTCTGTTCAGGCTTATTGAAGTCAGTGGTGTTATGCTAATAAACAGGCATTTTATTTTTTTCCTAGTGCCGTATCGTGCACTTTTCAATACATTATACTGCTGTTCTGTTTGGTTTAGGGAGCAGGAACAAAGGACAGGACTCTGATCCGGATCATGGTGTCACGCAGCGAGGTTGACCTGCTGGACGTACGTGCAGAGTACAAGCGGATGTATGGCAGATCTCTCTACACAGATATCACTGTAAGACTTGGAGACTTTGCCTTCCCTGCCATGGCACCCCTTGTGCTGAGCAGCTGTCAGCTGCACTGAGAGTAGCTGGCTGTGTTGGATTGCTGCATTTGCTAGGAGCGTGGAGGCTGGGGGCCAGAGGATTGAGAGCACTTGGGTTTGCATGGTGACTGGATGAGCTAGAGATGGGGAGGAAGCTAACAGGCAAGGAAGGAGCAGGACATTGGTCCAGAGGGGCTTCAGAGACTCCTCTATCCCCATATCCTTACATGATCTTACGGGAACCACTCAGTCCTCCAGTTAAGTAACAGTGGTGATCTACTTCGTCTGTGTGTTGGAAGAAGATAAGGCTTCTAAAAATCTTCCGAAGGATTGCGTCCTCTTTCTCTTGGAAGTACAACATTTTGCAAATAGACTACATTTCAGATTCTTAAGCAGTTGATCCACTCTCCTACTGCTATTAAGAGCTGTAGCAACAGTCGAGAGGATGCCTGGCCAATAGTAGGGTAATAAGAACTGGGGAAGAATGAGTGGTCTTTTATATGGCCACTTTTATATACCTTGTAATGAGGATGCCAAACCTGTTAAGCCCCTGTTTATTCCTTCTGCTGTGGACACAGAGGGGCTGTGACTTGGTGGTGTTTGGAAAGAATGCTGTAGAGATTCCGGAGGATAGCATGTGCCAAATGTTTCTTCTACAGTAGCTGCATACCCTGTAACCACCAATGTATGAGTAAAAAGCAGTGGAAAAATTGGTGGAAAAGTTCTGTATCACTTCCTCCCCCCTGTTCCACTTTTGATCTGGCATTCAGATGTACCATTCAGAAGCAGAATGGGCCATACCTGTTTAATGGACTGAACTCGGTCAAAACTTGGCTTCAGTAAATATGGGGTGTGCATGTGCACAGTTAGGAGTGTGTAAACTATGCTTATTTCTGTACAAGTAGAGCCAAAAATGTCTCTGGAAAGAAAGTTCTTAGTTCTTCAGCTGTGGCTTCATCTCTTTTTGTTGTTCTTCAACTTTTCTTTTTCTGGGTTCCCTTTCAGGGTGATACTTCAGGAGACTACCGGAAAATCCTACTCAAGTTGTGTGGTGGAAATGACTAAATGGAGCATTGAGCTTTTCTTAAAAAAAGCTGCTATTTTCATGTACTTGCTGCAAAGCATGTTTTTTTCTCCATAAGTAAATATTTAATGACCTGTTTCTTCTACAGCAATTGCATTTTAAAAGATAATATTGCATATATCTTCAGTTCAAAAGTAGTAGGTAATAAATGCCAAAACCCCCCAAAATATCAAGCTTATGTGCCATCTGCTCGGGATCTGTATAGCACCCTCAGTCCATGAATGGCAGGTCATTATTTCTTTTCTGTTTCTATCATGCTGAAATAATGTTTGTCTTATGAAACAAAAATCACAGTTGTATGATTTAAGGTGTTACTTTATATCAATATTGAGTGCCATTTTAATGCAAGTTTTATATATATTGTATGCAGAGTTGGTTTCAGGCTAGTCCACTTCTTGATCTGTGGAGTTAGCAGCCCTGAGGTTTTTTTTCTAGTTAAGACTGTTTTAAAGAAGTTTTGTCAAGTTCTGTTTTCTTTCCTTGATTCTTTTCAAGGAAGATGTGTTCCACATTTCATTCTTGCTAAGGCAAACTGTCCCAAGACAGTGGTAATGTTGACAGTAGTAAAGATTCTGTTGTTGATGTTTAAAGATTATGGATTGTGCCTTAAATACATATATGTAAGAAGAGATTATGAAATTAAAGCTAAGTCTTTGCAGACTCTGGTTTTTGGTGTTCATATTGATGTGCGTGAGTGATGACTCAGTTTATGTAACTTAGTTTTTTCATAGAAGTTCTCTTCCACGGAATTACTCAGAAATTGTTGTGTTGATAAGAGTTTGGGAATTGTGTGCTGTTGATGAGCAATTGTCTGTACATGATGTGTATCTGTCATTATTTCTCAGTATTTTAATTTTGCATGTTGTAATTCCTCTTCCTCTTGAAACCCTGAATTTTTATTCCCTACTGGCATGGATGACATCTCTTCAGCTTGTTGTTCTCAAAATAAAAACATGTAAAGGTAAAAACTGCAAAGAGGGGGGGAAAGGTTTTCTAACTAGGTCAGTGAAAATAGACTGCCTGTTAATCAAGAACGTGCAAACTCCCCTTACTTCACACACTATAAGCATGCTCCCTCTGTTGTGTAAGGGTCAGGCAGGTCCTAGAAATTGTATTGCTGTTTGTCTTGAAAGAAAAAGGCAATGTCCTGGCTTTAATTCTGGATTGCACTGTCAGCATGGCAAGGGGGAGGAATGTTAAGGTCACAGAATATGGTAGCTGTGTGTCCAAATGATGGATTTTGACCGGGGCTTGCTGACAGGGCTCCCATTTTGGTCAGTGGCAGCAGCGTGTCCTGTGTCCAGAGGCAGACAGTACACTCATTTCTGTCAGACAATCTGAGTGTCTTAAGAGGAATTTGCAGCTGGAAACCAATTGCATTGGCTGAAACCAATAGCAAGAGTTCGCCTCTTTGCAAGGGAAGGAGGAAGCTTCTGAATTAAGGGAAGATTGTTAGCTGTGCTTCAGTCCTGCACACCACCTGATCTTGTTTTCTTACTGACAGTGCTGTATTTGAAAGGCAGTTTTGATAAAGTAGGGCTGCTGAAAGATTTAGAATACAAAGTTTGACACACAGTGTCTGAAAGCAAATACTTTTTTATTATAAAGCTCAGCAACACAGAAGACAAACCACAGCTGAGGATTGTTCACCCTGCAGGAATTGTGGAAACACAAGCTTATTAAATGACCAGAAGTGCAACTGTTTATGACAACCACACTGTTACTTTCATCTGTCTTCTGTCTTCACAGTGCTCAGCTGGTATCTGTATAGAGAAGAGTTGATGTAATTATTTTTGATTATGAGATCAGGATCAATCTTGGTGAATGTATCTCATAAAACATGAATCTTGCTGTGCTAAAGTGGGGAATTGTCACTGATTCATGAAATCATAGAAGGTCCAGTCTGTAATTCTTTAGAAATTTGGCAGTTGTTGCAAGATTCATCTGAGTTAGATATGCTGCAAGTGTGCTGATTTCTGTTTTGAATTCACTGCAATGCTTTACTGGAATACTTTTCACTTTTGCTGGAATACCCCCTTCCATTGCAGGGGAGTGACTTAAAAAAATGTTAACCTGTTAACTGCCCCTCACAGAAAACTGGAAACTTCAGTGGATAACAAAGTTGGTAAGGACATTATCAGTTATGGTGACCAGATCCATACAAGAACCAAAAAACAGCATAAACTCTGCTGCTGTCTACTTCAAGCTCACTTCCATTGTGTAAGTGCACTGTAGTGTGCCCAGGTACAGCTACCTTAAATGAACAAACAGCCCAGCACTGACAAAGCTGACTTCATAAATGTCTGTGGATGCTTATCTGTCCACAAGTGGTTTATTTTCCACCAGGAGTGTCTCACCTTGTTAAATGCACTATTGATATTTGGGCAGAGAATGGAGAGCATAGAACATTACAAGAAAGTGAGTAGAATAAGTGGTCTCATCCAACTAATTTCTGTTGTGGTTTAATTTATCCCAAAAACGTTTATCCAGGAGCGCATTTTGTGTAAGGGGCTTACATGTCAAAGTTTAAGATACCAAAATGATAATACCTCCAATTTTTTTTTATTTTGTTGCCTTCCCTTTTTTTGTCATACATGAAGGCAAAGAATCACAGGATTTTAAAACTGAAAGGGACCTTGAGATAACTTCATCTGTCCTGCCGTTCTAAGGAGGCGTTGCTTCTTATTCTCCCAGCCCTCCCTTTAATTTTCCAAGCTGGACCCACAACTGGGGCCCTGAGGCCTCCAGTTCTGAGGCCTTAGCTACGTTGAGCTGAATGAAGGAATTAGTTCACATCTTGGGGTAGAAAAGAAGGCATATTGAGTGATAATATATGTAACACTTTTTTCAATGTAGGTTATACCCGACCAGATACTGACCATCAAAAATGTCTATAAGTGGAGTTCCTGGAATGGTGGGGATGTTCGATGTTGTCTCGCTGATGATGTTGAGGAGTGATTTGACTTCTGATTCTAGGTGCTCCACTGTTTTTATTACCTTCTAATGGAAACAGGACAGACAAATTGAGAAAGGAGGTAGTCAAAGGGTCAAGTGCAAGGAATTGCAGCAGATGTGTTTGTGGAATGCAAACCTAATGTCCTCTAATGCCAACAGCTAATTTAGTCTATACTGCACATTGCAGGTTTAAACATTTCTGGTGTTCTGCTGGCCTCTAGTGGCACCAAGTATTAGCACTTCGTTTTGCAAGAGTTCCATTACAGCACCCCTGTTTAAAGAATAATTTTACTTCTTGGAGGGAGCTTTGCATTCATTTGTTTTTAATTCTTTCTCATTTCTGGGCTAGCATTGTGTGCAATAAAAGAATGTGCATGGACGATGAGAGGAGCTGATGGGGTGGAAAGAAGAGGGCTGGGATGAGAGCAGAAGAGTGGTAATGTTGCCATTTGAGAACCACAGCATGGAGTTTGGGAACTACCCAGCTGAGAACAGTTAGCAGGTATTTGTGAGTGCTTAAGACACCAGAGAAAAAAAATTCGAACTTTGCAGCTTTCCTGGAATACCAGTCATAGACCTCATTTAGCTCTTAAATGTCAGCCGGGGTGAGCAAGAAACTCCTCTATTAGTGTTTGAGTCACCTGCAGAACACACATCTACCCATACGCCAATGTGAAACTTTACAAATATCGATTCTGAGATTTTTAGATTAAAGGCACAGTTATAAGCATTTTAGAAAAGGCTGATATATAATAAATTATTAATCAGTTTTTTGGAATTCATCAAGATTATATATTTCTGGTGATAATGGCTTTAGGGATAGTTACAAACTATGACATCTGAAAAAAATAGTCCAACGTTAACTAGATAAAGTAAAGAAGGGACAGTTTTTCTTTGGTCAAAAGGATAGGGCAGAGGTCTGGTAAGGTTCAGGAGCAGCACAATCCCTCTTACCTCTTCAATAATATCTAAGCGTTCGTGGATCATGTGTTCATTACACCAGCTTTCTCTTTCCAAACTTCCAGGTACCATACTGACAGGATCTGCAGCAGCTGGAAAAACAGACACAATTAATTAGTAGGAGGTTTTTAATGGCAGGCCTTCCCTTTCTGATTTCTGAAGTGGTATTTTGCATGCTACACAGCATTGTTTATGAACCAAATGTAGGAATTGAACCTCTTTTCCAGTAACTACAGCTGTGCCCCAGTGCTGTGAATATCTCCTTGCCTGCACAGTCATGTTGGTTGGAACAAGGTGTTTTCTCTTGCCATGGGTGGTTTTGTTTAGTTTATGTGTGTGTTTGTTTTGCACAATCTATTTTTTCCTACCCGTGTAGGGTAAGTTTACAGGCTGTAACTCTGTCTCTCTCAAGTAAAACCTGACTGTTGGGAAGATCTGCCTTACAGAATTGTTCCTCTAAGACTTTCCTCAGAAGGAGCTGGTGTGGTAAAGCTTTGAAGAGTAGCTAAGCTTGTCCACTTTCCAAATGGATGCTGATGATGACCAAAAGTTGTCCCTGACAGTCTGACTTTGCAATGGGAAGGGAAACAATAAAAAGGTGTACAGCTGATGTCATTTACTGACTTGTATATGGTGCTGTGTACAAAGTCACATATCTCTGTCAGTTATCTGTTATGTTCCCCTCTCAGTACTCATGAGCTCTTGCTCTTTGAACTTTTCAGTCTGCTGGCTGTGCTCCATGAAAGGTCATGATGTCCATGCTTTAGTGCAGCCAATTTTCATAATTTCTGTGCAGCATTCAGGATCATTTAAATTTTAAAATGTGTGCAGAGAACTGTAGTGGAATATTTTAAACTGTGCTAAAGTGATAGCATATCTTGCTGCATGTAAAGTTAGGTTTTGCTCTTGTTTGATGCTTGAAGCAGCTATGATAATGAAGAAGCAACGGTAACTCATTCTGTCATTGTTTGATTGTAACAAAGACAAAACTGAATTTGTGTTACAATGAACAGTAAGACACACAAGAGCAGTAACTAGATTTGTCTTCAGTACTGCTGTGCCAGAGCAGTGGTTTGGAACTGCTGCAATTCTTCATCTCAAGCCTGCACCAAGATTTCTGGAGCAGAGGTGTCAGGTGATGGCAAACACATGTCAGTAAGGATCATTGCAGTTCGGGGCGGGGGGGATGAGAAATTTACTCTGAGTTGGAATGGCATCCTCAGAATTGGAGGGTGGAAGATGGAGAGGAGGAGGGATTCCAGTGAGACCTGACTTACTGAGCATTATTTACAAATTGGTTTGGCAAAGATTTGGTTGTGGTTTTCTTTAATTCATTCACCAGAAGATGGTGCTGCTAGGACAGAAACCCAAAGACTTCATCTACCTGTTTACAGAGGAGTGCTGAAATACACCAGGTACTGCTGCTTTGCAGTTGCCTTGTTTTTCCTCTTTGCTGCTAGTCGTAGTGGTTTGAGTGTTGCTGCTGTCTTAGTGGTTCAAGTGAACCATGCTATCTCTCGAAATTTTTGTTGCTTTACGTGTTTTTTCCATCATGACTAGAACAGTGTGGAGATACCGAAATTGTGCTGGCTGATTCTCTAGGCAGATGTTTGTAGGTGGGGAGGTTAGATATGATGGATGACTGACATTTGTCCAAAGGAGGTGTGCCATGAGAGGTATGTATAGCCAATGTAAGGTTGCATCTCACTGTGAGCTTAGCCAAGCACTGCACAGCTTTGTGTGCATCTAGAGAACGAGGTAAAGGTGTTGCTGTGAGGCACAGGAGCTCTTGGTTCCTTGGGGTGATGGGTTCCTCTCCAGACATGGAGGGAGACAGCTTTCCATCACTCAAAGCACATTGCTGCATTATCAGCTGTAGTGGGTGTACTGGAGGAGGACAAAATGTCTCATCCTAGTTTGACAGGGCTATAAGACATCACATAGAACCACAGAATTAGTGCAGTGCCTAAAAAATTTGACAAACAGGCCAAGCCTAAGTGTCTCAGGAAGCATCTGACAGCTGATGTTAGCAAGGCTATGGGTTAGTATAAGCCAAAATGTGTTTAGTTCCAGACCTCACAGTATGGAGTGGCTGAGGCCTGAGCTAGTAGAGCTCTCAGGATTTGCATGTCCATGTCTTGTAGGTGACTTTCATACTGAGAAGAACAGAGCTGCTCTTGTGATTGCCCCTTCACCACCACACCAGAACAGGGTATTTCAGGTGACTGGTTGCTGCTGCTGACTGGGTAGCCAGTGCTTTGTCAGCGTAGATTTTTTCTTTTCTCTGAGTCCTGGCTTGAGGCTTTTGCTGCCCAAAACGCTCAGTTATTTTGTTGTCTGACTTTAGCTTTTAACCCCCAGCTTTCTCTCTGGGACAAGCTGTTCATAGGGCATATCTTGTCCCTTGTAAATACAGCACATATCTGGGTCACTATGGTCAAGCAATTCCGCCAAAGCAGTAATTTCCATGTGCTCAAAGAGAGCACATGGAATGTTGCTTACGAGCACTGCCCTTCTCTGTATTGCAACTGGTGAAAGAAAGGGATACAATCTGCCTTTGGCACTGACCTTACTCCAGCAGCATCTCTACTTCATATAATAATAACAATCACCGTGTAAAGAAAGTGAAGAATGAAGGGTGCAAACCATGTAAGCAAGAGACAAATGGCCTTTTAGGATACTTCCAGGTACTTGCTTTGTGAAGTTACCAAAGAAACATTTTCTAAATGTAAATTGGAATTTTTACTTACCTATGTTTCAAAGCACATGCATAAATACAGAAAACTTTGGTAGTAAGTTTTGAAGCTAACCACTTTCAAATGTTAAGTGTTCTTTGTATGCCATATAAATTAGATATTTAAAATGTGTGGGTGTTTGCAACTTGTGACAGCTTAGGCAAGTGTGTAGGAGGAATATTTCAGTGTCTTAAATCTCTCATTTGAAATTTAATAGATTATTTCACACAGACACTTGTAACATTTCAGTATGGCAGAGAGAACATTACCTTTCGGTTAATGTCCCATCTGCAAATTTCCACCTGAAGTTTCTTGAAAGTGAGATGCTTAGTTAAATTCTTGAAATCCATTCTATTTGATATATAGGGTGGTTATTTCCCATGAAGAACGAGAACTCTCATGTTCAAGATAAGAAAATGTCTCGTGCTTTTTTCCTCTGATAAGTCCTCTGTGCTACGTTGATGGTGCTCATATATCTTGGTAGTTCTAACCAGCCTATGCTGTGATGCAGTCAGACACCAGCAGGGAAATGGAGCACCTGTGAACTGGTTGCTAAGAAGAATCTGTTTAATAGAAGAACATGCTTAAAGACTGAAAGATCTATGTGTCATGGTCAGCCTGACTCTACAAAACTTGATCTTACCGCAAGGGAGAGAAAGCAGTGAAGTAAAAATCCAAACAGCCTTGCTAAACAGGTTAAGAGCAGAGGCCTTAGATTAAGAATATCTCTCAGTTAAGATCTTCTGCCTCCTGTACATTTGATATATTCCCCCAGCCTTACAAGATGTTGCTTCCTGTGCTCCCTGTGCACCATCTAGGTGTGTCAGGGTTCTTTCTATCCAGATCCTGTTAGGTGGTTGCTGATGGTAAGCATCAGAATAAGCCTGAGCAATTGCCTCTTTACCATCATTCCTTGCTGTTACTGGGACTGACAGAACTGAAGTGTGTGACCACACAGATCTGGTAAATCTTTTTAAGTATCCTTCCTGATGACACACTGCTGGTCCAAATGAAGTTACAGACTTGATGTAGAAATTGCTGAGTTGGGTTCTTTGGTCTTTGGCATTACAGAGGAGGTCAAGGTGAGTGACCACAATGTTCCACATTGGTCTTAGAACCTGTGAAATTCCTTTTCCCTCATTCTGCGATCAGTATGGTTTTGAAAGTTGACTGCAAGTTCTTGTTTGTGCTCAGTAGGGTGGGAGGGGTAAAACAAAGCAGGCCACAAGCCAAGTGAAAGATGTGTGAGGCTGAAACAAGAACCAGATGGCAAATATGGAAGCCTGAAAACATGTGATAGAGCAAGGGGAATAAAGAACATGTCTAACTCTTCAAGAAAACATGCTGTGCTGTGTGTTTTTGTTTGCACTGCCTTATGTTTAGCAGTATAAATTTATTCCTGGAGTATATAGCATAAGGGGGCCACATAGCTTTTGATAAGAAAATAAGTGGTGGTAGTAATGATTTATATTCCAATAGGTAAAAGGTCATGAACTGGAGGATCCAGTTCGAAGGATGAATCCACTAACCAGTTTGGGGGGAATGCAACAGACCTTGGAATGGATTTGCTGATCCTTACTTAAATTATTTTTTTCTCTAAACATGTGCTGGATTCCTCTTTAAAATTTGCATGTAGCTTTGAAATGCTAGCTCAAGAAATCACACAGTTTTCAAAAGTGGTTGGTGAAGATAACTTGCAGAATAATTCAGGAAAGATTCAATTGCTTTGAACCTGAACTGATACTAATAACTCTCAGTACTGGTGCTTTCAGACCAAAGACTATGCTAAGCTGTTAGTCATATGTAATTCTGGGGGCTGTTCTTCAAGGCATCAGAGCTAGTTTCCAGTTATACCAGCCCTTAATTAATTATACTGTCACCTGTGGTTATGGAAGTACTAAATTAACTTTCTGTGACACTACCAGTTTCATTATCACCAGTGTGCCCAGATACATTTTAAGCTGTGACATATAACTCAAGCCATATCAAATTTTCTTGTTAGGACATAAAAAATAATTGATTTGGATAGCAAGTGGTATATTGAAAATGCTTTTTAATGCTCTGATTCTCTTCAAGTTCTTACCCACCCAGAAGCATACCTTTAATTGGACATAGAGCATCTTTCTCGCTGTAATCTGTAAAACACCAATGCTTAGATGTGATTTAGACACCCCTGAACCTCTTTTTAGAGTTTAGTCTCTATTTTGTTAATGATAAGTGAATTCTTACCTTTAGTGATTGCAATAAAGACTGCAGGAATTTAAATATATAAAATTTCTTACCAACTTACACACTGCCATAGGTTGCTATGGTTCACAGTGGAGGCAACTGCATGGATTTGCTTATATTTACATGCAAATATATACATATACATGTGAATATTTACATGTACACACACCTTTATTAGGCTGTAGCTTTTATGGCCGAACAACAAGGCAAATTTCATACAGGGTAAGTGGGAGATGGAAAGCAGGCATTGTATATTAAACAATAAACTGATAGTATAGGAAAATCTGAAATTTAGAGGTTGTGGGAAGATTGGTTGGTATCAGTTTTTTGTTGATTTTTGGTTTTGTTTTTATTTCAAGAAGGTACATAGAAAGTTTTTAATTCCTGATTAGGGATTAATCTGTAATCTATATATTCACTGTATACTTCAACTGCTGCCTAAATGTCAAGTCTTGGAAAGACTTCAAACGTGGAGCAAAATCCAAGGGATTTCTCTGGTATCCAAGATTTATGAGCCTTCAGCAAGGGAAACATCCTGAAGTAAGTTTCTTCCATTAAATATTAAATTAATATTTTAAATATTAATTTTAGAAGCTAAATAGCCGTATCAGAAGGTCAAGTTCCAAAATTGCAGACCTGGTTCATACACTCTTTATCAAGGTGTAGAATATGCTGCTATGAATATTTCAGATCCGTTAAGACTGTACTTGTTTTAATTCTTTTTTACCTGAAAGAGAAGGAGCAAAGAGGAAATCTCGTTGTGGAATGTATTAATGAAGGTTGGTCAGGTACCAGCCTTTGAGTTCTCACATCTCTGCCTAGTTTGTCCCATCCACCTTCGTGTGAGATGTGTCATGATGAGTTCTGGTCTGACCATGCATCACTTGTGCTCGTGAAATGTGAAAAACCAGTAAATGGACCTCACAGAAATTGTTCCTGACTAGATAGTTAGCATATATTTCTGTGTAAAACTACTTCATTTACAGGCAGCTTTTGCTATTGTGATCCATGTAATTCTCATTTCATAAGGGAATCCATCTCTCACTCACTTAGCAGTGGAGACCAAGAGAGAGTGCACAAGGCCAGGGATAGTTTGTGCTTCCAGTGGGTGCTTTTTTTTTTTTAGGCACAGAAAAATCTGGGCCCCTGCCATGGCTATGTGCCAGAAGCAAAATTGCTACTTGAAAAACTACTTTCCTTTTTCTGCTATTTGACCATATCTATGAATGTAAGAAGCACTTAAGTTTTGTGTATTTTCATTCAAAGGAAGAAGGATAGCAATTAAATGTTCCTGTGAGGGAACTGTTGGCTTGGAGTGTGCTTGCAGCATGCTGCTCTTCTGAACAAGCAGCCAGAGAACATCCTCTTGCACATTCTGCTGTAATGGAAAATGACTACAGGGAATTGGACTGATAAGAGACATGAGCTAAACAATTTGCAGGTATGTTACTCTAATTCATGCTGTATCTTACAATGATGCTTTGGGCTGCAGAAAAGTTTGCCTTTATTATGTGTCTGTTTTTGTGTTCATATATTTGTTATGGAAACTGAGGCTGTTAGGAGGAAGATAGCTAGAAGCTGTATAGGACAGGCGTGTGTGTAGAGAAGCGGAAGCTGTTTAGAAAGAAGAGGAGCTGTGTCTTATTTTAGATAAAGAATCCAAGTTGTGCAGAATTGGTGAGCTTAAGGCTGGCTTCGAAGTGGAGGATGTGAGATACATAAATAACGGACACCACCATCAGTATGAGGATAACCACTAGTATCAGGGGATAAAGAACTTTTCAATTTTCTGAGGTCATGGCTTTTAGTCTGTGTTTAGTAATAGAAGCTATGATCATGGGTATTGGGTGAGGTGAGTCTGTGCCTTATTAGTCAGCTCTGTGATTGCGTAGTTTTCATATGTCTAAGTCATGGTAGTAGGAAAAAGTAAGTACAATGAAATAATATATTTTAGGTTTTATTTTAATACCTAAACAAATCTAAGAACTTGTTTGAAGATGTATTTTCTCTTGGCAGACAGTTCATGCCTTCTACAACAACTCAGGAAGTAGAATAGTGAGAGAAAGGGAGATACACACAGCCATACTAGATCCTGACATTCAGGCCCAGGACTCACAACTGCTTCACCAGAGCAGATCAGCTGTGTTTTTGAATAGAGCCACATCCTGCAGATGAACAGCAGGAGTCCTATATTTCTAAACTCCTGATTTTTAGAGGAGTTTGATATTAACTTTTGCTTTACACTTGGGGGTTAGAAAGTCCACACATCATAAATTCCTTTTAACTAAACATAAGAAAACATAGGGCTTTACAGATATATAAAATCCCTTCATAAAAGGCTCACTTCTGTACTGAACTCCCTGATCTCCAGATGCCTCACAATCTTAACAAACACAGTTATTTCTGGGTACACTTTGTTGTCAAGAACTTTATTTCTCCTTCCTTGTTGGAGCTCAGAGTTGAGTTCTGCAAAGACTGTGATCCTTGCATTGGAGACTATAATGCTGATAGATTTCTCTAAGGACAGAAGACACCTATAACATGGAGTAAAAATTAAACCATTACTAATTGTTAGTAGAGAAATATGAGTCCAAGTCTGGTCTAAGGATATCTATCATAAATTTTTACTGTGGCTTTAACTCTACAATGAAGGGGTTTAATCTCTTAGAGAACAACAGCTCCTCTGTGAGAATGCAAATGGTCGATTTGGGGCAGAATGTGGCTGTTCTGAAAGGATTTTTTTTTTCCCAGTTTCTTGATAATGGTCTAGCTTACAGATCTTTCCAGCTTTGATATTTCTCGTGAATATCAGAGGATCCAAAAGATTTTGAGAATTAAAAAAACGTTAGGTGAATGAAGAAAAACATTCATTCACTTGGTTAACTTGTAGTTAAAACCGACTTGTGCTGTTTGAAAGCGAAACACGCCACAGTGTGGAGCAGCAGTGCCTGCGCTGGAAGCTCTCCCTGGTAGAACTCTCAGTGTTTGGTGAGTGAGCACTCCTCTAATGGCCCATGTCAGGGCCCAGCCTGCTTGCCAGGTACTTGTTTACCCGAGAACTCCAGGTCACCTCTCTGCCACGCATAAACATGGAGCAAAATCTTTGCTGTTGGGGTGCCACACCCCTCAGAACGATTTGCCAGGATGTTTTTGTAAGCATGGAAACACTTAAATGGGGCAGGTATTGTGCTCCAGGCTACATGGGGTGCTGCATTTGAGCAGCACCCCACAAATTAACCCAGCACCAGCAGCAAAGCACTATGAACTGTGCCAGGAGCACATGGTTGCACCCAGAAGGTTCCCCGTGCTAGCCTCTCCTCCTGAATGATTTGAGGCTGAGCTCTTTGATTACAAGATTGGCTATTGAATATTAATAGCTGAATTAAAGCATAAATTCTAGTTTGGCTGAATAATTTTTAAGAGGAACCCACAGGAGTTAGGATGAAGGGATCTGCAAGTGAATCAAAACTTAGATTCCGCAGCTCAAGGATAGCAAAGGGAAAGTGGGGATGGCTTTCTAAAGCCTTCAGTCAGGCAGGGTGCTCCCTGGCCATGACGGATACAAAATTTCTCATCTTGCATGATGCACACCATTAAGACAGCAAATGTGATTTGCTGACTGAGTAGCTGTCATCCAGCATGATACTTGGTGCTAGCCTCCACTGCAGTTATTATTCAAGTGCTATTCTAATTAAGTGGATTTTATCTGAGTTTGTGAATGATTTGAGGTTAAAACCATGCTTTTTTGGGAATAGACAAAGCCTTTTTTATTTTTCTTTAATTTCACATTTATTTTGGTGAATCTCACAAAACTCACAAAAGGATAGTGAATTTTGTGGAGTGAAAACAAGTTAGAATGCTCTTGCTGTTGCATTGATATTTCAGTTTATCACTGAGATAAACATCACAAAGCCAGTTAAGTAGGAGGGTGGGCAAGGAAGAGTGACTAGGACTTGCGGGGACTAACAGTTTTTCAGGAAATGTTTTGAATGTAATAGGATCTTACTACCCTGCACTGAAATGCAGCCACTGTGTTGTCAAGAAAGCAGGACCAGAGGGAAAATAAAGCTGAGCCTCAGCGAGCAGAAAAGATGTAGTACCAACAGGCTGGGAAGGCAGGTTTGTGGTTACACAGGGACTGTAAACCCTTGAGCTAGCCAAACTGAATAGCTTTCAGTCACACTACAATGTGATTACAGGTTATTCAGCGCTAATCTCTTGTTAAGGAAAGCAGATTTCAGATGCAGGCTGATCAGATGTTCTCGGTTTATACTTTGTACTTCCAAGGCTTTTGGAGAAGGCATTGTGTACCTCAGAATCTCAGGAATAATCAATCCAAAGCAGAAGAAATAAAAAATGTGATGCTGTTACCAGGAAATTTAAAAAGAAAGCTTTAAATAAAAGAGAATCTCTCTCTAATCACTCTGAACTTCAATCTCATTTCCAAGTGGATTGGTGTGATATTAATTTGGCTGCCAGAGCAGTAATTATGGAAATTCAGGGCACTCTGAAGGTGCACACTGCAGCACCTCAATGTGGTTCTAAATTTCTGAAGATAGAGTGATAGTATCTCCTGTAAGAAGTAAAAAAACCTCTACTAAAACAATATACCTACAGGACAGACTTTAATGTCACAAAAATGGAGTTTTTTCTCTTAAAAAAATATACACACAGAATTTTGACACATACCTGTGTCACCTTCACATAAAATCCATAGAGTATGCAATTATTTGCCTCCCCCTCCCACCCCATGCAAAGGCTTTGATCTTTCTAAGACTGAACTATAGTTTCTGCTTTGCAAGTTCAGAATTACTTACCTAAAAGATCTTGCTCCTGCAGGACTAGAACAAATGCCAGTGCCCAAAGGAGAAGCATGGTTTCAGCCTGCCTGGGCTCCGCCGCAGTTGTGCTGGAGTTGTGCAGCCTCCCTCCCTCCCCAGCTTCCTATCGACTCCCCGTCCAGCCCTTCGTGCTGAGGTTTAGCCAGAGTTAGGCGGAAATATGCCCAGGCTGAGCCAAGATTCTTAAGCTGTTCTCTTCTGCTTCACTCCTTTTAAAAAACACCCTTCCAACTCCATGCACAGCCCAGATATCCAGGCAAGATGGAAGTGGCCCAGGCTCCCCAGTTATTTCTTTTTATGCTTATATTTATTTACACAGACTACAATGGAATGCGATGAAAAGCTTTGGGTCCTGTAAATACAGCAAGTGGGGCAAGGAAAGGAAGGGAGAAAGGAGGAAGGGGTGCTGGATGTTTCTTTCCCTGTAGAGCAGGAGTGCTGGAAAACATGGTATCTTTAGATCTTATGAGCTTATAGGGCTTTTACCATTATATGCACTTTCTGAAGAGCACAGAAACATCTTTCTTGGGCAGTACAATGTGGGGCAGTGTTGTGGGAGGTGATAACTGTCTGTGGTGCTTTATGTTTGGACAGCATCATAGGAACTCCTGAGGAGCCATCTGGGCTCTTCTCAGTTTGGCAGGCTTTTAAAATTGGTTGGGCTTGGTAACATTATATGGAAAAATAGCACTACTCATGGTAGCCTGGCAACATATGTGATTTTTAGCAGGATCTTGGTTGAACATTGTTTGTCTTGCAGGTTCCTGGGTGTTGACTGGATAAGCACCAGTCTTTAACCCCTCTAGACTGGTGTTCAAAACTTAGGGTATCTCCTTCCTCTTACTGTTCCACATATTCATTTGAGTTATCTTTTTTCAAACTACTGCAAGAAAAAAGTGAGAGGCTACAAAGGCATCCTACTGAATCCTAAAGGCTGTTGTCAAGGATAGACAGTGTTTTAACCACTGAAAATAAACCCCTGCAAACTAGAACAGATTTCATTGGTCTTTACCACCTCCCTAGCAGTCAAAAAATCAAGTTATTTGAATATCTGAAAATAATCCTGTAGAGATGCTATCTCAGAGTTCGTAGTAGAATCATCCTCAGTGACTTCCATAGCAGGTTAGGTTGTAAGCTCAGTTACAAGGCAAAATAGCTCAGTAACAGAGATTCTGTGACTGGAATTTAGCGAATAACTTTGATGAGGCATAGAACAACCTGAGATTTTTTTAAGCCCTCAGGGCTGGTTTGAATATGTTAACGTTTTTGTGAAATAAAAATTAAATTAGCTATGAAAATTGGAGTGGTAGTGTTTTTCTGGGTGTTTTGGCTTGAATCACTATGTAGCATACTACAATTCTTACAAATTCTTGTTTTGAGAATAAATTTGATTATCTCTGCTGAAAACTTAAATAAATTTTATTTTTGTTATAAACAGGTCTTGAGAAGGGAACTACAAAAGGTATCAGTGAGTCTACCCTCAGTTTTGCCCTGGGTTTCAATATGAGGTGGTGATGTGATAGGCTGTGATTTTTGAAGTGAGACATTATCCATGTGTTGTCTGTGCTTTGAAGAGAGGGAACTGAGGAGCAGAAGAAGAATATTTATGAATAGTTGGCTGCTGTTTTCTGAATGTGTTTGTTCTTTGCCTCTGTCCTTTTTTAAGCAGAATCACCTGATGCATTCTCTGTATTGCAAAGGGAGCCTGTTCATGGATAATTTCTGCAAACTCTCTCTGCCATCCTCTGTGCTGCTCACTAAAAAGCAATGAACATTCATTGAATCAGTTTTCCCTTCAACACTGTAAAAAATACAGCAATTTCCATTCCAGACCACCTTTGCTGAGGCCATTCACCCCCTTTACACCACATTTCCTTGAGGTTCCTTCTGAATTGCTCTCAGGCTCCTGGAACAATTCAGTCCCTGTAAGGCACTTGCCGCATATTTTTGCAGACTTGTGTTTGACTATAGTGTGGTGCTGGTCTGATAGCCATGGAGAACTAAACAAAATAGTGTGGGTTTTCTCTAGTATTATCCTCCAGGGGTTGTTTCTGTAATCAGAAAGAAGTTTTTTCCACTGCAGGGAAATGCAGCCAGAAGGAATAATTCTGCCAAGTGGGATTCTGCTTTTCAGTTGGACTACCTGTCCTGAGATTTTTGGTCATCTTGGTTAATTACCTCAGATTACATTTGTTATTTATAAATACTCAGAAGGAAGTTGCAAGATAAGACAACTTAACTAGAAATAAAAGAACAAAAAATCCGGGGGTGTGACAATACCCGTTAAATTGTGAAGTAGATTTTTCTGAAGACAGATTTGAGAGCAGAAGAAAGAATATGATGCAAACATATTTGTGTTCTGAAAAGTTAGTAACTGATTACCATCAGAGAAAGCATTCTTTAGCACGTTCATCTTGGAAATGGCCATATATGAGAACACAATGAGATCATATGAATATAGGTTTGCACAAAATCCAGCTGTTGAGATGTTCCCAAGATACCAGAGGCCAAAAAAAGCATACCAGTGAACAGGGATGTGAATTTATGCCAGCAGGCAGTTTGGTGACGGGGAGAGCAAACCTTAGGATTAAGTCAATTTTGGGAAGTGCTTTTTTGTTTGTTTGTTTTTGGTACAGTCTTTCTGTATCTCTTTCTTGGACTAGTTAAATGCTTGGCAAAAGCAATAAATAACTGCACAGTGATCCCACAGAGTGCATATGGAGAAGGAGAGCACTAAATAAAGGGTATGTGTCAGCAGAGGACATACACGCCATGAAAAAATCACATCATTATTGGGCATGAAATCCCTGCACCATGGGCTGACAAAGGATATAGCTGAGCAAACACTTGGGGAAAATAGGACTTTATGTGAGACACAGAGAAAATTATGTGGAGATTACTTCAGGAGACAAAAATATGGTAGGAAACCAATCCTTGTAGGGAGAGGATTGCCCTGAAGAGAAGGAAATGAAAGAGCCTAATCTCCACCCTGGAGTTAACACTGGTGGGTGATGAAATCTTTGCAAGGTTTGTGTGGTCTGCCTACCTGCCCCTGAGAGAAGATTTGTCTCCATTGGAGACTGAGGAGGTACCTTAGGCTCTCATCACAGGCTTAACTTGTGTCAGCTGCTCATGACCAGAAGTTCTTGCTACTTGGAGAGTGTTGAATACCTAATGTAAATTGAGGCTTGTTTTGTGATCCATTTGGAAGAGGTCAATTATTTTCACTCTCTTAATTCATTCAGTTTCTGACTGCTGGGTTGGAACAGTTGTTGAACAGATGCAGAAGCAGAATTTTATTACATGGAGAGGCTGATTTGAGCAGAGCAGGTATGCAGCTTTCTCAGGGAAGCAGAATTTTGCTCTGCAACAGTACTTCTGTTCTGGTGAACAGCTGAAGAGCCTCTTGCAGTGGTGATTTCATTAGAATGAAGTAGACATTGCCATTTAAAGCTTTTGATAATAGTGGTTGTTAGTACCAAATCCCTGGCAGTCTCCATGGAGCCTCCATGCCTCTGTTGGTCATGGGGTAGCCTCCATTGGAGTTACAGGATTTACGGCTGCAGCCTTCAATGAGTGAATACCTTCATGTTCCTTGCCAGTGCAGGCTTCTCTCTGGTCTGTTGTTTATCAGCTTGTACTTGTGTTTATTATCTCGATTTGCACAGGACATCAAAAAGTGTCAAGTTCTCTTGCTATTGTCCTAACAGCCTAGTCTTTGATGCAGTTAAAAACCCCATATTGCATACGCTATGGTTCATAGTGTGAAGCACTGTGAAGGTCAGCTCTGTCTCTGCCCTCGCTGGAGAAGTTAACAAGAGCTTGTGTCATGGAGCAGACAGCTCCGATCCAGCCTTCTTCAAAACAATACATTTTGTGCTACGCCTAAAGCCAGCAGTGAGTCAGCTAGAGGAATTGACTCTCTGGTGTCATCTTGGTGCCAGCACACTAGGCTGGATTCTGTTTGCCAGCATTAGGTAAGCATCTGATGGCTTCAGGCTGTTTTCAGACTGTGGCTTCAGCTTCCTGAGCAATGATCTGCAAGGAAACTGAATCAGAAAGCTGAAGGAAAAGGTGGGTCATGTGGAATGTTAGTGAATTACGTTGTTTGTTTTAACTCGATGTTATGTCCTTTAGTTTGACAGATTTCAGGCATTTTATGAAGCCTGGCCATGCCTCAGGAACCTTATGAATATGCAGTGTGCCCACCCATTTTAGTGAAAAGATACCTTTGTCCTTAGAAAGTTGGATTAACTATGTTCCCAGCTAAATTAGTAATTCAGGAATAGACTCTTGACTCCCAGTCTTGTCTTGCACACATGGTGATCTGATATTTGCTATATTTTCTGTTGCAGAAGGTTGTGGCCCTTTGCTTTTGTAACTTTACATCCACCCATTTGTGTCACATAAAAAAGGGAAATAGATCTTTGAGTCTGTGGTGGATAATATTCAGGGAAAATAATACTCATGGGGAGGAGGGGGGAGGACTTGATTATTCCCAAATTAGAATTACTCAGCTAGTGTCTTTAGCAGATCGGTACTGCAAACCACACCAACTGAATGAGATAATTACTTGAAACTGAAGCCACAAATTCGTTCCATGAAGGAGCTGCTAATATCTGAGAAGCTATTCATGTGTTGAGTAGCACGTTGCTGAACAGGAGTCATGACAAACAGCAGTATAGCAAAGGTCTGCTTCTTAACAGCTGTGTACATTTCTCCATTAGGGAATGCATCAGCCATGTATGTGAAGCCTTTGAATATAGGTAATATTTGCCATATGAGTGGAGATACTTAACAAAACAGAGAAACAGCTGGAATTAAATCCCATTTTTGTTTGCTAGTCAGCCTAGTCTTCTTTCCTTTTAATTACCACAAGGTCATGGAGACTTGCAAGGGGAAGAATTACTTGCCAGAGAGAGAAGCCAAGCTAATCACTTCACTGCCATTTCTCTGAAACCTTACAGTATGTGTACAATTTTAAAGCCAATGCAGTAAAAATCCCTGGTTAAAATTCCTTTTAAAATACGTGTGTGAGTGAGCATACAGTTCTGTAGCAGGATGATAACAGTTCCTTTGTTGCTACAGATCCCTTACATCTTTAGCTGCAATTTTTCTCCAAACATGCTTCCAATACATGTTTCCAGGAGAGAGTGAACAAGAATGCGTATGATTTTTTTTTCCTCCTGCTGCCTTTGTAGTTAATCACATGATGGATCCTGTCCAATGAGATTCCCCAACAGTACAGGTAGTTATTGCTGTGTAGTACTGGCTTCTCACTTCTTTAATTCCAGCTGCAAAACTGCATTAAACACACTTAATTACTTTCATAATGCCACTAATTAATAGGAGAATTTGTGGTAGTTGCCATATGGAAATAGGTTAAACATAAGAAGGAAAAGCAGTGCCTATGAAAAAAATTCTATTAAAAGTTGATCCAAGGAATGAAAACCTTGTGAGCATATGCACAAATGAACAGATTAGCACACTCCACAAACTCTGGAGGCAGGACATTAAGTGCAGTTGTTAGAAAAGGGATGTGAATTCGACTCTGGTCCTCCACCCCTTTTCAAATTTTTTTTTTTCTAATGAGTTCGTTAAAGTGCAATCTATTCCATATGTGTTTAAGAGGGAGGGTGATGGTGGCTACACTTGCTATTAGTTTGCTGTATCTGCATGCATAGTTTAGTCAGTGTTAAGGAGGAAAGAAGCAGGAGCAAGACTTTTCTATCACCTGAAGCAGCATCCATGTAGGAAATCAGGATGGCATGGATGCTGTTTCCAATGTCAGATTTTAGGACATCCTTCCTTGCCTTAAGAGATCAGTTGGCTCAGAGTAAGTAAAAGATCTGTTATAATAGTCTGTCCAGATGCAGTAAAATGCTTTAGATTATCTGTCCCAACTGTTCTTTAATTCAGGCTCACCACCAGAACTCTTTGTAAGAATAACAGAAATATTATATCCTAAAGCAGGTAATAATCTATGTAATTCTGTATTTTTACTTCTGTAAGTGCTACTGGTTTTTATCTTCTTGAATACTACTTTTTGCCACCGACACAGTAATGAAGGGATGACTTTCACAGTGGTGACTATCTAACATCTCTTCTCATTAACACTGAGCAAAGGGGAAATAGAAGATTAGAAGATAAAAACGTTGAGGAAGTGGAGAGCTCATTGCATGTATTTTATGAATAAGAAGCATCAGAGGTGAGGACAGTAGTCAATTGTATCATCAGGGTGCTATAAATAATTCTGAAGTAATCTCTTCTCTTTATCATTGAGAAAATGAATTAGGTGAAGCTGATGGGGCTAGAGCCTATGGTTTGAATTTAGAAGAAATTATAGCAGTCCAAGGTGCACAGTGTTCTGCTGGGAGCACTGGGAAGGAAGGACTTGATTGCACAGCTTTGATGGGATTGTTGGAAGGAGAGCATGGGAGCAGGCGGAGGCGAGGCGAGATGGGGGGAGCAGTCCAGCAGAAGGGCAGGGGAAGGGGCGTGGGGAGCGGCCGGAAAACATGTGTGAATGGCCCCTGGCAGGCGGGAGCTGCTTCACAGGTGACACTGAGGTGACCTATTTCTGGCCACCAGGTACCTCGGGATCCGCTTCGTCTCCTGCCCGATCTTTGGCTCGGGCGGCTTCCTCCTTTTCCTTCTCCCTCAATAGCGCTGGGCACAGCCCAGGTGAGCTGATCTCCAGCACAGCGTGAACTGCAACCGAGAGTTCACCGTTTTAATTAGACACAGCGGGAGGGGAGGGAAGAGGATTTGGATCAATGAGTGTCTCCGACACAGTAAGAGCCCCCGACTGTTACGTACTTGACCTTGAGCGTGCTTAGGCTGGTGGGGAAGCAGAGTTCAGTCCGTGCCGATGCCGAGGGGGCTGGTGTGTGGCATCCCGACAAAGCACTGATCTGCGTTCAGCACACACCACCATCTGTTCTTCACTGCTGCTGGGTATCTAAGCAGGGCCACGTCTCACATCTTGGAAAGCTTTTGAAGTCTCTGAAAGCATAGTGTAGTAGTTACCTATAGGCTGTGGCAAATCAGAATCCCTTTGAGAGTTAAGTCGGTTAAAAACTCCCAAAACTAATGGTGTTTCGGCTCATATTCGCTTGCCATTTGAAGGCCTGGTGATCTCCATTAGTGAGGAAAAATTGTTGCAGTAGCACTTTAAAATTATATGGTGACATTGTGATGTTCGTGTGTGTCTGGAAGAGCAGAAGTGAAGCTGCTGATCAGTTGCTGTTCTCTGCACAGACAATCAAATGTGGATTTTCAGTGATTCCCTGCAGGGCTTCAGCCGGTGCGTTCCACTCTGTGTGAGCACAATTGCGTGACCAGTGCTTTAGACCCAAGCAGATAAAATCCTCAGAGTCAGGGAGAACATAAGGAATCTCATGTTATTCAAAGGTAACTGGATACAGTCTTTGTTCATTAATATAGTTTTGTGAGGTGGCTTAGAATAGACTACTGTGAGTGTAATGGGTACTTTCAGGCATCTGCAATGCTAATCCACTGCCTCTGCCTGTATTGGAAATGTTATCCTACAGTTTGAAACTGAGATAGACAGGATGTTACAGTTAATATCCCAAATAGCAGCACAAAATATTTTGCTGGTTCTTATCAGTTATTTAGTCTCAGTAGAAGAGAATGTACATTTGTGCTGGAGTTCCCAGTTTTTCCTCATCTGATGCTATTGGTTCAGCATCTTAGTATTAGACCTCTTACGGATATAGATACTATTTTGAGGAGATAATGTAAACTTTTGCTCTTTGTCTTGAGAAATATCCTTTCTGCAAAATGTTTACATTAAACAGATACAATCTGTCCCACGTGAACAGATGCAGTCTGTCCCATAACTTCAGACAAAGAACATCCAGGCTTCCCTGTTGCCTCTTTCTCCAGCAAATATGTTCTTTGAATTGGCGCCTGCGCTCTCTTTCACGCTCTGTGAAATACAGCTTGAGGAATCTAAATCTGTTTCCACTGATTTCAATCTACCTTGTCAGCAGTTTCTGGGCTCCCTAAAGGTAATAAATGGGAATGTGATATTTTACTGTCATGGGCCCGCTGCTATCTGACAAATATAAACAAAAATATAAACACTGGGGGCTGAAACTCTTATCTGCTCTATGAATATTGATTTATGAAGAACCTGAGACAGGAGTTAAATTAGTATTTTTAATTAGAAAGAAATGGGAAGCTTTTGGGTGCCTATTACTTTTTTTTCCTTTCTTTCTTTTTTTTTTAGTTGGCAATTCCTTTTGAGCTTTCTGTATTTCTTTATCCATACCGATTATCTAAGTGGTTTAGCACCACATTTGCATCAATATGTTGCATAATCTTCAATTATGATTTTGGTTTTTGGAGTTCCTATTCTCTGAGAAACTTTTATTGTTTTTCTTGGCTTAACTGCAGAGTGTCTCCACCCTCTTCTGCAAGTGATCAAATTCTGTAAAGAATTCTCTGCTTTGGATAGACTATTACTTCCCACCCATGCTGTTCTCTCTGGGGTTGGAAATGTTATTAATTTTATTTAGTGTAGGGAAAGGTTTGGCTAACCCTTCAAAACAATCTTTCAAGTCCTGTAATTCAATAAAGCCCTTATTTACAATGGCCATAGCTATTTTTCTCAGTGCTGTCCAAACTGAGTTCTCTCTGGTTACAAGAGAATGAAGCATTGTTTTCCATTCTGACAGCAAAATGGTTCTATTTTATTTTTCAGTTCAGGAAAAGTGCAGCATAACCTTATTTAAAAGGTTTTCTAGAAAAAGAAGCAGCTGTTCCTCTCCACATTATGCTATTTCTAATGGGCTTTGCACCAGGGATTGAGAGAAGAAGACTGGCAGTTATATATGACCTGATGAATGTAAAACTGTATTTCTGAGACTTGGATCTTCCAATTCTTTCCAATCCTAATCATGGCCTTTTTTTTACACACATGAGCACTGAATTTCAGTTCTGTCCATTGATTAAAGAGTGTGGTTTATTTCTTCCTTTGGACTCAAAATTATCTAAGTACAAGATAATATTTTATTATTGTGTGGATAAAACCACTTCCCAATAACTGCCATTTCAGATGTATGCACTGGTTTTAGTGAGGTCTCAGCCTAAAGCTGTGCAGATATGAACAATGATTTCCTTGCACAAACATACAACGTGTGAGTAGTGGCAGTATGGAAGTTGTAAATGAAACCTTTGGAAAGCTATACAGCACAGAGGCATTGGCTTCCTTCCCTTAGGATCCACCAAAGAGCAGCTGGGAAGGAAGTAAGAAACTCTAGGTTCAAAAAGAAATATTGTCTGGGGTGATCTGTAACTTAGTGTTGTCCTTGACAGTTTCATGGCAATTGTGTTAGATACCACTTGACACTACCAGCAATGCAATTAGATCTTACTCATCCCTTCCTTTCACCCATGTAAAAGAGAAAAATCAAAGCTGAAAGGTAGTTTTTCCTTCCTGTGGTAATTGTGGCATTTCTTAAAGCACTGTGAACAGGTTTGGAAGTGGCAAGGGCTTTGAAAGAACATTTGACATGAGCTGAAATCTGCAGCAGAAATTTCCAAAGATCCTTTTTCTATAGTGGGCTGCTTGTTTGGGTGTGTTTTACAGGGATAGCAATTCAGTGCTTTGTGTACTTCTGTCCTGCAGCAGTTTGGTGAATTTCTTTCCAGCTTCTTGACCAAATGGTCCCAGAAGTTCTTTTATTCATTCAGCATGGTCTGCAAGTGTCAATCACGGATCAGAGCCTTGTTTGTGAGGAACTGAATTCATGTCAAGACTTGAGCACATCAGTGTGGACGCTCAGACACCTGAAAGACAGGAACTGTCATTTTCATTGGTTCAAAGTTCCATTTCCTGCCCACCCTTGCAGTTCAGATGTGTTGTGAACAAAGCAGTAACTCCACTTGCCTTCTCTCTGTGCTTCAAGGCACCAGTGAAGTTGGCCTGAACATAACTTGGCTGCAGAGCTGCAAGTGCTGGCAAGTGCATTTTGTTTCATCATTTCTGGCAGCAGTGTGCTGCTGAGCTGTGGCCACCTGTAGCACACGGCACCACCACAACCTGCACATCCACCACCTGGAAAGGGATGAATAAAAGGTGTTTGTCTGTGAGAAACTGGAAAAAATGGTGAATCTGGAGCTTCATCACTACTGATGAAGTCAAGAGAACATGGGCCTGCCTGCCACACCAGTGTAGGGAAGGCTCCACCAGCACAGTTCAGACTTTCCCAGAGATCCCAGAAGACTATTTGATCATTTATTCTGACTCTCCCATATAAATTAGATTATAGTATTTCTCATGATATCCTGTGGGAAGAGTTAGGTCACAGCTTGGGTTAGACTTTATGATGTGTCTGTTCTCTGTCTTGGAGATTAAGATTTTGTATGCTCTCAGTAGAAAGCAGAGGGTACTAAGGGACCACTCATATGTGAAAATGGGCACCTGGTCCATCTCCAAGCAGCCTGGAGATTGCACTCCATCAGGAATATATTCTAGAGGAGAGGTACCATAGAAGGACCCCTTCCCCATCCCCACTGCAGAGCCATTCTGCATCTGTGACTCTGACTTTGCTAGGGCTCTCGCAGGTCAAAGAAAGACAGATTTAGATGGAGTTTTTATATATATATACATATATATATATCTACATACATATATATTTATATACAGATATATAAACCCCTATATATAAAGAGATAAAACAGATATTTATCTATACAGATATAGCTCTCTGTTGTTAGAGTCTTTCCCCTAGATGGTCTTGTCTTTTCTTTGTGATCTAGATACCTGTATTTTTCTGCTATGGGGACTTGTGTCAAAAGAAGATCTGAACAAATTGAGCTGTCTCCTCTGTGCCTCAGTCGTGGGCATCTGTGTCCCTTGGTGCTGCCTTAAAGGATCCCTGCAGAGACTTAACCACCCTGAACCTGGCATCCTTTGCCTCCTGCTTTGCCTACCAGAGTCCTGCTGCTCAGTTATGGGCCCTGCAGCAGGTCGGGATCATGCTCCACAGCTAAGCAGTAAGTAACTAAAGCTTTAAGTGTCCTGCTAACAAGCGTCACACAAGCATAATCCAGGCCCTGACTCAAATTGACAAGGACAGGTTGGGTTCTGAAATAATCTCTTTAAATAGCGGCAGCCATCTCTTTCAAAGGCACATCCCCCCCCAGGCAGCACTGAGAGCTGCTTACAGCACACCGCCTGCTATTTCCCACCCAGGCAGTGCAGGGCTGACACTTCTCACAGGCAAGTGTGTCCCCTGCCAGCCGTCTCCCAGCTTTGCTTTGCACGAGGAATTACAATGAATTTTGCAGCACAGTTTATCTACTTCAGGGTGTTAAAAAACAGAAGGCCCCGGGACTGCTACAGGGAAGAAGAAGACTACGACCCTTTCTGGCAAAGGTTGGAGAATATTGCTGTCTGACTTAGAGCTAGAGTGCTCCTTTATCGCCCTCAGGGGTCATGGTCAGCCCTCGGGGTTCACCCAGGGCCAGGCCCACGGACATGATAATCCCTGGACCCCTCCTGCCTCCTTATGGTGTCGTAGTTGGAGTTTTGCTTCGCCTCGTTGTTTATTTAGTCGCTGTGCTGTATAGGTAATGCTTTCTCTTTCCTTTCCTTATTTTCTTTAAAAAATCAATCCAAACAAAAATCCCAGGAAATTGTTTGTAATTTTCCATAATCTCACTGGATTCTATGGGTATGACTTCCTCTTGGTGTTGTCCACTAGAAGAAGTGGAGATCTGAAAATTTTTAGCCAGTGGAGTTCAGCTTTTTTTATTTCTTCATGAGTACAGTATCAGAAATAACCCTAGACAGGCCAATGGACTGCTGAAAATTTATCTTGGGATAGTCCGTGTCAGATCCTGTTATTACAGTTCTGTGGTTGTCTTTGTTATGGTGCTTATGGTGATTTTAAATTCCTGTTTTCAGGCTTGGATGGTGCAGATGGAATTTAAGAGTCATCTCGTGCCCTTGTGTAGCGTGAGCTGAGGCTGTGCACACACATGGAATGGTGGTATTGTGCAACCTCATTCTTAACCTTTCCCATAGTTTATTTCTCCATCAGTTTTATTATATCTGGAGACCACTAACAAGATCACGCTCTGGTTTTTCCAGATCTGGTACAAACAAGGGACAATTCTCATTTTCTGCTTCTTCTTGTTGCAGATGTGGCTAACATTTAAAACACAGATTTTTTCAAGGGGCCTGATTCTGTTAATAAAAGGGAAGACAAGGTCCCAGCCCTGCAATGCAAAAAGAGCTTGCCCAAAGTCACTCGTGATGCGACCTGTTCTGCAGTGCACTGTGAATCTCCTTTCAGCACAGAACTACTCTTTCCTCTAGTTTGAATTATGCTATTTGGTCCTAATTACAAATGAATCATGGAGATGTGTTAGTCACCAGAAAACCTCTAGACTCAGAATACATTCAATTTAGGAAAAGGTCTAATTGCTTGAAGAGATTTAGCTGCCAAACTGTGTGCAGTGTTGGATAGTGATCATTTGACATTCACAGCTGTGATTGTCTTACAGGAACTTTTGAGAGGGATGTGTCTGTTTGAGGCACAGTTGGTTACCTCTGCTTCAACACTTCCATGATGGGTGGCCTTGTGAATTCTTGCTTTCAAATTGCTTTTTCTTGTGTTATCTGTTTAGCAGCTGCTACCCAGTTGCCATTGCCAGTAGTAAGCAATGACATGTGCATAGCGTGTAGGGAAGAATGGCAATAGATTATGACCACAGATGAAGGCCGATAGAGTGCTAGGCTCAGGCACGGGTAAATCTGACCAACCAAAATTAAGGAGAGATTTTATCAGAGGTGATAATACAGCTTGGTTGTTTCCAGCATGAACTTGAGCTTTTTTTGTGTGTGTTGCTGGTGCAGCGGCACATGGGTTTGTCAGACCCGTATATGGTGAGCAGAGTTTAAAAAGCCTGCTGAGTCTCAAGGCTTGGTTATTATGTGCCTATCTGTGCTGGATGGTCACAGTGCTTACACTTTTGTTGTACAGGCTGGTTACTAAGCCCTGATCGGTTTGTCTTTAAGACACTCTGATAAATAGCCCTGCGGAAGTCTTAGACAAGTCACTAGATCTGTCTGTGCCCCAGTTTCTATCAATAAAGTTGAGCTAATATTTGCTGAACTTGTCTTTCTGTTTAGGGGAAGGTGTTGGTGATTCCTATGTGTTTTAGGAACAGTCACTTTGCAGAGGGGTAGGTATATAAATTCTAGACATGCATTTCCATCCTGTATGTACCACTAGTTGGAGTGATACAGTGTCAAATGGGTGTTTTTAAGTACTAGTATTATACAAAAGACTGATAATTTAAGAAAACCATATTTGAGTGCAGTGTTGTCTTTGATTTGTTTTAAATTTATTTTCAAAGAGAGACCTAGTGTGTTCCTTTCCCATGCCTGCAGGAGTTTACTTGTCACTCTGTAGTGGTGTGCAGAGCACTCAGGCACTATGCAGGGGAATTCCTGGCAGTGAAGATAATATCTGTTATGATGCTTCTTGACACTTTTATCTCAGCAAGCCTCTATTTTTCTACCAATTTCTTTCATAAAGTCTCACTTGCACAAGTTGCTGAGATGCTTTAAAGAATTGCTGCTATTGCAGTATTTGGATGTATTTTGGAATGGGTTAAAAGGTAGAAGAGGAGTTGAGACGGAACAGGAATGTTTAGGAGCTATTGGGAAAGGGGATTGCAACAAAGGAGGGGTCTGGGGTCAGAGGGGTCTGGGAGGCTCAGGCATTGAGAAGGGTCAGAGGAGACAGTGCTGGGACATGGAATTAGAAGGATTAATGGAGCTGAAGAAGTTCTGGGTAAAAGGGATTTGATGAGGGAAAGGGCCCTCTCTGCCAAGTCCTGGGTTTGCCTCTTTCTCACTCCTGTAAGAGGAAATCCCAGCCCCAGTTACATTGCAGTCATAAGCTGAGCAGACTGCTACCTGCAGCAGGCTGCTCCCCCTGCCTTGCCCCCTGTACATGATCCATCTCTGCTCAACACTTTGAGGAAAGAGGCAGAAGTGACTTTAAAGGGGTCACCTTCTGCTTTAATGAGAATTCTGAACTTGCAGCTTAAGATTTGAGCCCAGTTACCTGAAAGCAGGTGACAAATATATCTAAAACTGTATCTTACCAATGTCTCTTGGTCAGTGTATTCCAGGAAGGTCTTCAGGGAGCCTGAAGATGAAGGCAGCATATAAGGCAGGGTGTATAAAAACAGGACAAAATTAAAAATCCACATGTAGGGAACATGTGCGTATGAGTTTGAAGTGGAATTCAAGCTTAACATTTTGAGACTGCTTAGCCCGAGCTGGGCATTGGAGTTGGAACTTCTTGTCATGGCACAGTCTCTAGGGATGCTAACATATTCTACAGAACTTGTGCCATGCTGTTGGCATCCACAAAAACCAGGTTCCTTACCTGGTGTGCAACAAGCCAATAATTACACACCAAGAGAGCCATTCATTATACTTGAGAGTTGCACAAGCCTGCATGCTCTGTCCATTCCACAAATCAAGCACATCAACTATCAATGCTTTTTACCATCTATACATTTTAACAAACAAAGGAATCAGATTTCGTTTGCTACAAGTTCTCTTATTAATTAGTTTTCTCTCTTCTATTGGTTAATGATTCTCTTGTTTCTTATGCTAATTAGTCCTCAGTGCTCAGTCTTTCTCTTCTTTTGGGTCAGTGGTTTCTTGTGTTGGTGGTCGGGATCTACCCCTGCCAGAATGACCTTTTACCCAGTTGGAGCTGATTTCAGCACAGCTGCTGAGTTGGCTTTGTTGATTTTTTCTTTATCTTGGGAATTCTGCCAAATATCCTTGGGGCCCATAAATTCTGCATTTTTTGTGTCCACTATCAGTGGTACATCCTTCTCCCCAGGCTTCGTTAACCTCCTCTGAGGTCTGAGATCACTGAAGCATGTCAAGCCCTGAAAGTTACCAAGGCAATTCTGCCAACAAGTAATTTGCTTTTCTAGTGCATGGACATCACTTAGAGCTTGTTAGCTGCTCTCTGTTTCATGGATTAAATCTCCATTCTTGTTGATTAGGCTTGAAAATATACAAAGATAAAGCATCAAAGAACATTATTTCTTAAGAAAATTTTTACATTTCCACATTTTGCAGCACTGTTAGTCCCTCTTAATAGTGAATGTAGATGTCCCTCACTGTGAATGCAGATGATAATAGCTGCAGTAGAAATGACAAAGGCTGAGTTTTCAGTCTTATATTAAAATTCGTTTCCTTTTGTGGCAATTGAATCTCCATCTGTGAAGCAGTACATGAGAATGTATGTCCATAATTCCAGCTTCATGTCTGCCTCAAAACATGCTGTTGTGACTCATTTTGAAAGCCTAAAATCTGCCAAATGGGCCAACTGCTGATGTTGGGTGTATCTGCAATCAAAATGGCAGCACTGGCTCAGGCCAAAGAGCAGTCCTTCTCTGTGTCCTCTCTCTAGTGGTGGCCAGTAACAGAGCTGAGGGAAAAAAAAGCTACCTAAGACACTTTCTCTCATGCTTTCATGGAGTTTGCCAAGTGCCCAGGGGCTTCCTGAACCACAGATTAATTTTTGAACGATGTGTGTTTTGGTCACTACTTCCATTTAGTTGTGCAGGTTTTTTAGTAGCCTGTTTACATTGTTGTTCTCCGTAGAGTCCTCTGGCAATGAGTTATTTTCTCTAAGAAGGGAAATTTCAAATTTTCTACCTGATACTTTCATATGATCTCCCCCTAACATTTACACTGGGTGGAGTGATGACAAGTCTTTCACAACTTGCTATTCCCTGGACAACCATGATTTTGCAGATTTTGCTCCTTCAGTTTTAGAGGCTGAGGAGATTCAGGGCATCAGTTTAATCTGTTCAGTCTGTTTCGTGGGTCCTGAGGGAGGCAATCTGCATGTGCTTCACCTCATGGGGACATGTAACTGTCCATCATTGCAGGATAACTGCTTGGACACCTCTTTCTCTGTCTAATGAAGGCAGCAGTTGTGGTCTTTGGGTATAGTGTGCATTACTGCCTTTTATCTTCCCCAAACTATTTTTGCTGGTTTCATTATTTTCTTAGTTTGTTAATATTACTATTTTTGAAAATTCCTTCTCCCTGGTGCAGTTTAACTGGATGAATAGTATCAGTATGTTCAAAAAACCAAACTGGAAATAGAAAAATTATTCGTTCCAAGTTGTTGCTTTTTATTATTGTAGGAGTACATTTTGGTACACACTGTCTTTGCATTGATTTTGAGATTTTAAAATATGTAAAGCTATCTACTTAAACAAATTATATTTTTCCCTGTGCCTTAATTATTTATGGAATGTCTGCATATGGATCTTCTTTTTTTTCCAGTTATGCTGAGCAGCTGTTCTTGAAAAAGTAGGTTTATAAACTGTATTTTCATGTTTGCTTTTACTAATCACTTTAAAGGTAAAATGTTGTGATTTATAACCACGTAACAAAGCTTGCCAGCTGGTTATTTGTTTTATGTCTGGAAATAAACAGACCTTTTAATGAAAACTTTTGACAAATTCCAAAAAAGGAAAAGCTCCATTAGAAAGGAACAGTGTTTTATAATGCTGGGGTTTGTATTTATATTGGCTCAGATCTTCATGTGGTGGACACGATTGCTGGAGTAGGGACTATATTTTGTTACTGTGCTAGAGGAGTCACGTGCTGTGTTTTTCTGAGTACTTTCATGCTTTGCTGCCTGCTTTGGCTGTTCCTGTAAAAGAAATCCATACAGATCTCTGCCAAGCATGTGGAATGCTTTTGAGGCAAGAAATACTTTTGACCCAACAGGGTCATTCTTTGCCCATTTGTTATGCTATCAAACCTCAGCCCACTGTTTACCTTGGGAGTTTGAGAGCTCTAGGGTGATCTGTGGCACATCCAGGCAGCCTCAATATGGGAAAATGTAATTTTCTCTAATGTAAATGAAACATGTGGGTGTAGAAGGAGAAATGAAGTTATTCTGAAATAAATACCTACAATATATACATATATATATACAATAGAATGGTAATATTCCCTTGATAAAGAAGCTGTTGACCTTTTAGATGCAAAGGTAGGATAGCTTTCATATTAAATATTGAGACAGTAATATTTCAGATGTGCTCTAAACCTAGCTCAAGCCTGAAAAGCCTATTCATCTTTTACAGCTGTTTGACTTTTGTTGCTCTTTTCCAATGGTGACAAGGTGTTGTCTCCACTGGAATCCTGAGCAGACACTCACTGTTCATGAGCGTGGTGCTGCACATCAAGGGCCGAGAATCTGATTTACTTCCCTTCTTTTTTTCCACCAAAAAAGGGAAACCTAAGACTAGGGCAAAAAAACCAATATACTGTTTTGGTCTTTCTATTTGAAGATACAAATATTTGATGGCACTAGTATGGTGAGGCATTACCATGCACTTCTATTTTCTCACAGAATCCTGCTTCATCAATAAACTTCTTGTGGTCATCTTCGGCTGGGTTTTTTAATGGAACTTTTAATTGCAACAGATGCAATGAAAAATGAGAATTGTTCTTTCGTCTCAAATGCCAATTGGATAAAAAAAATTGACCCATAAAATCACAAATTTTTGACTTGCCTTTTTTACTCTGCATATACCCTTTTAACCCATTTCCACTGTGAGAAACATAATTCATTGTTAATGCTTGCTGAACAGTTTAGATAGTATGTTCAGAAATAAGATATATCTGTTCTCCCTCTTGGAGTGGTTGTGGGAGTCTGGATATGGAAAATATTTTTTTGGAAGAGAGGGGTATGGAATGAACTCTAACAGTGCTGTGGCCTCTGGGATGCTGCTGCTTTTGCTGGGGGCTGTGCTGTAACAAGTTCACAGGGAAGCAGCCTGATCAGGTTCTCAGCTTTGCGTTAAGCAGACTAATGTGCACCCAAATTAACACTGGAAGCTTAACATCTTTATGAAGTGTTGCAGCTGTCTAACCCCAACGGAGCAGAAATGCAGAAAAGTATAGAATGGAGCTACTTGATAAGTTATTTGATTTGAAAGCAGAATGCCTGCTGTGAGGCTGTATCAACTTTAAGGTACACTATCAGGAAAACACTTTAAATCACAAGTTTCAACATAAACAGGTAACAAATTTATTTATCTTGGAAAATTAGTGTTCTCATTAATTTTGGAGAGAGAAGACCTTGCTACAAAAATTTTCTCCAGTGAAAATATACAGAATGATTGATGCTACTGGTATATTTCTTGATTCTAACAATAAAACATCTAATTCACATATTGTTATGTGAATTCCTCAGTGGAAAAATTGGAAGTGTAATAGGAACCAGAGCTACTGGCACAGATTATTGATACCATTAAGGAAATGAATGATACTGCACAACGTGGGCAATTGCTCAAAAACCAGATGTTTCTAAATATTTTAAAATTCTTTTGGAAATTGTTGCAGAGCATATTACAGTGCTCATCACTGCTGTATAACATGTGCTTTAGCCAGCCCTGCTGATGAATAACTGCAAAACTTAGACCCAAATTATTTTAGGAAAAGGTAAATATTTTTTGTTGGAGATCATGCTGGAATCTCTGACATAATTTAATGTGTTTGTTTTTAGAAAACCATTTCTACCAAATAGAGTAATAGTGAGTCACGTAGAGGAGCTTATACCATCTGTGTAACTATAGCCACAGACCAGAGGTGCTATCAGCTCTTTTCCAAATCACTGGTCTTCTGTTTAATGCTCCTTTCCCCCATAATAATCTCCAAATCCCAAGAATTCCTAGAAGTTTTGCATTTATCTGTTAATAGGACTGCAAAATCCTGTGCTAGAGTACATTGCTCCTTGTGAACTGAATGCTGTGGACCCTAGAGTCAGGCTGTTGAAGGCAGCAAAACTGGCAAATTTTGTAATGGTGTTGTCTCTCATAAGTTTCTTGGGGAAGGAGTTTTTTGTTCCACCACGTTTCTAGCATATCTACATATGTATTTACCTATGAAATGTTAACCCACAGATCGCCCCCCCAAATTCTTTAGCTCTGTAGGAGGATATAATTGTCATCTCTTATCAAAGTAATTTCCTTCCTGTCACGAGGCAGGTGATGGCTGTCAAGAGTACGCTCTGCAAGTATGCAAGGGCAGAGAGCAGACCTCTTGGGTACAGTGTAGTGGCATTTGTTACTGCTATTAATAGTTTATGGGAATGGTCTGCAGCAGCCACTTGCCTTTTTTGAAAAAGATAGAATTGCATACAATTCCATTTATTCCAAATTATTTGGAAGCACTGAACTAGGATCATTGCCCTTTGAGTACTGAGTACTGTGGAAGGTCTGGCTGTCCAGAAAAAACAGATTATATATTTTTTATTTTCTTGGGTAGGACAGTTTCACAGTTTGCCCACATGTGGGGTTATTTGTGGCTTTTCTAACAGCTGGAAGGTTAGAGTATCTGTCAGTGCAGTTACATATAGGTAATCTGACAATACTAACTCAGTCTGCTTGTTTGAGGCTTGCAAGGAGCAACTGAGATGTGCATCCTTCTTAAATGCTAAACATCAACCCTTTAATGATCCAAGCTTTTCTAACAAGTTTCTTTTATTTGTTTTCAGGGATGACAATAAAATAAAGAAACAAGATACCCCAGCACTTTGTGATCTTCACTGCTGTAGGGATGTGCCCATTAGAAATGGCCTTATTGGGCAAAAGCCACCCTCTATCAACCCTGAGAGACTGAAGGATTTTGGTGAGGAGGATTACCTGAACGGGGATGTGAAGACCTGGGAAATGAAGATAGTGAGCCGAAATGAGGAGTTACTTAGGGATGCCCTTTCCTGCATCCCTCAGCCAAGCAGTAGGAGCAGCCTGGCAAGCTGTAACAAGATGATTCGATTTGAAGACATTAGTGCAGCAGCCTTCAAAATCCAGTGTGGTGTTCAGAAAACCCCCTGCATGGTAGGGAATCTTTATGATTTTGCATTCTCTTGATGTTTCTTTTCTTTTTCCTTATGAAAGTTAATCAGAAATGAAGGAAGATTATTTGTGAATTGCGGCAGATAGATCTGTGTAAGAAGAATCATGTTCATATTATTTTGATTTAACTGTCAATAATAATTTACTTCTTACCTGTTTACACTAACCTAAATCCTCAAAGATTGCAGTGACCTGTAAACAAAGGATAAAACACATTAGGCATGGACTTAATGCACCATGATATTATGGTCCCAGTGAAAAACTCCTGCTACAAGGAACCTGAGTTGGAGGTGGCAGACTACCAGTGTTTGGGTAAGCACTCTTGTGGGAGGGTCTGGTTTGGAACCAGCCCTCATATTTGGAGAGTTTGAAGGTACAGATTTCCCTTTTCAGTCAGGCCGTACAGGAAGGACTGGATATGTTCTGTAACCAGGTGTTTCTCCCACAGGTGTCTTCAGCAAAATAAGGATGGTAAGACAGACGCACACAAGCATGTGCACCTGTCGATCAGTCTAGGTATAGGAATGACTGAGGTGCTCCCATCAATGTACAAGATCAGCTAAAGCATAACAGTAGTACAGTGACAAGCTGTACTGGATTTCTACACTTTTCCATGGTGTATTTCTACTGGGGGGAGCTCTTTAAGAAAGCTTCTCTGGGCACTCTGTGGCTAATCTCCTCTTTTCCTTTTGGTGAGTGAAAAGAGTGTCTTTGCCACATGGCAATTCCTAGCAGCAGCCCCAAATCATGCTTTGAATGAATCCTTGTGGATTGTTTTTCTGGCATGCACAGGGAAAGGACCTTGCAATCTCAGTCCCTGCTTGGGGTTAGCAGTCCCTGGAGTTAAGTTGTTGGGTCCTCAAGATGCAGTAGTTGTCTTCATTCCCAGATGGTGCCTGCTGATCCAGAGACATCATAACTGCGGTGGTTTGTTAGCCGAGCATTCCCAAAATAAGGATAGCTGGGCTTTTTATAGCATGTCACTGAAGTGTGTTGTGTGTCAAAGGACATGGTACAAGACAGTTTGTGGCTGTAAGGTGGCACAGAAAATTGGACCAGAATGCAGGGAAGTTTTGGCTAGGGTAGCATTACTTTTCTTCACAGCAGCTGGTATGGGGCTGTGTTTTGGATTTGTGATGAAATTATTGTTTATAATACAAAGATGTTTTTGTTGCTGCTGAGCAGCTCTTACACAGTCAAGGCATTTTCTGTTCCTCAGTCCATGCCACCAGTGAGAAGACTGGGGATGTACAAGGAGTTGGGAGGGGACACAGCTGGAACTGCTGACCCTAACTGACCCAAGGGACATCCTATACCATATGACACCTTGCTCAGCAACAAAATTAGGGCAAAAGTTGGCTAGAACCTGTGGCTCAGGGTCTGGCTGGTCATCAGCTTGTTGGTGGTGAGAAATTGTTTTCAATTGCATAAGTTGTCTTTCTTGGGTCTTATGTATCTCTCTTTGTTATTTTCCTTTTAATTACATTGTTGTTATTGTTATTTATTTATTCTCACTAATTGTTCTTATCCCAACCCATGAGATTTCTCACTCTTACCCTTCCAATTCTCATCTCCCCCAGATCACAGGGGGAGAGAAATGAGCAAGTGGTAGGATGGTGTTCAGTCACCAGCTGAGGTTAAACCATGCCACTCCTCAGTTTAAATAGCTCCTTTCTTCTGGGTGTCCCTGGCAGATTTATGCAACCCAATTGTGCCCCCTTTCTGCATTTACTCTGTCAAGCTAAACAGTCTCACTTTCTGTGGTCTTTTTTTATGAACTATGCTTTTAAAATTATCAGAATAGTGGAAAACCTACATCCATATAAAAAATCTGTATATTTCAGTGTGAAAACAGCCTATGACTATTGTTATTCAAAGTAATGTTCCTGCAGAAGTCATTAGTGCATTTCATGCATTGATTCAAAAGCACAGAGTGGTGTCAAGAAAAACACAGAAAACCTTTAACCTTTAAAGAGCCACTTTCAAGGACATTTATTTAGATTAAAAAAGTGAGAGTGACTATAATCCATTCAGTTAATTGAAGGGAGAAGCACTTTGCAGGGTGATTCCTAATCTGCAGGTAAGACCATGGATGGAGCATCCTGTTTCCTTAGACAGGATATGGCATCATGAGTGAATTGTGTGTAACATGTCAAAGAGGTAGTGAGCATAAGAGAAAAAGGAATTGATGTTAAATTGGACACCTGGTTAGGCTACTGATGGAAAGGTAAGGGTTGTGTTGTGCTAGCTTTGTGGAGGCCAGAGGGAGGCTGTGCTGAGTGTTGTGTGTTAGACAAGGTATCTGTAGTCCTTAGATAAGATCACAGTGACTAAAGGGAAGTTTACAGGCTGATTCAATGAGTCTTATGAGGTCACACATCAGGTCAGTTCAGCTGAAAATAGCACTGATGCCTGCTTTGTTAAAAGTAATTGCTATATTTAGGCTATATGAAGAAAAGCCTTATTAAAAGGCAAATGAAAAGGATAACTTAAAGTACTGAGTATCTGTCTCGGTTTGAAAGACAG
>VZRF01012755.1:0-177870 GCA_013396875.1 Vireo altiloquus
GAGAGGCTGCGGAGTCTCCCTCGCTGGGGATATCCAAGAACCATTTGGAAAGCATCCTGTGCCATGTGCTCTGGGATGACCCTGGCTGAGCAGGGAGGTCGGACCCACTGTGGTCTCTTCCAACCTGACCTACCCTGGGATTCTGGGATTCTGTGATACAGATGTAACACAGTAAAGCAGGTAGGGTTGGATTTTGCTTTCACAAATATGAGACACCATGGCCAGGCACTACTGCTATCAGAGAAGAGTTGGGAGGATGGAAGAAAGAAGGAGTAAAGATAGGATTTGGGCAGAGATTCCACATCTCTGGGATTGGGCTGCTACTAGATGTTGGGAATATTACCAGAAGTCCATGAAAACCCTTTCGAAAACCCTTTTTTCTTCTTTAAATCTTAGCATAACCTTTACTTCTACTGTTAAGTAAATGACATTTAAGCTTTCTGAATGGAGTTCATTTCCCTCTTTACAATACGGATTTTTGTTTCCTTTTTTGTGTGTGCTTCCCCAAATTTATATCTCACTACCTCAAAAGCCAAGGGAACATTGCAACACAACTCACAACATAGCTCAAATCCTTAATATTAATAGTTTTGTATAAGATCAAAAGATAATCTTTGGTACTTTCATTAAGACATAGTGGTTTTTAAAGGAGACAGTGTTATTCACCAGCCTATCTCAAACCTATGAAGAATTACAGCATTTATTAGCAGTGGTACTAATGAAAGCTTTCCTTGTATTTCCCACAAAAGTCATGATTTCCATCTCTTCATTCTCTTCCACTGTACCCCAGAGTTAAACTATTTTCCTCTGAGATCCTGCAGAGTGACCCCATGCAGCTGTCAGGGGCCAGAATGGAATCCCACTGACCCCTCCCCAGGCACTCAGAACTGGCTAATTCCAGGTGGCTCCTGACTGAGGGATAGCAAAGGTGAGCACCAGTGGCCATCACTCAGCTCTGCTGAGATCAGGGTCTGGGCTGGACTTTCAGCCAGAGAAAGTCCAGAAAGTCCAGAAAGTAATCAGAAGATTACTCAAGTGTTTCATGAAAGCTGACGATGAATACAGCTAAATTGTTCTCTGCAGGGGGTCTCTGGTGTGGCTCAGAACAAAATCACCTATAAATAAATCATACCTACACATTTCCCTTTCACACGACTTTTTAGACCCAGTCAATTAGAGCATGGTGTTAATAAAGCCAAGGTCACAGGTTTGATCCCTGTACAGGCCATTCACTATAGAGTTGGACCCGATGATCCTTGTGGGTGCCTTCCAACTTGGAATATTCTCTTATTCTCCACATTATAGCAGCAACTCTGTGATGAAGCACTGCATCTGAATTGTTTCATTTCACACCTGGCTTCCTCTTTGTATTAATGTTATTTTATGCATTTAAATTTCAGAGGAAGCTAAACAGAAGGTAGCGTAGCAAAGCAAACCTCGCAGCCTCGTTTATCAGCGTCACTTAAGGTGATGCTGTCTTTGCTGAGTCAGAAAGCTGCCCCTTGATTTATGACTGCCTGCTTTTTGGAAGAAGCTTTCCTCAATCACAGGGTCTAAGGCCTAAAGAAACTTTCCAACCACCTGCCCTGACAATCCACGTGCTGCAGGCTGTCACGTGTTCTTGCAGTGCTGTGGTGCTGGTGGATGTCTACAGCAAGCCAACAACATGACATTTGAGGGACTCAGCTCTGTCGTGCCTGCTAACAAGCTTTTGTGCAGTGTGTGTAGGCAGCTTTAATTGCTTCTGCTCAAAGCTGGGCAAAGCAAAACTATTTCCTTTCAAGGTCATCTCTGGGATGCTTCTGAGTTTCCAGGCCTGATGCTAGCTAAGATTTGTTCAAAGAAAAAAAATCTGTTTAACTTCATCCAGCTTTTTCTTGGCTGCCAATAGGCTTTGGTAGAAAAGAGAGAACCAGAAAATAGTGTTGTTGAAAGATACCTCTGTTCTTAGTTATGCTGGGAACAAGATATTGGCTTTTCTGGGAAGGCAGCAGCCTGGGTTAGTAAAATCAGGAACACTTTTCTGAGATTTAAGTCTCTTCCCACCAAAGGTCATTTCTACACAGTTATTCACTTAGAGGTATCAATTAGCCAAAATAGAGGTGGATTTGATCCAGATGCTAAGAACTAACCCCTGCTCATGTGGTTTATTGACTGCAGTAGAGAGCCTGTTGATTTACAGGCATGTAGTTAAAAGGAGATCCAGGACTTAATGAGGTGCCTTAAAGCAAGGAGTTATATATGAGAGCCTCATGAGTTGAAGGTGAGGGTGCAGCCTCCAGGCAACTGAGAATAGGTGAGTCGTTGAAATAAGCTCTGGAATCAGTGCCTTAGTAAGGCACTTGCTCATGCTAGGCTGGTCTGGCTCCCCTGGGACTGGGACCAGTTGGTCCCAAATGGAGTTTTACTGGAGACCAGCCTCTTTGGAGAGTCAAGGAAGTCACAGCACCTGTCCCCCCACCACCACTCCTTTTCTTCTTTCGACACAGTTTTGACAATGCAGTTAATATCAACAGACAGCTATTCCCACCCTGACTTTGAGGGGAATGGTAGGATGCTGTTGGCATAAAAATTCTGTGGGAAAGGGTGGCTGTTGTTGCTTACTTGGGCTGGTAAAATGTTAAATGCTGAACTTGGACTGGGCATCTGAATGTGGGACTATTTAATTTAAAATGGAAATCAGCAAAGAAAACTGTATGTATGATTTCCGACCAGACCTTGACAGTACAGCAACATGTTTATTCATGTTTGCTTCTGTTCTGTTGCTTTACGGTCAATAAAATGGGGTGTTGTACATTTCCAGTGTAAGCTACAGTCATTGCTCCTAATAATTTGCCCTTTAGACAGGTGATTTTTCCAATAATCCAAATTACTGGAATGCTAAATGTCTCTCAGAAGAGGGCCAGACCACTTAGGAATATTGGGAATCACGTATACACTTTGTATGCGCTTTATGAGCTACCACTTGCAATCCCTCAGAAGCCCACGGATCCTTGGGATTGGATGGAAAACCACTGCCCCAGATAGAGAAGACGAAGGAAGCTGCTTGTGTAACCCAGCTGGGGAGCAGCAAGGCTGTTGGAATAATATTGTCTATTAAGAAAACTGAACCTTATGCAATTTGTCAAATGGTCACTTTCTGTTATGGTGATTTCCAAACAAGCTTGCTTCACAGGTCAGGATTTTGTGCTGAACTTTCAGATGTGGTTATTTTTGCTCATTTACATGAGATTAAATTATTTCTTAGCTCTCTTCTGTCATGTCATGGATGGGCACTGTAAACAGTACTAATGAGGCAGTATCTGTTATCTTGTAGTACATACAATTAATCATCAAGCAAAATTAAGATAGGCTGAATTTCAATGTTTGAAACAGTGGAGGGGATTTAATCAAAAATGACATGTGGGTAGCTGCAACAACCTCACTTTTTTTCGTATATTCAGGTTTGGAAATGGACTGTAGGTAAACCTTTTTGGTAGAGCCACTGAATTTTCTTAAGAAAGGATGTTTGATGTTTGATCTTTGCATACTTTCAAGCCTAATCAACAAGGAGATTTAATCAGTGAAACAGATAGCAGCTAACAAGCTCTGAGAGATGTTCATGTGTTAGAAAAACAAATTACTTGTGGGTGGAATTGCCTCGTTAAGGTTTAGGGCTGGACATGCTTCAATGATCTCAGACCCAGGGGGAGGTTAACTAGGCTTGGGGAGAAGGATGTACCACTGATGGTGAACACAGAGAATGCAGAATTTATGGGCCACGAGGACGTTTGGCAGAACTCCCAAGGTAAGGATGAAACTAATAAAGCAACTGTGCTGAATCAGCTCCGGCTGGGTAGAAGGTAATTCTTGCAGGGGAAGATCAAAACCACCAACTCACAGACCACTGACCTGAGACACCCAGCTCAGAAGAAGAGAAAGCCTCAGCATGGGGACTAATTAGCATGAGAAACAAGAGAGTTATTAACCAATAAAAGATAGAATTCTAATTAACAAGAGAACAATGTAACTTGTAGCCTAACCCATTTGTTTGCTAAAATGTATAAATAGTAAAAAAGTTTTGATAGCCAACCTGCTTGATTTGTGGAATACCACAGAGCACCCAGGCCTGCATAACTCTGAAATAAATAATCTGTGTCTCACTTAAGTGTGTAATTACTGGCTTATTGCGCACCAGGTAATGAATCTGATTTTTGTGGATAGCACAGGAGGACAGACTGTGGGAGTATTTTATTTTCCTTATTTTATTTCATAATGACTGATTGACCAAACTCAGGTTTGCTAGAGCAACTTTTTTTTCTTCTTGGTTTGGATCCTAAATTTACTCCTACAGTGCTTTAGAAATATATTGTATAGAGGAAAACCAATGGAAATACCTTGGCAACACATTTATAATAAAGAAATAGGTCACTGTTACATTTTTTTACCAAATTTCCTGTGGAATGAATGTCATATTTCCTGAAAACTAAATATAGCAATGTGCATTGAATGCTAATGTGTGTATTTCTCAAAATAAAAGTGTTATAGACAGATCTTCATAAAGCCTGCAGGGGTTTAGTGAGGATTTTAAAGATAAATTCTTGATTACATCTAAAATATTGCAGACCAGTTAAGGAAAGTGGTCAGAATTAGTCAGTGTTTCTTGTGTTTCTGTAAATGTTTTAAGGGACAAGAAGTCAGAAATGTTTAAATTGGAAGTGTTCTGCTTGGGGCAATGTGGAATATGTCACTCAAGGTAGAATTAATGACTTAATTGTCCCTGTTTTTCCAAAAAGGCTCTCATTAGGGACTTGCTTTAATGCTTCCTGCTTCATGGGTTTGCAGGAATGACCAAGATATTATTAGTTCAGACCCAGAACGGATGCTGAGTGAAAACAATTCTGCCACAGCTTGAAATACAGTGGCACAAAGCCTAACACTGAAATATTGTGGGCTTTGCCTGATTTTGCACCCTCTGATGTGTGGTATAATTTGTAGGAAGTCAGAACCTAGGCATCTGCTAAATCCACAGGCAGTTGACTAGAAACAAGCTGAAAGATCCCTCATGAGCCTGATCACACTGTGGAGACAGTGCTGTCAACATCATACACCCATGTGCGTGCCAGGTTTGTTACCTTGTGCTGGTGAGGAAACTCAGATCCACAATGCTTTCAAAAACTTCTTGTCTCTCACCCAGCCAGGCCTGACTACAATGTCTCTACTCTGCCTGCCCCCAGATGGGCATAAATAAAAGTAAATTCAGACACTCTTGCTTTGGGATATATCCTTGAAAAGATGTAGGATTTTTTTTTCCCCCCCTGACGTCCACTGATTGAATTCTTCAGTCTCAGCACTTCTTTTCATTTTGGGGAAGAGGGAGAGTGGGTAAACAACTGGTCCTGTTGTATTGGCAGCACAGAGAAAGATGGAGAGGGAAAGTCCTGTCCCTTGGCAGAGCCTGGGTCTCCCGGAGAGCTGCAGGACTTTCTGCCAGCAGGAATTGGGACAGCTCTTCCCCCTGACCTCTTGGAAGCAGAGCAATGTGGTGCTGTGGGAAGGACAGGTCAGTGGCTGGGCCTTGGGGGATCTGGGAAACTGCAAATTACTGAGAGCTGATCTACCAAAGACTGTGCCCAACCAGCTGCTTCTACAGGCAGAAAAACCAAAACCTGACACATCCCACACTCCTTGTTTTGTTGTTGTTACATCTTTTTTGTTTTGTTTTTTGTTTGGTTTTTTTGTTTGGTTTCGTGGGGTTTTTTCCCTCACATCACTGAAATTCATCTGCTGCCCAGACGAATCTGTTTGCTAGCAGAGGTACACAGAACCACTCAGTAAACAGGTTCATGAATGGCCAAGGTGCAACACAAAATATGTGGATCAAGGCAAAGGCTCTGCAGACCAGCCCTTGCCCCACTGGAATGAGCAGTGGAGCACAGGAATGAGCAGAGGAGCAGCGAGGGCAGGCTGCAGGCAAGGCAGGGAGTGGTGCATGGGGAGCTCTCTGGCTGCTCAGCTGGACTAATGAGCCTGTCCTGCTAGTTCCCTCTTCAGAAAGCTCACATCGGCAGAATTAGCTCTGGAGGAAAAGGGGGACAGCGATTTTAAGTGTCCTAAGAGACTTTTAAAAGCACCAGTCGTGTTTGAGCAGGGAAAGCTGCAAATGTTTTGATGTTAATTGAAGGATGTTTCAGCCTGATGTAATTTGTTCATTGCCCTGCTGACAAATTATGTGTCTCTGTGATATGGTGGGTGCCTTTATGCACTTCATCCTAATTATTGATAAGTAAGTGTGAGCAGTAATAATGCCTAGCCCTTAATGGGGGGAGGGAGAGGGGGAGAGGAAAGCAAGCATTTTTAATCATCAGGACTTCTTTGACTGTGACTGGTGGTGAGAAGATCATGCCATTTTAGAGCTGGGAAAGCAGGCCTGTTAGAGGGTCTATCCTGTCAAAGGCCCCCCTCCTGTCTATAACCTTCATTGCCAACTCATCAGTTCTGTGAAAAACAAGCACAGAGCTGTCATGAAGTCAGGTCATTTTGGGGAATTTTGACTGCAGGGATTTTTTGTGACTCTTATCTGAATGTGGTGGTTTGATGTGGGCTGGATGCCAGGTGCCCACCAAAGCCACTCTATCCCTCCCTTCCTCAGCTGAACAGGGGAGAGAAAATACAATGAAAGGCTCATGAGTTGAGATAAGGGCAGAGAGAGATCATTCACCAGTTACTGTCACAGGCAAAACAGTCTCAACTTGGGGAAATTAGTTTAATTTATTACCAATCAAAATCAGAGTCGGATAATAAGTAAAACAAATCCTAAAAATACCATCCACCCAACCCTCCCTCCTTCCCAGGCTTAACTTAATTTCTGATTCTCTGCCAGCAGCACAGGAAGATGGGGAATGAACAGTCAGTTCATCAAATGTTTCTGCCACTGCTTCCTCCTCAGGGAGAAGAGTCCTTCCCCTGCTCCAGCGTGAGGTCCCTCCTATGGGAGACAGTCCTCCACCAACTTCTCCAATGTGAGTCCTTCCCATGGGCTACAGTTCTTCACAAACTGCTCCAGTGAGATTCCCTTCCATGGCGGCATTTCTTCAGGTTGTGGAAAACAAATATGAATATTTTTGGTGGTAGCAGGGCAGGGAGCAGAAGTCAACACGGGCTAGGTCAATGTCTTCAGTTAGAGGCTTCAAAATCACGTTGTAAAAGTTGGCAGCAGCCAAGATCTCTTCTCTGAGGAAGACTTGTCCCTGCCACAGCTCTCTGCTCACTTCTGTGCGGGTGTTTAGCCTGGGAAGGATTTGGTGTTGTGGTGTGGTACTTCTGATCAGAATGTGGTACATAACCTGTGTTGTAATTTGGTTTCCAGTTCTGGCTGCTCCTTTCTCGAGTCGGTTTGTTGGCAAGTGGAGCAGTTGCACATTCTGTTTCCGGAGTGATTTAGTATGAGAAGGGTTTAAAAAATCCCCAGAGGTGCTAATCTTAGGCAGTTGCATATTCTTCATATAAAACTATCCTTCTGGGAAGTCTTCCAGTATCTAGATAATTTCTTAAGGGGAATTTTGGCACTTTGCAATGCGCTGTGTTAATGCTTCGCAATATGCTAGCACGCAGCAGAGTACATAAAACTCATTCCAGCCACTGGACACTACAGTGATAAAGAATACTAAGATTTTTTTTTTAATAAATCCTTGATTAATAAAAAAATAACACTTCAAGATCAAGCGCTGGAAGTAGATCAGATCCAGTCCTTTGCTGAATTACGAAATTAAGCTAATGCTCTAACAATCTCCCAATTTTTTGGATGGGATGGAAAATGTTTTGCAAACTGGAAGGGTTATGAAAGTGGAAATAGTGCGGTTTCCAATCCAATTCTGTAACAGAGATAAATAATGAAGGAGAAGCAGAAATGGATGCTGCTGAATTTGTGCCTCTGAGTTAGCGAGGCTTGGCCCCTTTCTCAAATGTGCTGCAATTGCATGAAATGGTTGAAGATGAAAAATGAGTTTTCCAGCCTGGACCCAAGTGCCCTGTCACATTGTGACAGTTAAAATGGGTAAATAAACACCTTATTAAATATGAAAGTGCAATTTAACAAAAAACAGGAATACTCTGAAAGATGAGCTGAAGCTTCTGACGAAGGAAGGGCTAGGTTTTTATTTTAATTTTATTTTTGTTATTCACCACAGTAAAATGTACGTGTAGGTTTCTGAAGCTTCCTCTGGATCCACTCGAGGAGGTCTGTGCTTTTTTTTTAAGCTGGGGCCTCCAGAGCTGGATGCAGCATTCCAGGTGGGATCTCACCAGAGCAGAGCAGAGGGGCAGGATCACCCCATTTGCCATGGGTGTGTGTCTGTCGTGGAGTGTTTGTCCTCTCAACAGGCAACCCAAGCCAGGCCGGTTTGAGAGGGTGTTTGGTAACCTCTCTGCTGCTCCATCTGTGGGGGGTTTTTTTCCACGTTTTAGATCTGCCTCTGGAGGCTAAATATGATATAGCAGTTCTTATTTTCGTGTCATGCCTTCACAGCTGTCACTTTGAGCGTGCTTGGCAGGGTGATGAGATTGATGGCGAGGAGAGGTGTGAGCAGGTCCTTCACTGCTCTCCCAGCCTGAATAAACATCCTGAGTGTGCTGGAGCTGGCACTCTGCAGCAGGACTGCTGAATCAGGCACCCGAGGTACCCGTGGCAGGACATTGCTAGAAGCAAGCCTTGTATTTTCCAGCAGTGGTCCAGAGGGAATATAAGGTTTGACGGGCTAATGTTAATTAGCAGAGCTCCCCAGCTTTAGCAGTTCTGTGGTTTCCTATTGGAATAAGGCTTGCACAATCATTATCTCTGTCTCACTTTTCTTCCACTCCCAATAATTCCTGACCCTGGCTGAAAAACTTGATCGATCTAATGAATGAGCAGCGTTCCCAGAGTTACTGAATTTCTTACAAACACTGGGAAAATTGTCGGCCAAAGGAAGTTGGTCCTGATTGACTCAGAAGTTGGGTGCCTCAGCTGGCAGTTGACCCAAATAAGCATCAAGGCAAGCTGAAGGGAGAGATTAGCAGCAAATGTCTTGTGACACATAGAGAGAATTTGTGAGTATTGTAGTGGGGAAAAGTAGAAAGGAAAAAGTTCAATAATACAATTATGCTGGGAGTAATTCCAGTAATTGGTACACTGGCTTGTTCAGGAACCAGAAAAGGGAGGAGAATTCCCTATAAAAATTTGCAGCTTTCCTGTTGATTCATTGTCCAAGTATCTTCTAGTCCTGTGTGAAATTGTGTAGTCAGCCTCTGTCTTGTGGGACTTGTCCTCTCTTCACATGTCCAGTGCCACCAGAGATGATACAAACACAACAGAAACTGGGACCTGTAGGAGAGTGATCCTGTGCTATCAGTTTTGTTGTGACTGTCTTTGTTGTTTCACAGCACATCCGAATTCTGCTAAAACAAACTTGAGCTGGAGGAGCATTCCCTGGGAGAAGGACCTGAAGAGGTGGTTTGGCACCTGTCAGAATTGGTGATGCCCTGCTAGGGTAGAGGTGCAGGTGTTGTTTCAGATGTGTGAGGATGCTGAAAAGGGATGTCTGTGAGTGTCTGCCAAGCCCTGTTTATCAGCAGTGAGACAGAGCTCAGATCCACATGGTTTAAATGGCCACAGGGTCACTACAAGCTCCAGAGAAGGCACACCCCCTCTTCTAGGGGTTCTTTCCCAGCAGGAGACATCCTGTTTGGAACAGACTGAGGGGCTTATGGACATGTGTCTGGGTGACCACAGAGAATGAAAAGCCACACAGCAAGTGGGAGGCTTGTGGCTGGAAATGCAAAATTATGCATGAGCTGCTCAAACCCTGGTCACTTCTGTTGCTTTGTTGTTGTGGGAGGTAGCAGGATTTTGCCAGCCTTTGGGCACAGTAGGGTAGAAGGATGACTCATGCCTAAAGCATGATCAGGTTTTGAATTAAAAATTTAAGTCACAGATGGACATTTGGATGTTTTTTTAAAATGAATCTGTTTCAAAACTACCTTTGAAGGAAGACTAGTTGAGAAATACCCCAAGCTACTCTGTGACTATTAATATTAATTGTGAGAATCTGTTAATCCTCCAAGTGAGGAGATTAGGGAGAGAAAAGACGTATCTCTCCTGCTTTAACAAGACCTGGACAGCTTTTAGGAACTTCAATTTTAGCCTCTCATCTCAGAGTATATGGAGCACATCAACATTTGGGTTCAGATTTGGTAATGTCTTGGGCATTTCATGAAGAAATATCAAGAGCTGAGTAAGTCATTCTGACCAAACACTGTTTAAATTTGGTTATTGTATAGATAGGTATTATTGAGAGAAAATGCAGAGAAATTACGACACTTCAAATTATTAGGCAAGACTAACATCAAAGCTATGCAAATTCAGGTTGGGTGCTGAACACATATCTTCTGTATTGAATAACTGTTTTAGGAAAGGATCCTCCAAGCTCCTTCAGCTCCTGATGTCTTTAAATCATTACAACTATATAGCTTCCTTCTGGCAAGCTATTTATTTTAGCATAGGCAGGCTTTGGTGATGACCTGTAGTTGGTTATAGAAAAGGGCAAACTTGATGATTTCCTGGTCTGTGCTGGAATGAAATCCTATGCATAAATTAGACTTTTTCTTCAAGTTTTGTTTGCAAGCAAAAAAGCTTTATCATTAATTGACATTAGTCTCTTCCCTTCTAGTATTTTCCTTCTAATATTTTCATGAAAGATTCATCTCTGCTTTTATGAATAGCATTAAAATAGGGCTGTTAGCATCTACAGTGAGTAACCATCTTTTAAAATTGAATCTAGAGAGTACCACCAGCTTCCTTGGGAAACAAAAGGAACAAACAAAGAGCTGCAGCCACACTGACCACTGGAAGTATTCAACTGCAAGATTCACCATTCAGCTGTTGATCTGTTTTCTGCCCAGGGGGTTTTTATGGCATGAGTGTGCATTTTGCAGTGCTGCTCTACATCCTGGAGGCACAAACCTTTGCAGCAGGTAACAAGGAAAGCAAACCAGTAGAGTGCATCTTCCCGCAATGAAAAACACAGGTAGTGAGGCCCATTAGAATTTTAATTATGATGGGTATTTCTGAGCAATATATATGATATGGGACATTCTGGAACTTACCGGAAAGCTGTGAAAAACATTTGAATTCTCTCTGGTGATTTGAACCAGTCTGAGTCCTGGGGGCTTGCAGGGATGGGTGTAACTGCTTGTTTGGGGTCTCTTACCCACGTACTCCATTTGAATCTCAAACTCCAAAGCACTGCTGATTACTCACACTCCCAGCACGGGTGCTTTTGCTTTGGGGGATTAAATGAAATGCCATTTCTAGAAATTGAGAGGAGGGGAGGAGAGTATTAAATGTCTCTCTAAGACATCAATCACCTGGGGCCTGTTGCTGCCAGGGTACGTGGGTGTGGTATATGATTATGGACTGGTGTTTCTAAGATGCATTTGTCCCCAGGTAATCATCACTCTATGCTTGCTCTTAACTCTATACCATAATGCTTACACTGATTTTTAAACAAAACAGCTCTGAATGACTGTGGTTTTCTACCAGAGCACTGGAACATAATTTGGAAGTTGGAATTGCTGCCTTCCTTCTCTTTCTTTCTTGGGGTGGGCTGGGAAAGGAGGGCATGCTGGGTTAGGCAGGACACATTTTTTTGTGTGTAAGCTTCTCACTCTGGATGATTTCCTGGTGACCCTTCTTCAGCTCAAAGCTATTTCTTCGGATAACTAAATTTAAATTGGTGCATCAAACCAATGAACTCAAGCTGACTCCATCAACCAGTCTGCACCTTTGACAGGAAGAATTACACACAGTGCTTAGGAGTGAGGTGTTGTTCCCAAAATAGGGCTAAGATTGAGCTGTGCAGGAGGCTTTCCGGTTTTACACAGTGGCAATGCAGCAATAAGGTTTTTTCTTATTATGCACAGTGGGTAGCAGCACTGTTATCCATTGCTTTCTAATTCTGTTCCCTAGTTGGAGCTGGAATGCTTGGGAAAGAAGCTAATCTCTCCCTAAAAGTTCATATAGCCATTGCCAGCCTGGATGACACCTCTTGCCATGCAGAATAAAAAAGATTGATGTTTTATAAAGTATCTGTTGTGAAGGAGAGAGAAATCCCAAATCTCCTGGCAATCTGCTGATGCAGGGAAGTATCTTGGCACTGTCTGAGCACATCCCATGTGCTGCTCTCTTTCCAGGTGCTGTCTCCCATGTACCTGAATTCTTTGCTCTTTGTGTGATAAGATTATCTGAGATAAGATCATCTTCTAAGATGCCCTTAGAACTCTTGGTTTCCTTGCCTGCTGCCCTGCTGCTTGTCATTCTGCTCTTGTTGCTCCTCAGGTATCCAGCATGGAGAGTATTTGTTTCTACTCTTCCATGTCCTTTAACTGCTTCTCTTCCACTCTCCCTCTTGCACTTCTGTCTGAGTCTGTTGGTGAAGACCCATCTAGACCTGTCCTGTACACCCCTCTCTCTGTCTCTAGGCCTGTCCTGCAGAGCTCTTCCAAAAAAAACCCTGACTTTGGCCTGTGGCTCTTTTGCTTGCTCCTTTTGAAGGAGAAATCAACAGCTTGCATGAGCCTGTGTGTTTTGCTCCATGCCAGGTATTAATGGAGCATTTAGTGAGTGTTGAGAGACTTGAGACGAGGTTCAGCAATTTCTCTGGGGCTGCTTGGGCTATCTGAATCATGCACAATATATGAATCAAAATGGTGTCTGCAGGCTGGTTTAACCCTGAGCATTGGAAAGATGCACATGTGAACCCAAAGGAGAGAGCAGAAGGGTGTAGTTGCAACCCAAACACATAAACAGATAATAAATACATTTCAGAGAGCTGGGGTGTATGGTTTAGTGAGCTGATGGTGGCTGATGACCATCTATATGATAGATATCAGCTTTAGCAGAGCTTAATCTGCAACATGTTGCTGCTTCTTAGGTTCCCCAAATAGAGAGAAACGTGCAGGACCCCCCTACAATCCCATAGGCTTTAAATATTTTGGGTTTGGAACTGTTTCTCTGGACTGATTAGTGCTCAGCATGACAGAGCTCTGAGTTCTCTCTTGCCTGGTTAAATTTGGCTGCTAAGTCTGTACCACTCAGTTCTTGGTTGAGGTGAGATCTTTCACACTTCCTCAGCTGGATACAACTCTTCTCTCCTCCTCATGGATGTTTTAGTATTGCAAATAACCCATCTTCTCATGGGCTACACAATGCAAAAGCTTTTAGAGAAACCTCACCAAACAAATTAGTGGCAATTATAAATTATGGTAATTACACAAGTAATGGCTGGAGAGACCAGCTGAACTCTTGGCACAGTCTGTGCAAAAATAGTAAGCTACCTAAAATCCTGGGCAGCTGCAGAATGATGTGAAAACACAATTTTATCACCCTGATGATGTGTCAGTTCTGGTATTAACTAGGACAGTGCGATGCAGTATTTTGCCACCTCCCGCTGCTGTTATTCATCTATACCATGAAAGCTCAATATTCTCTTTTGAAAAATACTGCAACTCACCACCTTGATAATCTTCATTCTGCTGCATGGTACTACAGCCCTCTCAAGAGAAATTGCATTTAAGGGGAGAGTTGAAACTAGTGCATCTATAGGAGACCAAATTACTGGAGTTTTATTTTAGTTATTGATTTTTCAGAGTTTCTTTTAACTCAGAAATAAATATGTCAAAAAAAACCCAAAAAAACCCCAACAAAACAACAGCAACAACAGCAACAAAAAACCACCAAAACCCCAAATCAAAATAAAAACAAAAATGTGAGAGTTTTACAGGGAGAACTTGTAGCTCTGCTTGTTTGCTCAGAGGAAAGAAGAAATATTTTTATTTCAGACCTATATTGTGTTTGTCTTTGATACCAAAAGAAAGAATAGCTTTAAGAAGGGTGAGTGTGTTGCTGTTGGGGGTGGGGTTGGTCTTTTTGTTTGGTTGGTTTGGTTTTTTTAAAATTTCTTTTGTTCCTGCATTGAAAGGACAACACATACAGTGAAATACACATTTGATAGCCCATACTTGTCCTCCTAAAATGAGGTCATCTGTCTAGTGGGTGACAAGAATCAAAAGTAAAACTTGTGCGTTGGGATAAGAACAATTTAATAATTTAAGACTAATAGAAATACCATAATAGATGATGATAATGATGATTAACAACAACAAACATGTGATGCTCAGTACAATTGCTCCCCATCTGCTGACCAGTGATAGACTCCACCCTTGAAACCAAACTGGCCTCTTCTGGGTGATTTCCCCAGTTTATTTATTTGGCATGATGTTCCCTGGTGCAGAATATCCCTCTGGCCAGTTTGGTTCACCTTTCTTGGTTATACTCCCTCACAGTTTTTCTTTTGTGCACCTCATCACTGGCAGAGCATGAGATGCCAAAAAAAACATCCTTGACTTAGGTTAAACACTTAGATGATTTAGCAAAACCCAAAACATCAGTTTGTTATCAACTTTATTCTCATGTGGAATCCAAAACACAGCACTGTACAAGCTACTGAGGAGAAATTAATTCTATCCCAACCAAAACCAGGACATAATTGTTAGTCCCTTCTACTGAAATAGTCTATTCTTTTCTGTTCTATTCAGTTCTGTTCTATTCTAGCCTCTTCTCCTGTTTCTGTCGTGTCTCCTTTTCTCTTCTCCCCATCCTTTTGCTGAGCAGTGCTTTTAGTCCTATCTCTGCTGGAGGAGGGAGTTGTTAAAAGCTCACAGGGCCTAATGTAGAGTTCACTGCTGTTAATGTCATTTACCACAGCCAGTGGCCATTGAAAGGCCAGTGAACCTGGAGTACATGAATGGGTGAAATATATTTGGTCTCCTCGTGCCTCAGAGCAAGACAAAGGCTTTGATTTTTTTCTTGATATGACAAGAAGCGTGTGGGCTAGGTGAGCAAACTAAGGCACGTGGCAAACCTTAAAATACAACAACCTATTCTCAGCCTTTCTCCAGCAAGCTCCAGAGATGTCCTTTGAGAGAAAATGGCCTGACTTCCCACTGTGTTTGTGTCATTGTTTAACCCCTGATGGTGGCTCAGTACCATCTAGCCACTCACTCACTCACTCACTCACTCACTCACTCACTCACTCACTCACTCACTCACTCACTCCCCCACCACAATTCCCCATCCCTGCCCCAGGTGGGGAGGAGAATTGGAAAGAAAAGGTAAACCTTTTGGGCTGAGATAAGAACAGTTCAGTACTGAAACAAAATAAAAGACAGTGTCAGTAGTAGTAACAATAATAATAATCATAATGAAAAGGGAGGGGAGAGAGAGGGACAAACGCCAGGAGATGCAAGTGATGCACAACACAATCACTCAGCTCTCACAGGCTGATGCCCAAACCATCTCTGAGTGGTGATCAGCAGCTCCCAACCAACTCCTCCAGTTTATATCCTGGGCATGACACTCTATGCTATGGAAAATCCCTTTGGAATGTCCCAGCTGTGCTCCCTCACAGCTTCTGGTTCAGCTCCTCACTGGCAGAGCAGGGAACACTGAAAAATCCTTGACTAAGGGTAGGCACTACTAGCAACACCTAAAATATCAGGGTGTTATCAACGTTACTCTCATCCTAAATCCAAAACACATCACTGTACCTGCTACTGCTGATTCCAGGACAGTATCCACCTCTTATTCCATATAATTTACATCATGCTGGGTCCCACACTTCCCAGTATTCCGTCACCTTTCCTATTTTTTGAAAGAGAGACACACACAAATCAGAAGTCATGGGCCTGCCGAGCTATAAATAGTTCACCCTTATGACAATTCAAATCCACCTAAGCTGCATTTCCTTTTTCTAAAAATAAATTAAAAACTCTAACCTTTTTCTTAAATCTATCTTGATCCTTTGATTACAGTCAAGCAATTTGATTTTGAAGGAAGGTTTTTTACAACTGGGAATGTGTTCCACTCTGATTTTGTGCTTGTGCTAATGTTCTGTAGGAGAAGGAGAATCATTTGGAGAGTGAAAGTGACTGAGGAAGAGAGATGGTGTCAGACAGAACAGGGTTAGTACCCGACGCAAATCCACTGGGACCATGGGGACACTGTGTCTGGAGAAACTGGGGACAGGCAAGCCCTGAATTAGGAAAATAAGGAAAGCAAAGACTGCCAAGCAGCAGAGAGATTTTCTGGGAGGGCATTAATGTAGGAAATCAGTCCAGGAGACAAACACAGATGAGACAGACTATTTGCTTAAAAGGTAATTTGGAAGGAGAGTTTCTCCTCATCTGGGACAGCTCCCTCCATCATGACTCCCTCCAGAACTGAGGCTGCTCTGGCCCAATTCTTATGATCATCCAGCTTCCAGTGAGAGGTTGGAGTGGAGATAATCAGAGTTTCTTGAAGTAGTGCTTGTGTGAGTCTTATCTACCAGACTTATCAGAGGAAAGACAGTATTTATGGGATTTTGTTCCTGCCCTTGGGGTGTTAAAATGAGTGAGACTCCCTGCTGGTGAAAGAACTCAGGATGTGGTGCTACAAGCCCCTATCCTGACCTTGTGCAGATGTGGAAACCTCAGCTTTCCACCTGATTGGTGAGGTTAGGCAGAGGTTTTGTTTTTCTGGAACTTCCCCAAGATCTTCTTGTATCCCTTGGGCAAAGCATGGGAGTGAGAGCAAAGCTGGCCTATGCCTGGAGAGTCAGGAAAGCAAGGAAAGACAGAAGGATGTACGCTGGCATCTCCTTCAGGCATCATTCAAGACCCCCTGAACAGAGTGCCTCAGCTGTGAAACTTGCCTCTGTTTTTTGGTCTTGTATTGCCCGTGGTCAGAGCAGCATTGACTCATTTTACTGTGACAATTTCTTCTTCTATGCCCTGCATTGTCATACTTCGTTGCCTGTCAGAAATGGAGGACTCTGTCTGGGCTCCCAGATGCTGTGGAGCAGAAGATATTCTATGGAAAGTTGTGTACAGCTTTCTCCCTCACCCACACTCTTTTCTCACTCCTTTTTAAGCTTCCTTAAGGCCTTGCTTTATCTCCTTTCCTTGCCCTTTTCTGTTTAGACAAATCATCACTTGCACCCTCTGCCATAAGGAAATTTTCCATGTGCTGCTGTTTCCCCCTCTCCTAGGGGCAGTTGCTTATCTGGGATCCCTGGTGGTCGTGGCTTCCCTTTGATCCCTAATGGAGCCTGTCACCATCTGGAATAAGCAAAGACCTTTCAGAGTAGTGGGCATTGCTGTTAGAGGCAAGTGTGCTGTCATCATTAGAAGCTGGTCTCCACTGGAGAGACATTTCTCAGATAGATCTCAATAGCAACATAACAAGATTTTCCAGTATTTTCTTTAAAAGCAGTGTATTTAGTCTTACAGCACATTGGGGTGGGGTGTTCTTTGCCATTTTCTCAGGGAAGGATTTAAAGGATTTACAGCTGTAGCATTTGGCCATTTATTGTAGAGGTCCGTGAGGTTTTCAGTTCAGTCTGGGAAAGGTTTATCCTGCAGCATGCAAATGCTTCGTGTTGGGAAGTCCACAAGGAAGGCATGGCTGTGTAATGTAACCCAGGAGCAGTGAACTACTCAGTGAGCCCATGCTGGAGGAGAAAACACACTCACTTGTCACACGTGGTCCTGCAAAGGCTGGCAGCCAAAGCATGGCAGGCACAGGAAGTCACATCCAGGATGGGCAAACATGCTGGCCTCAAATCTGGAAAGGAGGCTCCAAGACTCCCAGATCCCATCCAACCCCAGCATGTTTATGGAGGCAACCTATTAACCTATTTCTGCCTTTGAAATTGGATGCTAATTTTTGCAGTTTCTTCCAGTGAAGATATGGTGAAGCTTTAAAATTTTTCTTAGTTTAACAGTCTCTTCCTTCGCATGTGGAAACTGCCAAAAGCAACCTAGGAAAAAGGAGAAATTTTTAATTAAGCCACGTGTCTCTGCAGACCTTCTTGTTCCACATCCAAACTCTGCCTTCAAAATGTTTTATCTCCACTACCTGCCGTGTCTCTGGGCAGCAGCTACTGCTGGTCTGCTGTCCATGAGGGGTCAGGCAGGGATGGGTACTGATGCCTGTACTTTGGAAAGCTTCTTCAAACAGTTCCATGTCCTCATCCTCCCAGGTGAGCTTCTTTGTTTATTTAAAAATTAAAAAACATCAATGACCCAAGTTCTGGTGGTGCCAGTGCTCGACTAGCCTGAGGAGCTCCTCATAGGTGGATGTACCAGGCAAGAAAAGTGTTGTACTCAACAGAAAAGTGTTGAGTCACTTTTGGGATGTGCTTGACAAAGGCAACCAAATCAGAACATCTATTATGGAGCAGACGGGTGCTCATCTTTTTGCAGGGTTTCAACATCTGTGCACATCAGCTGTGTCTTTTGTTCACCAAAGCACAATATGAGATATTTTTTTAGGGAAGAAAATTCTGTTTAATATGTTTCACAATGTATTTGAAGTCCAGCACAGTAGCATTTTCTTTGTGCTCCACTCTGACTAGATCTGCCTTGGTTTCTCAGGAGAAATGCTTGCAAGGAAGGAGAGCACTCTGAGATCTCCTTTGATATACTGATGAAGGCATTGCTCTATTTTGTCTTCCAGCAGGCACTCCATTGTGCTTTATTTATATTTTTAATGCAAAGCCATTTTTTATGCATCAAAACTGGCAGTTAAATTAATATACAGTATATAAATGCATTATAGAAAAAGAAGAACTCTGGCAGCTGCTTTAGAGAAGTGATTAAAATTTAAAAGGCAGTTTTCCAATAGAAGGAAACAAACTAATTATTTACCATGGCTACACCACTAATGGAGTGTGGAAATTATTTTATTAATGTTTTTGGTATTTCAGAGGGTGGGTTTGTTTTTTTCTATGACAGCTATAAAAGATCTGCTTCTTTACAGGAAAGATGATTACTCTAGAAGTTAACAGCACTTTCTATGGTAAACCTAGTTGCTCTGGCAACTGCTTTCCATCCAGAAGATAATATTCAAGAAATAATTCTCCACTTTTGGGCCTATATTTTTTCAAGTCAACTCTGTTTACACCTCTAGATGCTCCTGGTATTTCTTCTTGAAAGAAATCTGCACAGAGGTGTTGGTCCATCAGACAACTGAAGCTTTCCAAGAAGAGCACAGCAAAAGCTTTGTCTAACTTCTAAAAAAATGTACTTGGACTCTTCAAAGTCTGGGAGGTACCAATATCATAAGCAGCAGAAAAGAGAAAGATCTTTTCCAAAGCCCTTGAGAAGAAGGCCCAGGGTTGGGCCTGCTCACAAGGCATCTGCGATCTGGCCCTTCCCACAGTGACCTTTATATCCTTCAGTCCTTTTCTTAACAGGAACTCTTGTGAGGCCATTGGCTGTAAATCTCACTCCCTAAAAGCAGGAATTTTGCTGAACTGTTGATCACTGTATTTCAGAGACTTTTTGAAACTTCTCAAGCTTTATTTGTAATATATATATTATAAAATACAAAATATAATTTGTAATATATAGCTTCCCCAGTACATGCTTAGTTAACCTAAACTTACCCTTTCAATTGAACTGGGCTGCAGATCAGGCCATGTTCTGGGCTGTTGACCTGATAAAGATTGCCTGGCTCTTCACACAAGTGGAAGAAAGTGCATCCCAGGACTGTGACCACCTGAGAAGCATTCCAGTTTTTTTAAATTGACTTAGCACCAAGGAAATAGATTTTCTTCTGACGTAGAAACAGTCTTTAGGTTTTGTTAACTGGATAGCAAGGAAATAAATACTTGAGATGTGCTAATTGGTGGTGCTGAGATGCCTATTGACTGAACAATTAGGATGTTATTTCAAGAGAATGCTTGTGTGAGGTGGATGTGGGCTGGATTGGTCTGTCCAAACTGTTCCCTGAATAAAGGAAGTGGAAATGTTGAAACTGGAAGACAGAGCCCTGTATAGCCCAAATAACTTTTAAGTGTATGCATGAATGAGATGTCTATCACCCCATTTTGGCTACTGTTTTACTTATTGCAAGAGGCTGTGAGTACAAGAGAGACAACAAGGCCCTGGGATGTGAGAACAGTTCTTTAATTTTGCTAATCAAAGGATATTAGTGATGCCTTCTGCTTTTGCATATGGTTCTTTGTAATAATTTTAGTAAAACAAAACCCACAACTGTAGCTAGGTCTTACCTCTTCAAGCTAATTTGGCTGTCAGCAAAGGTATCTCATAATTGAATATTACTTCAGTCTGTTCTAGTATCTAGGTTTGTTTCTTCAAGGCTAGGAACTAATGACACCCAGGTTTAACCTTAGCCTAAGTAACTTTCTCTGATAGGCCTTAAAAGTGCTAAATTCCAGAGACTGATCTTTTTCCAGCAGTTTGGATACAAAATTTTAGTGACATACAATTGCAGGTGCTGCTTCTGAGGAATTTTAACTAGTGCTTTGCTTTTAAATTTAAAATCATGCAGTGAGCCAAAGTGTAAAAAAACCAAGAAAGTATAAAATGTTTAGCCAACTCAGTGTAGCACAATGTAGTGAAACAGTGCAACCTGAGTGAACAAAGGGGATTTTTTTCCCTAGGCCCTGCTGCAGACCATTTGACATGGTCCCCCTGGCCCTGGGCTTCCTGTGGTGAGGTCCTGTCCCCATTTACCTGGCCCAGAAATTCCTCACCTTTCTTCACATAGCAGCCATGGCAACCCAGAGAGTGTTGTAGTCAGTCTACCACTAGAGTTTTTGGAGTGTCTTACTAACTTATTCCTTGTTGTTGTGGCCCAGCCTGGAGCTAGGGCAACTAGGGAGGTGGCACTCCCCAAACCAGCAAGCTGCTGGTTGCATAGCTCAGAGGTTATGATGAGGAGAAGGCTTCCCCCATCAGGCAGTGCAGCTTTATGTAAATTCCTTCTGTTTGGTTGGCCTGTTGGTCCTCCGCCCTGTCTCCTCCCTTGTCTCCTTATTACATGTACCTTGTTCCGGAGTGTTCTGCCTTCCCTGTAGCTCCATTGGCCCTTCCTTGTTAGTCACCTGTACCCCCACTGGACTGTGTGCCTCAACCCCGCCTATGCTCTCTTCCCATTGCTTCCTGGCCCTGGATAAAACCCCCAGACCCTTGCTTTGTTCCTCAGTTCTTGTCCCTGGATCCGGCCTGGAATTAACCATCGGATCTCCACACAAGGACCCCCTCCTGCCCCTTTATCTGTGACTGACGCAGAGCTGAGATATCTTGGTGTGTGAGTGTGTCTGCGTGCTCCCACGGGCACGGGTGAGCCTGTGTGTCTGCCCTTGGCTGCACCAGGACTGTGTGGGGAATGACATTCTCCAAGAAGGATGCACAGCCCACCGACCACCTCACCCTGTGGGTTCTTGTCTGTGCACCTCGTAGGATTTGAGTGCCAGCTGTTTGCTGCTTCCATCCCAGAGGCAGAAGAGGTGCTCTGCAATCTCCTATTGCCCCCCAAGTCTGACACTTCCCATCCATGTCCCTGAGGGAACTGCTGCTCCAGGTGGCACGCTCAGGAAAATGCCACACACTGTGTTTCAGTTTCCTTGAGGAGCTCCAAAGGGACTTACCGTGTGTGGCACCTTCTAGACGTGAAACAGGGTTTGTCGGCAGCTTTTTCTGCTGGCAGCACTGTGGTCATGCCCTGCTGGATCATGCAGGGGAATTTGACAGGCCTGCTGGGCAATTTCACCTGCTCCCACTGTTAGGAATCTGTGATGAGACCGTCATTATTCACCTCTAAGCAACCCCTGTTCTTTACCAATGTGCCTGGTGCCCATTTCACAGGCATGAAATACAGACGTGCTGTTTGGCAGCCAGGGAAGTTGGACTGCAGCGACCTCTCGGGTTCGTGTCCTCAGGTGCCCTTGGCCACCCCAGCTTCCAGCCCCTGTAGCTTGTCCAGGGTCACAGATACACCAGCCCCTCCAAGGCTAGCTTTCACCTGCAAAACCAGGAGATGACAGCGTTGTTTCGGACAGTGATTGAATTCTTAGGTACTGCCTAATGCCAACAGCTGAGGAACAAGGCCTGATTGCGAGGAAACACTTGCAGGGTGACCTATTTTCCCTCACCTCTGACCCTGCCTGTACCAGGAGAGGCACTTGAAACTCTGAGAAACTAAAATATGCTAAATACTGTTTTGTCAGATAGAAATCTCTCTCCCAAGCGGAGATTACTCAGGGAGTGAGCTGCTTCAGGCAAATTAACATTATAGAAATAATAAACCAAGTTTAAACCTGTTTCTATTCGTCTGGCAAGTGCTTTCACACTAATAATGGAAAGGGCAGCAGTATTATGTAGTAATGGCCTCCTTTCCATTGTTCTGTGCAACTGCACTTCATTAAAAGGCAACCTTTCTCCTGTCCCTAAATAGTAAACTATAGCAGTAGCTATATAAAAGCACTTCAATATTTTATAGCAGCTAAAGCTGCCTGCTATCTATAATTACAGTCAATACTTGGACTGAAGAGAAATTACTTCATTTTCTTAATGTTTCATACGTGGAAAAACAATCAGGCTTTTCCTGTATTTCTAATTGCATTGACTGGCTCCAGATGAGTGTTCTTTTCCAAATTATTTCCAGGCCCTGGAAAAAGTAGCACTGAGGTAAAACCTTCTCACGACTAAATGCCAGTCCTTGTTACAGCCTATTTCTGCAAGCCTCAATCCCAAGTCCCATTTAGTCTAGGGACCCCTAGTTCCAAACTCATAAACATTAAACCTTGATTAAACTCTGCCTGGAAATCAATGAACCTGGGAGCTCCCTGTGGTCTGATGCCAGCTGTGTGTTGTGCTACTGGAGTTTTGGTACTGAAAGGACAAGTAAGTGAGGGGTGGAGAGAATTTTCTGGTTGATGCTACTTGGATGAGGGGAGTTGAAATGAAGGCACTGTGAACTCCTGCTGTTGCAATTTCTTAGTTCTGTCGCCAAAAGGCCTACTGAAAATCTAGGAAAAATATCGTCCTCAGACCCTTGCCAAGCAAATCTAGAACTTTGTTTTCCCAGAGATTCACCACCTACTAAAAGCAGCACTTGTTTTGTCACACACTCGATGCTTTTGGCTGTGTGCTACAAACTACTTCTGCAGATGACTGTCTTTTGTTGATGTCCCTCTCATCTCTCCCCTGAAGGCAGGCAGATATGTAAGTCTCTGTGCTTTAGTCTGCTTCCAGCTGATGCAGCCGCAATTTGGGCTGTGGAGCCCGAGGAAGTGAGGTATGGATATGGACACGCTGATGCATGGAGCACAAGTGGCTGTAAAGATGTGACATCTCCTACAGCCTGTGGGCTGGCTGTTCAGGACCAGGGCCGTGTGCCTGGCCGTGACCATTCAGAACAGTTTGACACTTGCACTGAAAAGACAGGCTTGTAAATAGATATTGTGCCAAAATGCACAAGACTTGCCTTCAGGAAAGTCACCCATTTGTTTTTTCATTGCTGCAATTACTGTGTGCCTGTGACACTGGTTGGGTAGTCCAATGAGTAGAGATGATTAATGCACAGAAGATAGTCTAACTGCAAGGATTGCCAAAATACCTCCAGCACTGCTGTATCCTTGCTAGGAGTCTAATTTGGTTAACGTGGCTGAGCACATTCCAGAGCAGAAACTTCCTGGGTATGTTACCACTGTGATGGAACTAAAATACAGTTGATGTGAAACCTCTGATTGTAAGCAAAGAAGAGGTGTTGACCTGAGAAAGAAATTATTTCACTGTTTTGCCAGAAATACTCACCCCACTTAAGACTATCATGTCTTAGTATGTGAAAGTTGAAGGGGTTGATGCCCTGACAGTGGTGACTGCAGGCCCCTTATCTGTGTGGTCTATCAGGACTGTGCCAACAGCTGCAGCTGGGGCAGGAAGTGATACCAGTGCAGAAGCTACCTCAAAGTCATGGTGATTTGCAGAATTTCAGATTTCATCCTGAAAGTCTTCCCACTTCCCACCTCCTCATTACAGTTGCTGAGTCAAAGAATCAGTTATTTGAAAAACTCCGTGTTTCCTTTGTGGTTTGGCTGGTTGTTGCATCCAGGTTCCCTTTTTCATTCCTTACTTCCCATAAAATGCCAAGCAAAAGTAAATTTGATGCCCATACGAGTGAGTGTCTAGGAGCCCCTTCCAGAGAAAAAGCCACATCTGTGAGTAAAATCAGCCCTTCTTCAAAATCATTACAAATATTTGAGAAGAGGATTCAAGTATTATTTTGAAACAGAAAAAGCCTAGAATTTTCTTTCAATTACTTAAGGGAAAAAAAACACTTTGAGCAAGTGTTCCTTTAGCACTTTTTTTCCCTGTTCTTGGAAGAGTTTTTATACAAATGTGAAAATTAATTAGGATGCAGAATGTAGGATCTTGTTTATGTGAACATATTTGTTGAAAGTTTACGAGGGCTGAATATTGCAGTAATTGATGTGTGCTTGTATTTCAGCTTCTCGTGGATGCCATCTGGTCCTGTTAAGTTGCTCTGTTGTTTTATATCTTGTGTTGTGCGGGTTTATTTTTCTTTCTTATGATTTTGTGATTACTGCTGTTGGGAGGGGGAGGGAGTGGGAGAGAGGGAAGTGTGGACAAATTGGAGGAAGGATGAAATATCTGTGAAATCACGAGCACAGGATCAGTTTTGATTAATTCCGTTTGTATACGTGCTTTACATTAGGGACTGGCAGCATGTGACTGGAAGGATGGATACATCTCACCCAGATTTTTGAACATAGCTGGCTAATGTTAAGAATGACAGAGAACATCTGCTGAGCTGTTAGTGAAAAACATGCATCTTTTTATCCCCTGCAAAAATGGACCACATTTTCATAGCTGCAAATAATGTGCGTGGTGCGTTAATTTAATTCTTCCTGAAAAGGCCACGTCTGGACAATGCCACTACTCTGCTGAGTGTGCTGCCTGCTCATGCTCCCCATCCCTCAGCAAGCTCTGTGTTGGTGGGTACTGATGTTTTTCCTTTTCTCCCATGTCCTGGTGTAAAGGAGGAGTAACCAACTGCCTGGCATCCAGATCGAGAGGCTCCAGATCTTCTGCGCCCTGGGTGTCATCATTCCACCCTGAGGGCTCAGTTCCCTTCCTACTGTCAAGGAATTCTTTCTCCATCTCGAGACTGACCTCGTTTGGTCCAGCAATGACCCGGCTGCCCATGGGCAACGCTGCCTTTGTACGTGGTGATCTGGATCCCGTTTCCATGCTGCTCCTTTGCTGTCTCTCCATGTTCCTTCCCCGGTTTCCAGCCCAGGACTCTGCTGTCAGAGTGGGTTTCATCTCTTTGATCACAGATTTTCCCCTCCAGCCCTCAGGTCTCCACCAGCCAGTGTTAACCCTGCTTTTGGGCCATCTGCTCTCGTCTCGCTCCACGTGGGCAGCAGCAGGTCTATTGCAAGGCTGGGTTCTGTTCCAAAGCCATGCACTTCTGTCCCCGTGGTGGCCTCGGGGACAGCTGTCTGGTGCAGGGACAGCCAGGGCTACTCCGAGGCTGGCCGTGTGCTAAATGGCCAGACACCAGAACGTGCTGGTGGGTTGAGTGGCTGCCACCTCCAAGGGGAGAGGAAGTATTTTCTCTGCAGATGAGAAGAAAAAAGGTTTTCAGTCAAGAGATTAAGATGTCATTGGAGGCTTGTGTACATAACACAGCAAAACCCCGTGTTTTAGAGGGCTGTATATTGCTTTGGAGAGAGAAATTATTTGGTGGAATTTAAAATCTCTCTCTTTTTTTATGACGCTTCTTGGATATTAGAGCCCTTTTACTGCCCACACATTTATATATTAAGAAGGTTTTTGACTAGAAATGGTCAAAGCTTTGATGGAAAACTAAGGTGGAAAAAGTATAATTTCTACTCTTAGCAGAGCTGGTGGGGAATGGTCCAGCCTTCCTTGAGGGGTGGAAACTGCAATCAATTTTAAAAGCCAGTATTTCCCACATGATATTTCTGCTTTGCCAAAAAAAATAATGTAGAAAATAAGAATAAAGCAATAATAACATTATTTTTTCTGGCCTCACTCACAAAACAGGATCTTCCATGATGCCTTTTCTCTGGGTAGATGGATGTGATTTACCCTGGACAACCCCCTGGACTTTAAACAAAACTGATTTTTAAAACACTGGAGTGGTCTCAAGAATAGAGATTCTATTTTTTGGTTTGGTTTAGTTTTTTTTCCCCCAAGACTGGGGAGCTGGAGGAAATTGCTGAAGAGAGAAACAACACTTTCCTCCCATAGTTGATGCTGAGTAATTTCTCTGTTGGATGATGAGGCAGAAACTCAATTATGGCAGAAGACAGACTGTGATGAGGTTCATCTGGCAACAAAACTTTTATGTTTGGAAAGCCAAGGTCCAAGTACAGATTGGACTGGGAAATGGATTTTAAATTGGGCCTTCCCATCCAGGTGTTCCCTGTGTCTCATTTATAAGATTCATGTGGTAATCTACCAGTGTTCTGCTTGGGGTGAAACAAAACTTCCTTCTCTGCTCATCCTTGGCTGGTTGGTTGGCTTCAAAGTGTCCTGCCAAATGTAGGAACTGTGGTGAGTGCTCAGCTGCCCAGACAGCACTGCTCTGGCATAGTAGAGGGCTCAGTGACTCGGACAGTGCTGCCTTTAATGTTAACTTGTCCCTGTGTCAGCAGCAAAAGCTTTGGAATCATCCCTGCCGTGTCCTACAGCAGCTAAGGGAAAGACTCTTGTAATTGCTTCTTGCATTCGTTAAATAAATGTCTTCCCAGGAGTGTTCTGGGCAGAGAACTCTGCCACAATATCTCATCCTGCACTTAGCCCTGCCTGCTAAATGAGAGACTGGTCTCCATATTTCAGCTTTCTGAAATATTTCTCCTAGTCCTTGGAAAAAAAAAAAAGATATCAAAAATCAAGCATTTTGATCAATGTGCAGGGTTTTAGGAAGTACTTTGCATGAGAGTTTTATTGGTTTTCAACTATAATTTCTCTGCTCAGCTTTTGCCAAATGCTCAAGCTCTTTGTTTAGTTGCTTTGAAAAAAAAAATGCTTGTATGTAATTGGATCAATACTTTGATGGCTTTAATCTTTCTTATGGTGGTAATTTTCTGTATTTCTGACCCTCAGGGTGCTTGAAACACCCCGGTGATGACTGCTCTACCTTGTCCAAAATGCTTTTCTGGTGGAGGTGTCCCTGTGACAGGGTGGTCTGCTGGGAATAAATTCACAGATGTTCTTATGGCAGAGGGCTGGGGCACAAAGGAATAATGAATCAAAGCTCTTGGACACTGACAAAACAACAAGGTAAATTTTTTGGTAGTACTTCGCAACCTCATCCATGATGCCATGAATGCAGGCCCCAAAAAAGCTGTATTTGAGTTCTGCCTTTATCTGAGCTTTAGGGCATTCACTTCTTTCCCAAATGCTTATCAGTCTCCCAACAAGGAGATAGCGATTGCACTGTACTAAAGGATTACATTGGTTCTAAAACAAATAACTGAAACTCATTAATTTTTTACTTCATCTAGGTGAGTTAGTAAAGGAAGTAGGGAAAATGCACATCTCTGGGTGTGAGTAGATGGGAGCTGTGATGTCAACCCCATCCTTGGAGTGGGTGAAGATGGTGTGTGATGTCTGGAAAACTTCTCATCCCGTGCCCTGTTGCTAACAGATCACTCTACACGGGAGGCCTCAGGAGTGGGAGGCAATGGCAGATCTTGTAGTGGAAAGCATCTCCTCCCTCCCAGAACAGATTGCACTCGTTTTGGTAACACCTGCCACAGCCAAATAAAACCCACTGGAATACCACAGCCACTGCCGGACCATGTGCCATGTTCCAGCTCTTGGAAAGGAGCCATTGCCCAGAGCAAAGAAACTCTGTGTCCTGCAGACTTTCCTCCCTGGAGGGGTTGGCATAGCCAAAGGAACATGCCAGGGCAAAGGTGCTCCGAGGACTGAAATGTCCCTGGATGGAGGAGTTCATTTTGCTCAGCACTTGTAAAAGCTCCCCTGGAATCTGGTCCCTCTGCTGCCTCCTGACTCTGTCTGCCCTGAAAGTAGGAGGGCTCACACTTTTATTTAGAGGGTTGTTTTAAAGGATTTTGTAGCTCTTAAAGTCCCTATTGTATTCATAAAATAGACAGTGAGGTTTGTTTTCTTTAAAAAAAAAAAAAAAAAAAGGAAACTATTCGTCTAGAAACCTTCACCACTTAACATTTTTTTTTGTCTTGTAACTATTGGAAACACTGACATGGTCATACTGCAATCAGCTGATATTTTCCATTGCTTTTGAGAGAAATTATGAGCCAATTAAGCAGCCTCCCTTTTGGTCATGACATTACTGGTTTACAGCATGAACCTCTTTCTGGTACGTAGCATATGCTATTTCTAGTGAAATATGTTAAACTCAGAGCATATTTTTTCATCAGACAGACCTTCAAATTAGTAAAATAATTGAACAGGTGTGCTCAATTTTCAACTGCAAAACATCCTGGTCTGAGTCACCAAGAAACAGAGATGCTACAAAAAGACAGTTAAAACTCTATGTTCTTGTAACAGTGATATGTGATATTTTTTGAGCTTTTCTTTAAAGTTTTTCTCTTCTTTTCTCCCTTGTTTCTCCCCCAATATATCTTCTCAGTAGTCTAGCAAAGGAACCACTAAAGAATTTCTTCATTTTTTTGCATATTTCCTTCAAAGACCAAGGAAGATTTCGAGAGAAGTTGTATTAACTTGCAATCATGTATCAATTCTTCCCATAGAGAAGACCTGTCTGCAAAAAAATCTCTTGTGTCCATTAATAAAACCCCAATGTTTTGCTTTCTCATCTCTTGCATTATTTATCCTTTGGGCTATTCTGTGAAAAATTATGGAGGAATTCACTCGGATGCATTGACGTGCATCCTGAACTCTAGGAGATTTATCTGTTTAGGGTTCTCTCACTTCCAGCCTGTTTAGGACAAAGTCACTTTTAGTGTCCCTGAGTCTTGTTTGAAAATTACATTGGGCGTTTAGAGAAATTGCAGCACTTGGTGAGGTGCTGGGTTGTCTAGTCCAGGAAGGATTCAAGATCTGGTTAAACAGATCCATGACAGACCTGATCCAGTGCTGGCAATGTTCCTTCTCCAAAGGCAAGGCAGGTCTGGGGCACCAGGCCTCCATTTGTCCCTTGTAACCCAGATACAGGAAAAAAGCTCTGTGGGAATCTAAGGGTGGATGTCAGCATCAGGCTGGGTGGTTGTTCCCTGCCCCTGTCAGGTATACATTGGAAAACAGTCTGGAAAGGGTTGTTCCTTGTCACCCTCAGCATCTACAGCCCAAAAGGTGTCTGACAACGCCTGCAGGCCCAAATGCTAAGCCCACCTTAGACAGGTTATCCAGACATGTTTTATTTTGGAAACTACCCCTCAGCAGTGAATCAAAGTGATAAAAATTTGAAGGTTGACAGCATTTAATGGTTTCTGGGTGAGAGAGTTTTCCTTTTGAGTTAGGCTGAGCTCTTTTCCTTCCTTCTCATCCCCAGGCTGTCCAGGCTGCATCTTCTGAGCTATGGCTCATACAACAGCACACACTCTGCAGCAGCCAGGAGAAACAATGGCTGGGTGAAATCCATGGCAGTTCTGGCCAGATAAGCTTTACACATTACACATTACTGCAACTAGGAAACAAACACAAAAACTGAATCCTGGTGAAGGAAAAGGTGCCAGAACACACACTGATATTTTTGCCTTACAGCTTCTCAGACTTTCTCACTAGGAGAATAATTTCTTCTTACTTTTTTTTTTCTCCCTGATGGATTTTTTTCTTTTTTTTTTTTGGTTGTTTGCCTGAATGGATGGAAATCTCAGTGGCTTATTTTAGATATACGCTTAGTCTCCCTGGGATACTCTTTCAATAACTCACAGATCAGCAGTAGGGCACCAGGTGTGTGTGTGGGAGAATTGACAGCAGGGAAGCTCAAATCTGTACCCCCTTTTCTGACATCTTTTTTTTTTTTTCCTACCGTTTATGGTTGGGAATCAAGAATATGTTAAAATGTCTTAAAATAATAATATAGCCTAAGCGAGAACTGAGTAGGTGGGGATTCAATTTTTCCAATGCCAGTAACTAAAATAAAACAGATTAAGGATTTGTCAGAAAAATGTCAGCTTTTCTATGTTTTCCTCTTAGTGCATTAAAAAAACGTAGATGTGGAAGCAAGATTCTCGATTCAGGAACTTCAGGGAGTTTAACTAAAGCAAATGTCAAGTCCTGCAGCTCGAACCCAACCACCAGGAGGACAAACTGGGGCAAACAGATTAGAAAGAAGCTTTGCAGGAGAGATGAGGGCCCTGGTGCATATCTGAATGCTGAGCTGAGGTACTGGATCAAGTCTAGTAGAGCCCAGCAGAGGCCACGAAGGTGGTCAGGGCTGGGGCACTCAGGGTGCTGGGAGAGGCAGAGGGAGCTGGGCTTGTTCAGCCTGGGAAGGGTACAGAGGAAACAGATCCAGACACTTCTTTGGAGGTATAAAGAAAGACTAGGAAACCATGGGCATACTTTGCAACCAAGGGGAGCTCCAATGAAATGCTAAACAGTCTTGGGCTGCCCCTGTTCCAGCCACATTCGAGGTGTACTGAACAACCTATGAACATGGCAAGTGAGAATTAGAACTCCTGGTTCAGCACAGGCTCCCCCACAGAGTTTGAGCTGCCTTGAGCAAATGCCTCAGTTTCTGTGTTTTGAGATCCTGTTTCAGAGGTGGGTTGGTAAAGCAGCACAGTTGTGTCTGCATTTTCTGAGGCTTCTGTGTGACAGTGAGCTGAGAAGCAAGTAAGAGGAAGATGAGTGTCTCTTCTGGCTCAGTGGTAGTTGGATGTTCTTCTAAAATGCACAGTTAAGGTTTTTGTCCAGTCACACATCCAACACATCTTGCAGCTACCTCCTGAAGAGCATTAACAGTTTTCCCTCCTCTCACATTGAGCAGGAGTGCTTTTGGCAGTCCAATACCCAGGTGATAAAGGATATTGCTGCTCATCGTCCTTTGGTCTGTCACTGAGGTCAGCTGGGTTCAGGATTGAAACTCCCCAGGTAAATTTTGTGTGATATTAGTCTTCAGTGGGAGCTGATGAGTCCTCAGGGACCTGATGTCATTAAAACCCCTCCATGGACCTGACTTCTGGTACTAAAAAAAATTCAGGATTTGGATGAGCTCTATTTCAATCAGTGTAAATTAGAGAAAAAACTTATTTCTGATTTCAAAACTGTGCACAGTAGAAGAGGAGTGAGAATAGCAATTAATACTTTAATATCTAATGTTTGCAGAACAGTAACATTCCTGCCACATTTCTATGCTTCATAAATTTTGTAAGGTAGAGGGTTGCCAGTAATCAGATCCAACCTCCTGGCAAACACAGAAAAAGTTGAAAAGCAAACCCTGTAGCTCAGGCCAGTTTTACAAAATTACAAATAAAAGCTTTCTGTAAAATTAATAACTGCTACTTCATGCCAGGAACTCAGAGGAGTTGGATCTTGGCTTGGACCATGATGGGAAGGTAGATTTTAAGGATTATCCTTCTGTGGGGAGACAGAGCCAAATAGCTGGATATCAGAGCTAAGTCAGGAAGTCAGCTCACATTTACTGTGGGTTTGTAGGTGCACACAGGACAGCTTTCCTGCAAGTCAGCTGATGGCTGGAAACTCAACGTTGCTGCTAGGACCTGGCTGTGGAGCCAGCCCTGACAGTATGAGCTCAGGGGAAACCCATCTGTAGGTACCCGGAGAGGTGGGGCACTGGCAGCTTCTGCTGTGCCCTAAAGGTCCTGTCCCTGCCCTCTACCCACACTTAATAGTGCCCTGAAGAAATACAAAAATAAAACTCCTGCTCTTCCCCTTTAAAGCAGAAGGAAATATTATTAATGTATCAAAGGTTAGATATGTGCTGAATTTTTTGGACCTTTTCATACAAGCCGGTGACGGTGACACCGGATATTCAATAACAGCAATGAGAGATCTTTTTTTGGGGAGGATTGATTCTCTAGGGCCATTTCTGAGGGGCAAATCTGGAACTCTGCAGCTGAATGCATGATAACTGCCATGGCACAGAACTGCACAACTTCCCTGCAGAAGTTTGGTTTAGTTTGTTGCTTTTAGGGCATGCAAAAAGATCTCCATTTGGCTCTGTTCTCAAAAAGTGTACTTCGTCAGTGAGTTTCTGTGAGTACCTTAATACCTCTGTGAATCAAAGACTTCCATGGAATTTTTTTAATACCTTTACCCTTTTGGGTATTAGCATTATTATTATTATAATCATCATCAAAATAGCATTTCTTTTACCTTCCTTCTTTCCTTCCCTTCCAGTTTCTTTTCTATTTTCTCTCCCCTTCTGCACTAGTGAAAGGAAGAGAACAGAACACCCCTGCCTGGTGAATTCTCTTCCAAAAATCTCCCAGTTAATATGGTTTGAGCTGATGGTTTTCCACTGTCTGCATCCTGCCTTTATTTCTCATTACATGGTAAATATTTGTTGTTGAGTCAATTGAGGTAGTACAGGCAAGGGCTTCAAAAGTGATGGGTCCTAGTCTGTGGTTTAGTAAGAAACAAAAAACATTCAGGGCCTGGGAAGCTGGGATTCAGGGCCGGAAAGAGAATTCCCTCTGCAGAGAGAGTTGAAAACACCATATGTTACCTCGCAGTATTTGTCATCATGTTTATTTCTCTGGTTGGATTTTTTTTCAGCAGCCAAAAAGGCTTTTAGAGGAGAGATTTAGATGAGATGTTAGGGAGAAGTTCTTTGCTCAGAGGGTGGTGAGGCACTGGCACAGGTTGCCCACTGAAGCTGTGGATTCCCAATCCCTGAAAGCATTCAAGGCCAGACTGGATGGGGATTTGAGCAACTTGGTCTCGTGGAAGGTGTCCCTGCCCATGACAGGGGATTGGAACTGTATGATCTTTAAGGTCTAACCAAAGCCATCCTATGATTGTATGATTTCTAAGTAGTTGAATTAAAGGGAAATTGTGAGCTCGTTTATCTAATCAGCTTAATAAAGCATATCCCACCGCATGTGATTTCTGTCCTAAAGAAAAGCAGGAAAAACATAGCCAGGAAGAGCAACACCAATGCACAAACCTGCATTCTGTAATGCTGGGTCAAAGCTAGAGCTCTGTCATTTGGAAGGGACCCAATGGAAAAGTCCAGCCAGTCTGTAACCCCTGGAGCAAGTTTTACATGGAATGGAAACAGCTTCTCCTGGCCACACTGCTAAGGGAAAGCCCTCTTTGCTATGCGTGACACAAAAGGGCAGTTCTGGTCTGCAGCTGTAAAAAGGCAGGAAAATGGGAGGAGAAAAGGAGGTGACCTGGAGGTCTGGAGGGACTTGAACAAAACCATGGGCCACAGAAAAGTTAAGCAGACCCAAGCACCACTGTCATTTGCATTAGATCCCAGTTCCTGGAAAACATCAATGGTGTCAGTAAATTTTTTAAAAATCAGTCAAGTTTAAACGTGAGGAAAGTGCCTTATCTTCCCTCAAGGCCTGCAAGTTTGTTTTTTCTTTTAAGATGAAGGAAAGGGGGAAGTTTGTTTTTCCTTTTAAGATGAAGGAAAAGGGGCAGTTTGATGCAAGAATTCCTCTTCCCCACAATATCTAAGATTTTGCTCAGCAAATTGTCTGAGCGGTTCCTGCTCCCTGTTTCTCCTGCTGTCCTTAGCAGCACAGTTTGCTTGCCCAACCATTCCCACAGGGCAGGTTTCCAGATGATGTCTGCCTTATTTTCCTCTGTAGGCAAAGGGATGCACATCTGATCCTTGTGCTGGTTATTTCTGAAAATGAGTGAATGGGGGATCCTGCAGCAGTAGTTGAGAAATGCCCTTAATACTCAGCATCCTGTAACAGCAGTGATGTGATGTCTTGGGTCCTGATGCTCTGTGAACTCAGTTTAGCAGAGCTCAGACCCCAGAGAGTGGGATGCTGAGGGTTTTATCTACCCCAAGATTGCCATCTCTGCTGGTGAAGTTCTCTTCTGAAACCTGAGGCTCTGGCAGAGATTATTTGTGAGATGGGATAATTAGAGGACAATACTTATTTATTAATGTGATTCTGCTGCTCTTGGTCTGAACTCCTGTATTAATCAGTGGCTGAGTCAAGGGTGGCTCTGCCAGGCCAGTCCACCCCTTTGGGCAAAGCTGGCCTGGTGTTTGGCTTCCAGCCTCATGCTATTCCTTAGATGCCTGCTCCAGAGATGGCTGTTATAGGCTCTGGTCTGTGCTCATAGCTTTATTTCTGGCAACTCATGTGCAATAAAAATAGGCAGAGCAACCTTTTCTTCCCTTTCTTCTTCATTTGTAATGAAGAAGTTCTTTTGTAGTTACTTTGGAGTCAGCTGGGTTTGGTACCAGAGGCTGTAGACTCCACCTTTTAAAAGGTAAATTATTAAATAATTGCCCCAAAAGAAGTTTGGTATTGAACTGACTGTTGCCGTTTCAATTTTGCTTTTGAAAGTTATCTACATCTAGCACAGTCATGTTGAATGTTAGAAGACGGATTATCCTGGGGTTGGGATTTTCCTTTTTTTCCTCTCTCTCTGGAGGCTTTTACAATACCTTCAACTTAAAAAAAAAAAAAAATAGAGATCAGAAGAAAAAGTACTTTAGTTGCTTTCTGCCTCTGAGAGTGAAGATAGCAAGTGAATAAAAAACCCCAAATCTTCACACCTAGAGGTGTGGGAAAGCAAAAAACTTTTTGTGAGTCCCGTAAACAAGTACATCAGTCCTGAGTAATAAAAAGGAAGAAAATCATGAGTCATACTCTCAAAGGTGTATTATCTGGAAGATTTGAAAAATGGGGGGTTTTTTTCACTTCGTATTCTGAAAAAGGATCAAGAAATGAAAATTTATATCTTTCATGAGCATGGTTTTACGATTTTAATGTGCCTTTTTTAATATATGTATCAGTGTTGTGCATTTCTTCTGCTGCTGTTCATCTCAGCACCCACATGGCAATTTTACAGGTTTCTCTTGGTGGTGTTTTATCCAGTGTAAGGGGAAGTACCTGGTTATCTCTGCTCTTATTCCCTTCTGCTCCTATGAACCCCAAAACTAGGAGCAGTTACTTGATTCCTGAAAGGATTTTACCGTGAGAATGCTTGTGATAAACATTATAACAAGGGGTAACAGCCAAAAACTGTGTTTCTGAAACCTCAGATTTGACAGTGAGCTGAAGTCCTGACCCAGGGTAGTACAGCCATCCACAGGAAGGATTTCTGCCCTTGCATGTTCCCAAAGTCCCTTCCCACCAGGGTGTGTGGTGCTGTGAGCCAGTAGGATGGGATAAGGCAATGCAGGCCAGGACTGTGAGGGGTGTTTTGCAGCCATGGAAACACAGATGTTGATGGAAAAATCGTTGTATTGGGACAGTGGCTCATGCCCTTCCCAGCTTGCTCCCAATCTCTGGCAAGGAAAACAGAGGTGCAAAGCAAACTTTGGGGTGAAGCAGCATCCGTGCTACCCAAGCGGGGCACTGAGGTAGTCAGCCCCACAGCCCTTTGTCCTATCCTGAGTGCAGCAGCTGAAGGAAGCTGCAAATTTGGGCTGTCTCGAACACAGAAGACAGGTGGTAGCAGCTGAAGTAAAAAAGTCCAGCTTTTCTACAAAAGACCCAAGGAGCAGCATTACCCATTCAAACCAACCCCAAATCTAGCTGCTGTTTGGGAGTTATTTCCAGTTCCTAACATCCTTGACGGGTAGCAGAAAATTAGCATTCCAGAAGGTTAATGACCTCTGCTGCTCCCTGAGCTGTCAGTCAGTTTGTTCATTAATCCCTGGAAAACATCTCTGGCTGCACTGAAGCAAGGTATGTGAAGTGAATCTTAGATCTCTCTTGGACACAGGTCTGAGAGCGACAAACTGCGACAAGCCTCACACCAGTGAGAGTGCAGTTCCTTCTACAGTGCCAGAAATGCATGCTGCCCTTCCCAGAGAAATCCAGCTCCACTCACTCCGTGGACCTCAGAGCAGTTGGAGATCACAGACGGGGCCAGCACGGGCACTGCACTCACTGCTCTGTGTTGTCAAACCCACTCAGAGTTAGAGTGAGCTGGAAAGATGCTCCCACGCATCAAGGGAGAGGAAATTCAGGAGCTGCAGCCTCTCTTTGTCTTTCTCCATCTGCAGGTATCTTTTGCCAGTGGTTTAAAGGAATAAAATGCAGCAAGATGTTTCTGATCAGCTGGCCTCTGGGTGAGGCTGCAGGGTTGTGGTGGAAGTCATGGGCTGATGTTTGCAAAGAGGGGTGGTTTGGTGAAGTAAGAGTTGGACTGTTGCTTCAGAATGCCCTGCTCCCGTATTTGCCAAAGGATCTGGCAACCCCCAGAAGGAATCCCATGTGCATGAACACTCCTGTGAGCAGGACTTTCTGTGGCAGGGTGGGACTCTGTCCTCTGCATTCCCATTTTATTTTTCCTGCTGCACAGGGGGATTTTGGGGCAGCAGTGCCCCACATTTCAGAACACATGAGGTGCACTACTTTTTGCCCCCTACCTAAGGTGCCTGCTGTGACCAGCCAAGGCAAATGAAATTTTGTTCTGCTCTGATGTAACAAGAAGAGAAGGCTAAAATACTAAGGCCAAGTCTGAAATTTCAAGCAGCTTGCTGATGCTGCAAGTAATAGAGCCATTCTCCCATGGCTCATCCTTCTGTGCAATCCTGGTCGTGTTTTCATCTTGCTTGGTTTCCAGAATTATGACAACATGTGGGACATTAAAGCTGAGCTTGAAAGTGGTGCACTTCAGAGGACTTTCTAGGATTTGCATAACATGAGGGTAAATCTTTGAAATGGAATTTTGCTTATTTCCATATTACAGGAGCTGTTTTCCCCAGTCTTTTAAGTGAAACTGCAGGATTTCAGTGTGAATTGTTTAATAACTTGTTGGGGGAAAAAAAAAAAAAAAAAAAAAGAAGTCACCTCTTTCCTAACAGAACATGGATTTACAACAGCATGAAGGGATGTATTCCAAAATGTGTCATTTAGGGAAATGGGGAATCCACCTGCACCCCCTGCCACCCTGTTTTGTTTTATTTCTGAAAAACTTGAACACCATGCCCACAAGGGAGTTCTGGAACAATTGACTCATATTCCTACTCTTCTCTCTGATCCTGACATTTTGTTCAGATTTTGTTTACCAAAACATGCCTTCTTCCTGACACCAAAATTGATGCCAAGTGTCATTGTGGAGGGTTTTTGGACACTTGGGTGCTTGAGGAAGACCACCAGAAGCTGTTGAGACTTGAGAGTAATATTGGCAAGGGAAAACATCCTGGGCTTTGACTGAAATGGTCTTTATGCAAGGCGAGAGGGTTTCAAAAGGAGATGGACTCAGAGTGAACAGACAAGTGTGCCCATGTGCTGCTTTGGGCTGGTGAGAGTGGAGGGGAACCTCCTCAGGAAATCAAGCTCCCCCAAAAAGAGAGGCTAGTGATTTTTGAATCTATGAAACCCTGCTGGTCTTCTGGTTTCCTTAAACCCAGATTTAAATTTATATTTTAAAAAAGAAGACCTTGGGGCTTGCTGTAATTTGCAACTAATTGGATCTTCTCAAATGCCAAGTGAAGAAACAAAGGGTCAGAAAAAGAGCTTTGTTTCATGTGTAATGACAAGAAGAGTTGTGGGATAACACAGCCCTGTCCTGCTTCAAATTATTACTTACTCCTGTTTTAGCACAAATTTTCTGCAGCCTTCACTACCAATTAATTTGGCACACTTTTAATTATAGGAACTGACACATTATTAATTAAAGGAGGGTAGCTGACCCCAGCTATTGTGGGTCATAAGTTTTGGGTATTCCTTCTGTGCACGTGGCTTGCCTGTCTGTCTGGCAGCTATTTGTCATGCCTTTGGGTGGGAAGGCAGCACAGAGGTGCTTCCCAGAGCTGGAAATACTGGCAGGGATCACTAGACCATGGTCACTGCCCCTGCACCACAAAGCTGCTGAGCTCCCAACAAACCCTGAGCCTTGAGCAAAGAGGGCAACACCTGGGTTTTGCTGTCAGGATAATTCTGGTGGCTGCTTTCTTTTGAGTGGTGTGTTCATACAGGCAGATTTCATTCTTCCCCTTCTGTTGTGCATGCTCTGCATATCTGGATGAGCCTTGCTGGAGCCCTTTGGGAGGCTGCCTGCTCTGCAGACTGGCCCAGAGAGGAGCTTGCTGGGCTGCCTCTCTGCCTGTGGTGGGCAGGCACCAGCCACGGCGAGAATGAACAAGTTCTTGGGCAGATGAGACCACAGGTTTCCAGAAAGATAAAAACAGCTGTGATTTTCCCCCACGGGGTTCCAATACAACACAAAACAGTGGAGGACTTGTGCTCTGTGGTGGATTACTGTGGTTTCTGTACAAAAGGCTTTGTCCAGGCCTCTTTTTTCTCAACCAGCAAAGCAGCTGAATGTGGGCTTGTGTCATGGGAGTTATCTCTGTCCCTGGAGGTTTCCAAGGCAAAGGCACAACCAGCCTGGAGCAAGGCATTGGAGAGCGGAGTCCTGCAGAAGCCTCCCCGCACCAGCACTTCTGTAATTGCTGTGAACCAGCTGCTCCAGTGCCAGTTTTTGCCACCCTCAGCACTGGCTCCTTGCAGCATCCAAGGGCTGGGAGGGCTTGGACTCCTCTTACCCAGCTCAGTGCAGGCTCATGGGAAAGGAAAGAGGTCCCAGGAGGAGGAGGGAAAAAGGGGGGAAAAATCATAAGGGGATGCAACAGATGGGAGGTTTCTTGCTCAAGAAATTAATGATCCATCAAAGACTCCCCTATTTTCAACTTGATAGGCAGGGGAAATGCCAAGCTTGGATCACATGACCTTACAGTTGAATTAATTAAATGAAGGGATGAGTAGTGACTACTTGGACTGGAGAATGCAGGAAGCTGTTTGAGGAAGCTCACTTGTCTGAAGGGACCCGGAACACAAAGGCAGAAAGATTTTGGGTTCTCTTGTTGTTTTGGGATGGGAACCAGTCCAGAAGGTGAGTCTCAAACAAGAAGTGTTCTTACAGGGAAAGTTTAGGTGAAAATCCTCACAGAAAGGATGAAGATGAACAATCAAAGAGGACAAAAAGACAATTTTCTCTCTGGGCTCATAAAACACAGGGAGGAGATGAGGTGTCCCAAAAAGCTTTTTAAATTGACCAGAAACCCAAATTTTGACTGATTGCTACTGAATTCAACACATTATGTTCCACACACTGTCTATTTTGGGTAGTTTTCCATCCCTGGCCATGAAATACAAAATTCATGGCATTCCTTGTTTTTCTCTGCTGATACAATAAAGAAGCAGGAGCATATTTATTAATTACTTTTCTATGCTTCTGGTCCTTGGTTTATGGGTCCACTACTCACAGGAGGGATTAAGAGTCTCCAGTGGGCTTCTCTGGAAGGAAGTGGTTGAATTGACAGTAGCCTGTTTCCCAAATTATTGTCATTGTTTTTGCTTTAGTTAAAATGGAAATGTTTCATGGAAAATGTGATAGTGTTCCATCTGGCTCTGTGACTGGTGGAAAGCCAGTTGCAGACTTTTTATCTGAGAAATAAAGTATTCAGAATTTTAGATATATATGAGAGATGATTTAACTATCGAACTCTACCTGCGTGTGTCTTTTTAAACTAATATTGGGGGCTTTAAAAACAATTACAGGTCTAGTTGATTATAAATTATTGACTCTTAAATATGTTCTAAGTTTTGTATTATCTTGCCAATTCCCAGCTGTTTTCAGAAATATTTCATGTGTTACAGCTGAAAAAGGCTGGTTGCTTGGAACCTCTCGAAATTAAAAGTATTTTGAAAAATAATGTAAAAGAATTTCAGCAGCAGATTTTCATTTTCAGCTTATCAGTTCAAAACCCAGGACTCCAGGGCTTCCAGCAAGCTCTGCCAGAATACCACCATTCCCTTCCCTCTGACCAGTGCAGCCTATTGAAATGAGGAGTTTAAATCAGCAAAGAGAAAAAAAAAAAAAGCTATCAAAAGAAAATGCAAAAGGTCTAAATGGTCCCTACAGTTTTTTGAAATAAAGAAGAAAAATTATCTCAAACTCACTTGTGGATGGATGTGTTTTATACGTGATGCTAATCCTCAATGCAAACCAATCTGTATCCTTGTCCAAAAGAAGGGAGGGAAGCTGATTTTTTCCGTAGCTGTTGCACAGTGATGTGTCTATACATCCTACATGTTGATGTGTGTAACAGATTGAATTTGTTACACAAGCTTGGGGTGCTGTGCTCCTTCCTTGCCCAGCTCTCCTACACAGGAGTGCCTGAGCAAGGTGCACTGCTGCAATCCAGTGCAAAAACGTCTAATTAGGTATTTATTTATTTTTGGAGGCTGACGCATACCTTATAAGTGGTGGTTTTTAAATACCTTGCCAAGCAGATTATGTATCCAACAACAAGGAGATTTTGAAGGGATTTTTCCCTCTTGCGTAATACCTTCTTCCACCTTGGAAAAGAAAAAAAAAAAAGTTTTTCTTTAATGTGCTGCTATAAATGTGAGGGCTTGTTGGCTTGTTGTTCTTGTTGTGTTATTCATCATTGCAGGAATTGTGGCTGAAGCAGCAATTTTCCAGCTAATAAAATGGAAATCCTGCCTGCATAAGAAAACTAACAAAGCACCCAGAGAGGGCTTGTTGAGAAGACAGAGGAAACAACCATGTGGGATGAAATCTCTCAGAGTAGTGTTTGTCCAATAAGCTGCTCCATTTTGCGTAAGCTTTCCAGAGAACTGATGAGTAGTTCAGCTTGGGACTCAGGAGTCAGGGAGATTGGGAAAAACAAGACAAAAATTCAGCCTCAAAGAGGCTCTCAGAGATGGAGTGGGATGTTGTGTTGAATTCTTCACCTTGGGAGCAGCACACCAGGTACAATCCTGCCTGGCTCCGTCATGGACACACATGCACAACACCAGTTTTCAGGGCTGTGAGAGTCTGCCTGTGCATGGGAGCTGCCTGTGAAATGGGAGATGTGACTGGCAGGCCAAGGAATCTTTGACTTTGTGTCTTGGTTTGAAAGACAGGTGTCTGCTAAGGAAGGCTCCCTTGGAATGGAAGATAGAACCCCCTTCCCTCCCAATTATTATTATTTTGAAATTAAGAGGCTTTCAGGCAAAGATTTGGGGGATAGGAATAACAGTTCTTTACTAATATACATATACACATATATATATAAAACAAGGCAGGAGAAATATTGGTTTAAATTGACAGAGTCAGATACGACCTGACACCCTGATAGTCAGGGCAGCAGTGGCAGTCCAATAAGATGGTGGCTGCAGCCCTCCTGAAGTGATGGATGTGGTTCTGTTGGAGCAGTGATCCTGGAGAAAGGTCTGGTCTTCCTCGGAACATCCAGTGGTAACTATGTAGCAGTTGTCCTCTGGATATCCAGTGGGAGAAGGCTGCTTATGGTTTTCAAAATCTCAGCTTATATCCAGGATGGATTGCCTGGTTCCTCCCTCTGGGTGGAGCATCTCTCAATGGGATGGTGAGTTCTGAGATAAGGCATTGATGGGCCCATAAACAGGAGATAATCCAGAGGGAGGAGGCTGGGAGCACTGCCCCACCTGGTTTCAACAGCTCATGAGGATGGTGATAGAATACATGCTTTTGGGCACCTCTTATTAAATTCCCTAGAACACTTTGCCACTCAGATTCAAGTGGGTGGTGGCATACATACATACAAAACATACATATGGCACAAATTAAATTGAGAAGGGAATGAGCAAAACAATTTTTCAACAAACATATAAATGAAGACCATGCTTTCTTCACAGCAGCGCTGAAGCTAGTTGAATACTGATTCATATTTCTTGGAATGAGAAGTGCTGGGGAGGGAGGTGCCATATTCTTCATTGTTGTTCAATGTTTTATGCATTTTTTTGTTTGCTTGCTTTTTCTTTTAATGTCATAACTTGTAAAACCCTGGTGGTGTTTTTAATACTTCCCCATTAGATCATAGTTTTTGTAACAAGCAGGTTTTCTGATGAATCCTGGTCCACAACTATTAAGAGATCCACTAGGAGCCTCGGGCAAGTAGAAGAGACTGAGCAAAGACCAGAAGTGGTGGAGGAACAGCCAGAGTCTGAGAAGGAGTGGAAAGCAGCCAGACAGGAAAATATTCAGGTAGGGCTATTTTCACCTATTTTTTTCCATGTAGATATTTGCTTCTTCATTCCCTGTACTAAGTATTGTTTTGCTAAAGGACAGCAAGCTTTGTGAAACTTGGATGTAAAACTTGCTGTGGGAAAAGCTTTGGCTGGACTTGCAGTGGAGTTTGTGGCACTGATTCCTGCGAGGTGGCATTGTAAATCCAATGTCAGGATTAGTGACTCACAAGCAGGCTGGCCTTTCCTGCTGCCATACTGAAATCCCTGGCATTTCAGCACACAGCAGAGACTCACAGGAGGTGCTTAGCTGTCTGTCAGTCAGTGATCCTCACCTTGCAGTCTGAGTCCTGCCATCCATCCAGTGTCCACAGAGGATTCTCTAAAGGCTCTGTCAAGTACTTGAACTTCTGCTGCAAAGAAATTGATAAATGAGGAGCGTAGTTAAATCAATCTGACGTCCACGAGTGCTCAATGAAGTGACATCCATCTCAAATCAGAGCAGTTCTGAATAGCCAATCGATGGTAAGTGAATCTGCATTAAGATGGGTGAGAGCACTGTCTGCTGTGCTCCAGTTTCATCAGAGACTTAAGATTTCATGCAGTGAGAAAGAGAGACTTCGCAACAGTCAGAAGACAGAGGCATCATTTCTTCCCTCACTGACTCCAGACTGTCAGTACAGAGACCCATCCCCATCTTCCACTCTCTGGCCTTATCCCTGTCTATCCAAATGGCAGTTGGCAAGTTCTTCTCTAACTGCAAGGCAGAACAACACATCTAGCCAAAACCAGCATCTCTAAATTGTATCCATGATTCATTTGCTGTCTCTGTGCTTCAATCCAAAAAGGATTTGCGTGAAATCCCAGAGGCTGCAATGATGTATAGATGTGCTATTATGGGAACAGTCTTCAGAGGACACGTAAACCTTGTAAACAATGTTTGCCAGGACAGAACAGGCCTGTGATGTGATAGAAAAGGGATCCACACCCAGTGTGTGGTTTTGCCCTTGGCCTTGAAACAGTAGTGATAGGATGAAACTCCACAGCTGGAAAACCCCATCCCATCCCACTTGTACCAGAAGTCCTCAGCAGGGGGACTGGCACAGGGACCAGTGTGACAATAGGTATAACAGCCAGCTGTTTTCTGCTTTCCCTCTAGTTTCCATGGCCATCATTCCTTGGAATGTGCACCGGGCTCCCAGCTCTCCCATGCCTTGCTGGCAGCTTGGACCCCCCATTCCTGTGAGGTTTACCCTGGTCCTGGGTCATACAGGCTCCCAGATGGATGTTGCTCCCAGACCAGGTTATTTTGCTCCTTGCAGAAGACCTTTCCACCTGCAGCTCAGTGCTCAGCTCGACTGAAGTCAGGATTGTGTCCATCAGTCATTGTGGTGAAGACAAAGGAGGCAGACACATGTCACTGCAGCTCCGATGGAAAGCTGGACATGCAGAAAGACAGCAGGGCTCAGATCCAATCATAGAAGGTGGGGGGGTGTGTGAAAAATAAATATGTTTCTGGAACAACCAGGAGATCTTCAACGGCTTCCGAGAGCAATCCTCCCAGTAAATTTTGAAAACCCTCTCATTTGTGTGCTTTAACTTCGTTTATTAAGAGAGCCAAGGTCACGCAGGGGAAGGTTTGCACAGAGCAACAGCCCACCCAATAAAAATCAAACCAAAAACACCCAAAAAAACCCAGCATAAAAGACATGCAGGATGACTGGATGACTCTATCTTGAGATTTTATTAACATTTCCAGTGACAGACCTTCAAGCGCTCTCTATAAATAGCAATTAGTTAAACTTTATAGTTAACTGACATGGCTCCAAACTGCATCAGACAATCAAGCCTTCAGGTAAGAGTGCAGCAGCCACAAGCATGCCATGGATGCTTTTGAACAGAAATACTCAGCTCTTTCTGTAAATTATTGCCCCATTTCCTCCCAGCTGGCTGAGAGTGTTGCTGCAGTGATACCGGCTAAGCCTGTATCACCTTTTTTATCACATTTATTTCACAAACACTGCACAGCCAACAGCAGAACAGGTAGAGTTCTCAAATGACACCATGACTGGGTTTTGGCTCTGTGGCAAGGCTAGAGTTATTTGTGTGTCTCCTCAAACATTTTCCTTGCTATTTCCTGTCAACTGGAGATCAATAAATCACTGTTATGTGATGGTGGCTATGAGCTCACGATGAACTTTTGATGACAGACTGCAAAGGGACACCATACATGAGGGCTGTGTGAGCTGTGCTGCCACAAAACTAAGAAATGAAGAAACCTGTACGTTTATTATTTGTAAGCTGTGAAGAGCTGGGCCTGAGAAGTGCCTAGGAAATTCTGCTCCACATGGCCCTGGCTGTGGTGCATAACCAAGTCTAACCAGGCACCTTCAGTACCAGAAGATGAGATCTTCTTTCCTTTTTCCATCAGTGCTCAAGGTACAACTTCCAGGTTTGAATAGAGCAGTGGCTGGACAGGAGATTTCTCCAATGGCACCTTTGAAGACGTGTGCCTAAAGAAGCAGACTTTAAGCAGAGCAGGTTTAACTGCAGTTTTGGGCATCTGAAGACAATTAAGACTCATTAATTGTGCCCCCAGAGCACCTATTCAGGGCAAAGAGGACTACATCTGTAGGGCTAAACCTGTGGCTAAAACTGCCTCAGCAGGGCAGTGAATCACCCTGACTCACTCATGTCTGTTCAAGCTGACCAAAACAATGCATTTATTTTTTACAGATGATTCTGAAACCCTTAAACTGACATCGTTGTCAGTGAATGGCACCAACTTCTGGTAAGATGAAACAGTGGCACTGGGGTGGGAAGGGAGCTGGGAAAGAAGAAAAAATTTTGGGTTGAGCAAGATAACTTAAATGCTTTTAAATTCTACCTGCAATATGGAGAAATTTTGAAGGAAAGGTCCTGCAGCATTGAAAATCTAGTGATGAAAATGTAAACACTTTTATACTAGAGTTTGTACAGGACAGGATTTGTTAGGTTCTATGGTCCAACCCCTCATGCAAAGCAGAGTCAACTTCAAAAGTAACTCAGGAGACAAAGGCATTTTTATCCCACCACAACCAGGTCAAGAATATGCTGCTTTTAGTGGAGGGCAGCCTTTTGTCTGAAACCAGTTCATATTCCCATCAAACATGTTCTCATATAGCACAGGAAACTATTCCCACTAATTAAAGCAAGAGATTGGCTACCTCTGAGGACAGAGCTGCCTGGCTGCTCTCTAGGTCTTTGCAGTGCAAATGACAGGGAACAGGCTGGTTATAGAAGACAAGTGGATTCTCATCTTCAGAAAAGGGAAAAGTGATACCCTCCTTTCTCTTTTTTCTTCTCCCCATCTGCTGAGCAGTTCTTGGTCAGGAATTGAACATATTTTGGCTGTTGAGAGCCTTAGTGTGTTCCACACATGAGATGAGGGAGGAGGGGAGAGAGCTGTTCCTTTTCAGTCAGCTAATCTGTTACCTCTGTAAAAAGGCAGTTTGAAAACCAGTTACCATTGATTTGATCTGCAGTTGTTTTCCTTCAAGTTATCATCAGTGACAGAATATGCACAGACCCTGTTTGGTGCTCAGAATGGTTGAGGGCAGACCTAAATTTAACCCAGCCCTTTGGCTTTCTCCTTTGGGAGAAAAGCATTCCTGATATCACAGGCCAGGGTTTTAATCAATGCTGTGGTGAGAAAAGCGAAAAAAGGACCTTCAGGCACAGTTGTCACCCTTGAGGGAACGTTGACAGATTATGTGCTGCATGCACTGGGTGATGTGTCCCAAGCCTGTGCTTAGCAGACAGCACTGGCTAGCCTGAGCTCCAGGTCTTATTATGGGGTTGTTTTTTTTTTTTTTTAAATTCTTTACAGAAAGGAGAGGGAAACAATTCCCACATTGTCTCTCTGCCATCATGCAGCTCTGACCTGTCATGATCTCAGCAAGGATGCCAAGACTGGAGGAGTCCTTCTGCTCCCTTCCCCTCTCCTGTGCCTGTGGGTGGGCTCCCAAGAGCCGTGAGGAGGCAGCAGCTGCTCAGAGTCACCAGTGCTGTGCTGGCAAGCTCAGCACTGCAGCTGGGCATCAGAGAATGCTCTGGAGGGGTGTACTTTTAGCATCTGCATGAATCCCATGTAGTTTGAAACAGGTTTGCGTAGCCTGGTTTGATTTGTTTGCCCCAAAGAGCTGACACACAGGAGCCTTTGAGAAAGAAGTGTTCTTGATGGGCAGGTGGTTCTCACCAGATGTTGGAGGTAGCCTAGGAGACATTCAGATTTTTTTATTCTGAAAGCATCTTGCAGCTCAGAGCAGCTTCCCCTGCCATCCTTTAATCCCACTGGCAATGAGATTGTCAGAGCTGAAGGAGCTCTAGAAGAGAGCAACTCTGCTCTGCTTCTGTGTGCTCGGGGGTGGGAGGAGGAAGGAGCCATGGAGATGGCCAGTGTCCCTTTGCAGGACACGGCGCTTGGGTGTAGATGCTGCAAACCTGCCAGCTAGGTATTCCCAGTCTGCTCTGAGCAGCTGGATAAGGGTCCCTTGACTCACCTACTGCAACTTAACACCAGGCAGTCTTTTCCTGAGGAAAGGTAATACCTTACAGCAGCGTGGTTACAAACCAAAGTGTCACTGCTGGCTTAGCTTAGAAGCTGGGGCATGGGTAAATGAAAGCCTCCTGGGCTGGAGTGGGCAGCAGAAGCAGGAGCAGACGTAGGCCTCCCAGAGCCTGGCTAGTGCCCACTGCTCCAGACCAGGCTGTCTCTTCCCGCAGGGATGTCACAAGGACAGCAGATACACTCCTGCTGCACTGGTGTTGGGCAGACCTGCTGCAAAGGGAGTCAGAGGTGGCTCATTAATCCAGTGAACCTGTGGGATTCCCCTCTGGATTTCTCCTCTTCCCCTTTGGTCCTGTTGCTGGATCCGTGTGTGAGATGGAGTAAGGCAGGGCCAGTGGTTCAGATGTTGCTGTTTGGGATCCTAATTATGCCCTTTGCCACCTCCCATCACACACGTGGCACACACACTTTTTGGATGTACATTTGGAGCAAATAACCACGTTTACTTGTCCATATATCCTCAGTGATTTTCAGTGCATTATCCAGATTCCCTCTCATACCCACCCCACCAGGGTGGAGCTGACCACTTCTAACCAAGCAACACAGCTGTGCTGTAGGACAGGTAACACTGTTCCACTGACCCCAAAATCTGCACCTGAATAAACTGCATGAATATGGCTGTTAGACACATCTCTGTCGGGCAGAGATCAAAATTCCTCAAATAAGTTGTTACAGCAAAACATCTTGTTCTAAACTCTAATATGACTCCTAAAATGCTAATATTTCTACTGTCTTTTAAAGAGTTCATATCCTCTGGATTTGCACAAAAGAAATCTGTAAGCGATTTCTACCACAGGCTACAACCAGCTCTAGACTAACCTTAGTTTCTTTTCAAGCTTTAATCAGCGAAGAGTGGAACCAATCCATTTAGTGCAGACTTTTGGTGACATAAATAGTTAACCGAGGTCCTTTGTCTCCTCAGATTCAAAAATGTTGCACTTCCCAAGTCCTTAGAGGATAAAAAATTATCTTTTGGAGTTGTTCTGGTGTTGACATGGCAGATTTTTCAGAGAGCTTATCTGCAGCACCAGCACAACCTGCCACTTAAAATGAAACAGTGAGGATATTTTTTTATGCTTTGTCTGAAATCAGAGGTGTTCTTAATTAATTTTTTAAAATGCTCTTTTAAAAGGCTATAAGGTAATTAAAAGAATGACAGGAGATGTGGTGTATTACCAGTGCCAAGTATGATTCAGACAAACTGCCATTAGAAAATGGCTCTGACAATTCAAAGTCCCCCAAAATCTATTATTAAAGCTGTTTGGGCTTTTTCTTTCTTTCTTTTTTTTTTTTTCCCCATCAGCCACAGTGCTAAACATAATCTCAGATCTATCAAAACACAAATTACTGTGGATGACTCTATTGTGTTTTATTCTCTTTTCTGGCATTGGAAACTTCCTGGCTATAGGGATTGTAGCCAGTGTCTGCACTCACAAAGTAGGATGATTGCTGGGCAAACAATTTCTTCTAGCATGGCTGGTCTAAAGGAGTGCAGGAATCTCCTCCCTTCCTTCTCTCCTATTTCTGTTTCCCGTTAGCAGGATGATGTAGTAAGGGAATTATTCCAGCCAGTCCAACATCTCATTGCTCTCAGCTCTGGTATCAGCATCGTCAGTCTGGGACCTCATCCAGGTGAGTCTGGTAAAAGGTAGAAAGCACTTCAAAAACTTTTGAAACTGTGCTTTCCAAAGGGTGCTTTGGATGTTGTGGGGGGAAAAAATCTCCTTAACACAAAAATGGAGAGGGAAAAAGAAATGGTTTCGTGTAAGACAAAGCAAATGTAGATAATTCTTTCAGTCTTTTCTTCTTCTAGGGAGGTGTCCTTCTTTCAAACCTGCCCACTCAGGGCCAGGCAGGTTATTCTGCTCTTCAGACCCCTCTCATAACCCTGAGCCCTGGAACTGTTTTTCAGACTATGCCTGAAATAACAAGTCCATTTCCATCCTTCAAACTCCTCCTACAAATTTTTCTTCTTTTTTGGCTGGCATCCTACAAATAAGCTCCTACTGCTGCTCTTTCATCATCTCCCAGCTCTCTCTTCAGTTAAGTTCTTGCTAATAAACTGAAAAACAAGCAGGGATTCACAGGATGTGATCCCTGCTCAGCTGTCCTGCAGTGGCTGGGTTTTAATAGCTCTGGGTCACCTTTTGCTTTCCATCCCCAGGCCAGAAGTAACAGCAGTTTTAATATAGGTACTTTTCTTCTGCATTATTTGGTGACCTCCTGGCAGAGGGGCTTTATTCCTCCACCAACACCTCCAGAAGCCAGTGCCTTTTTGGTGTGCTCAGCCTGCTGAGCACATGGGGCACCACCAGACCAGGGAAGACCTCCACTCATGGGCTTTGTGTCTCACATTTGGGTCTCTCTCAGGGAGCTTACCCCCACTTTTCATCACCTCAGCATCTCACAGGTCTGTGCTTGCCTGGGCTGACTTAGGGAAAGTAGGTGTTTCCTTGGAGCACTGGAAGTTGCTGCTCCTCACTGGCTGCACATGTGGATTGTTCCATGGGGAAGGGTAAGGAACAAGCTTAAGAACGAGTTAGAGACAGGCTTGCTCTTAAAATAGAAAAGGCATGGAAGAGAGTAGCACAAGGGTGGAGAAGAGGGTTTGAGAACCTTGAGGAATGAGAGCTGGAGGAGAGTTGCAGGCAGCAGTTCAGGTGGCTGCGGGATATGAAAATCCTCCCACTGCTCAGATTTGCCTAGCAACTCTCCTCTTGGCTGACAGCATTGCTGGGGTTTTGCCATACAGATGCAGCCTCCATCTGATGGGGAATAGAGGAGAAGGGGGATATAGGGACACATCCCAGCGCTGGGGAGATCTGTGCCTGGTACCTTGCAAAGAAGTTGCAGTGAAGGTGTTGACTCCATGTTTGCCCCTGTCTGCTCATGATCCTGGTATGGTGTCTGCCACCTTCTAAATGATGGCTCTTTTACAGTCCCACAGTGCTTGGAAGCAAGTGTTAAATAGGGGCCCAGCTTTAGGCCCTGACAGAGTCCCTCACCGCTGTGTACGCAGGGATGTGGCAGTGCCATCTGCATGTTTTCTGATTATAAACACCAACAGCGAAAACTGCTTGCCATAGAAGAGTGCTGGTGGAAATTAACTCTTTTAACCTTTTTTTGTCTCTGGTCACAGCAAAGTTAAAATCCAATTTTTGACCTACTTTTTGACCTACTGCAAATCTTCAGCTCTTCTGAGGGAGTGTCAAAATATGTAAGACGCCCAGGAGTCTTCTATTCCGACACAATGGCACAAATCCCCCAGGTTTTGTGCCTAACGAGTAACAGGTTATTGAAGTAGTACAGAGTCCTCTGAGAGACTGAAATGTCCCCATGCAAGATGAGAAAAGGTCCTGAATCACAGACAGAGGCAAATGTCATTGGCAGCAATGCTGACAGTAAAGGGTGCTGACACCAGACCCTGAGGCTGGTCTTCAAAGACTAAGAAAAACAGGAAAGGCAGCTGCTGGGAAAGGGAGGAGAAAATCTGGGATGTATGACAAGGCCTGGGGTGGAGAGATGTCTGTCTCATAGGGTGAGGAGGTGCAAAGTGGGAGGAGGAAAGGTTTGCTAGGGACCCTGGGCCAAGCAGGGCAGTTCAAAACCAAGATGAGATCACAGCAAGGGCTGATTGTGTGTGGCTTTGTGTGGGATGAAAATGTCTGTGGGGTGTGCTGGAGAGCATTTGTACCCAGAGCCTCAGTTCAGTCCTCTTGTCCTTCCGCAGTTGTGGTTCACTGGAGCTAACAGTGCCTCCACCACAGCCCCCAGCCCTCTCAGCTTCTCTTCTTTCCCCTGGTCTGCTTTGCTTTTCCTTCAGCTTGCAATATGTGGAATTGTGCTCCTTGCTCTGTCCCTGCAAGCCTCAGTGAAATCCATGCAGGGTATCTTCCCTGACTGTGCAGCATTTCCCAGCAGGAGCCAAGCTCGCAGGCCAGCACTTGTGATTTCCCCTGGGATGAGGGCAGGATCGAAGGTGTTTGGAGTGAGACACTTTCTCGTCAACTTCCATGCAGCACTGTGTACACGCTCAGTGTTCAAGGCAAAGCTGCTGTGAGCTTAGAGAGAGCACCAAGACCCGCTTTCCAAAGTGCAGCTCTCCCATCCTTTCACAGGACTGTGATGTCTTTGGCAGAGCAGGGAGGGGTTTGACAGGCCTCGCCAGGAGGCCACAGTTTTGAAAACATGCCAAGGATTCTGCAAGAGGACTCCTGGCATACCCACTCTGTCCTGAAGACACTCACCCATTTTGTAGTATTTCATACCAAGGACAGAATTTGTGGCCTGCAGATGACAACCCAGTCAATGTGGGGAGTGAAGGAGACACATCTCAGCCAAGCCTATCACAGCAACCTGATCTCCCCTCCAAAACAGTCTCCACGTCTGAGAAGAGAAAGGAGCATCAAACATCATATTTCTCAGGAGCCTAGCAGCATGTGCACTGAAAGGACTCATCTTCAGACAAGTGTTCTTGCAGTCATGTTTGCATTGTGCTCCCCCAAGTTGCTGAAACAAGCCAAAAAGATGGAAAAAACCCGGTACTTAGTATTATTCAGCAGAGTTACCTTCAGCTCAGCAGAGACCGTGTGCATCAGCTGAAGGACCTCCTTGGAGTGCACCATTGATTGCAAAATGCTGCTAGAGAATCTCTGGGACATGGCTGAATATTTCTGTCACAAGAATAAGGCAGGCTGAAATGTAAATCTGCATTGGTGACAATAATGTTCTCCCAGTGGTCAAGCCAAAGTTACACACACAAAGAGATTCTTTTCTTGAAAAAAAGGAGGAAAAAAAACCACCTCCAAAAATGCCAAACCACCCAGGAAGCTGAGAAAATCAGCCAATGATTAGAAAAGCTGGTCTGGAAAGTGGCTGAGAAAATGTGGTTTTAACCCAGGAATGAGGTGAAAGGACAAATCATGACCTGCTTATGAAGAACCCCAAGAGCAGTGGGACTCATTTGTGGACAGAAGTCACGAGGCAGATGTTGGCAGTTCCCAAGAGGGAGGGAGGTTTATAAATATGTCAAGATTTAGTGTTCAGATAACTGAACACTAGTGTTCAGATTTCAAAGGCATATCAGACTTCTGTACAGAAAGACAGTCCAAACCCACTTCTTATTTGTGGCTAACCTTTGTCTTGCTTTATATTCCTGACTGAAACAGCATGAAAATGCAGTTCGTAGGGTATTCATTTAATTTTGTACTAAGTTTAATTTTTATTGTAACATTTCCTTTCTTAGAGAAACACAGTGTTCCTAAGAACCACAGTTCACCCCACAATGCATTTCTGTCAAAATAACACTAAATAATCTTACTAAACAGGAAAAACTTCTGAACTTCATGATGTACTCAAGGAGCCTTATCCATGCTTCCCATCTGTAAGATTTGCAGCAATAAGTAATGTCAGAATGACTTTGGCATCTATTGACAGAGCAAATTTAGTAACAGTGAGCCTGCAAGATCTCTCTGTGCACCGCAGTTTTTCTAGGAAATTGGCTCATTTGTGTTTCTCCATCTTCATGGAACAGGCAGGAAATATGAACATTTGCTGGAATTTCTCTCCTCTTTCTTCTGTCCAGGGAACCAGACCCCCAAGCTGATAACCTCCAGCACTGAGCCAGTTTGAAGCACTTTGCAAAGCCATTGCACAAATAAACTGGTTAAGGTAACTTCAGTTTGCCTTGTGTTTAAAAACCTTCTTGTGAAGAGGACTAGAAACACAATGTGAATTCCTTAAGTCGTAAACCTATGTCACATCCAAGAAAGGAAAGAAATTATAAAAGATCACTCTGAGCTGGCCTGTTCTCTGCTACTGAAACTAGATTATAATTAGATTGTAACTGCTTTTTCGTTTGAAATGTCACCATTTACATTGTTTTTCCATAACAGAACTTGTTATGTTCTGTGACTGTTCCTAGGGTTCTATGTGATAACGTGTTATGGCTATTAATAACCACACAACACAACAAATCCCTATCACCTGCTTTTACAGGGAGGCAGAGTAACTTCTTCATGTAATGAAAATTACCCAGAAAAATACATAACATACATTTCTAGAGTTTAAGACAGCAGGAAGATTTTCTTTTAGGATTTAGCTTTATCTGACAACCAAGCTGATTGAATGCTCCTGAAATCTAACATCAAAAATTCAAGACTGGGTACCATTACCCTAGTCAAGCCCTAGTCTTGGCAATTACTGAGAGGTGTGGGAGTTTGACAGCTTGTTCACCTGCAAGTCTACCTGTAAAGTCACTGCCAATCTACAGGAGACTGAGGTCTGGGTTACAATTTGAGACATTTTTCTCTTGCCTCTTCCTATGGCAGAGTTTGCACCCCCACTGGCCCATCCTTCCCTGTGATTTGTCCCTTTCCTTGTCTCCCTACAAACCAGCCTTTCAGAAGGATTTCTGCTTCCCCACCTGATGCTTCCTCTCCTCTTTCCTCTCAAGCACCCTTTTCCTGGCTGAGCACTGTGATTTCTCCTTGCCTGAAAACGTGGCTCAGGGAGCTGACTGGCACAGCTGCTGGTGGGAGTCAGGCTGGATTATTCCTGCTGCTGCACTTGCCCATCAGCTTGAGTAAGACTGATGGGAGATGCAGAGCCCAGTAATCCCATGGCTGATGAGATTAAAAATGTCTCTACTTCCTTTCCACAGCAAGGACCTTCTCTGTATCCCTTTAACGCACAGCTCCTGAATGTGTTTTATGATTGTAAGGCATTTAGTCCACTATCTGCTATCAAAAAAAAAAAAAAAAGGAGTAAAAGCAGAAACTGCACTGCTGTTTTTTAATTGCTTAAACAGCTTCTCATCAGTCAGATCTGGACTTGGTGCAACTCTTGCTCTGCTTGTGTGAGACCTTCTACAGTAATTTCTTACCTTGATTATTTCATGTACCCTTTATTTGCTTGTAATAGATTACATTATCCCAATCTGGGCATAAAAGAAAAATGCTCTTCCTCACAGCACCAATTAGCAGCCATGCTTGGCTGTCCCCAGCAGAGTGGTCCTGCCTTTGTCTGCAGAAGTCTTAAAATAGTAGAGAAAGTGAAACTCCTTGTGTTAAAAAGCTGAAAAATTGCCATGTTGAATTCACTGCCTCTCCCCCTCTGCCAAGAAGAGCTTAACAGGGATGTCTCTGAGTGCAGCTGGAAAAGGATGCCTGGCTGCCATTCATTGCTTTGTCCCATGGGTTTTCAATGGAGGGGCTGCTGGATGTGGGAAATGTGCAGGGGTTGTCCAGCAATGGCCCTAAGGTAGGAAACCAAGGGGAGGGGGCTGGTGTCCCCATCAGGAAAGCTCTCCCACTGGCACCACTTTTGCCCCCTTCCTTGATGCTCTAACACAGAGAAGCAGCACTCATGGTGGTTTCTGTTAAAATGTACGAGATACCACAACAAGCCATAAAAGGCTGAACACAGTTTGCCTTGAAAAATAATCTCACTGGGGTAGTGAAATTTGAGCCCTCCATGGGTTGGTGAAGACAGACTTAAATGTCACGACGGCAGCTTGAACTAGGGTCACATCTGAAGCAACTGTGTTTACACCATGTCTGTTATCATCCCCAGCCTCTAAAATGAAGCTTGATTGTTTTGCTTTTCTGTTTTTTAATATGCCACTGACAGGTCAGCTAACACAACCCATGAGAGACAGAGTACTTTAATACAGTAAGGCCATTCTGATGGCTGCCACATCTCATTAATAACTCGTTGCCCTGCTGTTGTGACTCCAATTTCACAGCTCCCATTTGCACTCCCTCTGGTTAATCACATCCATTTTTAGCTTGCTGATCTTAATTGGTCATTTATTATGGCTCTGTCTATTTGATGGACACCGATTTTGCCTCACCATCCATGCTTCTATCCCACTGCCTCTCTGCCATCAACTGGCAAAACTAAAATCAATGAGAATTAAGTTTGAAGCTGGTTTGAAATCACAGGCATTGCTCTAATTGATTCACTTTAATTGTTAATTGTCTCATCCTCCTGAAGCCAGTGCTTCCATGCATCGGTACCACCCTGAGGGATGCACAAGGTTGTGCTGCCCCAGCCCTGGCAGGCAGCTACACCTGAGAGATCAGAGTATCCCAGAGCTGCAGCCCCCATGACCTCCAGCTCAGGAACAGCAGAGCCACTGCCTGGCAGTGTATCCCCCTGTGTCTGTCACCAGCAGAGCCTGCAAGAGGATGCCTGGAGAGAATAAGAAAGCAGGGAGCTGTGCTGCTCCCTCTGAGCTTCCATGGAGAAACACAACCTTGTCCACACCAGAATCCAGGACTGTGAGCGACTACAAAACATGCACTTAGTGCCAGAAAAATTACGTCCATGGCCAGCAGCCCAGAGAGTACCAGGCTCTCCTACTCCTGTAAGCACAAGAAGAAGTGTCCTGGCTGTGTTGTGGCTTGATCCTGTGAGCAGAGCGAGGCTTTGTAGGGACAGCCAGCATCTTCTGTTGGCTTGAGTGATGTTGCTGGTGACAAGACCACTGATGAGCTCCTGTTGTGCACCTGCAGGTGGCCCTGGAGGCCACTTGCTTGTCCCCAGCAAAGTTGCAGCAGAAAAGGAGCAGGCCACAGCCTGCATTAGTACAGGATGTCACTGCCCCTGTGTAGAGTGACACTGGAGTGACAAGGGCAAGGCTGGGTGTCCATGTGCCACCACATGGGTTGCACTGGCTACAAGCAGCTGGAATGTGGCTTGTGCCACTGGGAATTTGCTGTTCCAACAGCTCCTCTCAGTTCAGAGGGGGGATGGCACAGAGCTGGGCCCCATATGTGTGTTTGGGGGGGGCTATACATCTCCTACAGGGCACTAGGAAATGAAGGGGGCAAGGGGAAAGCAAGATCCTGCACTGGAAAAATGTTATGTGAACAGATTTTGAGTCCCAGACCACTTCATATGAGCTTTGCCCTCCGTCAAATATGTGATTGGCAAATTACTACAAAATTTAGGTGTGATTTTCAAGACTGTTAGGTTTTGCTTGGTCCTTAATGCTGCAAGAGCCCAAATTAATAATTGATATCAGAATTACATACATATATAAAACCAGCAATATCTAGGTGATGACATTAACTTGTTACTGGTATATTATTTCCTGTGCTGAAAGCAAAGGAACTGGGACCCATATTTAGCATTGCAATATCCAGGCTGGAAATGTAAAGGAGAATGGATGTAGCAATAAAGGCTGTTGGATTTTCCAAATCAGAGATGGAATTCAGTTAAATTACAGTTTCAGCTCCTTGCCCTTCCTGGAAATAGTCCACTGGGAAAACTAAAAAAAATCAGTACCTTCATCCCAATGCACAGAACCATAGTTCCAACCAATAGTGAGCCTGCAAGACAGAGTGAAAATGCTGGGGAGCCAGGAGGAGGGGAACAAAGCAGACCCAAGATGAGATGAGCTGGTAATATTTCTCTCTCAATAGCATTTCCAGGAGAGAGAGAGACTGAGCAGGCTGAGAAACTGACTTTTCTGATTCCTTGACCTCTGTCAGGGCATCAGAAATTTAATATCTTCCCCTCTGTACATCTTAAATTTTCATCAGAGCATTTTGCTGTTAGCATTTTTCCATGTTGACAGCTATATTTCTGGAACACTTCTAGCAGATACCTGAGCACTTTGGAAAAAACCCCCTGGCCACACAGCTCTTAAAATATGTCCAACTTTTCTAACTAGTGGAATGGTAATGTGGATGGAGAATTTCTTTAAAGAGCAGAGAAGGTGATAACAATAATAGGGGAAAAAATCTTGGAATGTACCAAGGTCAGACGGTAACGATCTGATGAAATCTGACCCTGGAGAAGACATGGAAATATCAGGTATTATACCCGGGGCTAATCACTCTTATTATACCTTTCCTGTAGTTCCTTCTAAGAATGGAAAAAATGTGCGAACCTAGGTTACCTGACACTGAATTTCAAAGCATGCAGGGGAATCTGTAACTGCTTTCTTAAATGGCCTGATATATTACTGCAGTCAAAGGAATAATTACAATGCACAGGGAGCATCCATGCATAAGGTAGGCTATGCTCAGGGCTCAGGGGCTTTCAGAGCAGATATTTTTCAAATGCTCCTGGAGCGGCTGGGAATGCATATTCTGTGGGAACGTATATTCTGTGGAAAGTCAATTACATTTGCTTCCCACGTCTTTTGGTCCCCCGGGAGCTGCCCTAAACTTGAGCAGTGCGGAACTTTATCGTCTATGTCACATCCTCCAAGCAAGGTGGCTCCAGTCTGTCATCCTCACAGACACATGCATGAGGCACACTCCTGGTGCCTCCAGCACCAGGTGGGCTCCTTTGTGCTCACCTGCCTCCATATGACTTGTTCCTATCATGGATAAAATGCCCCCTGGCAGTGGAAATCTGCTGAGATGGGTTTCAGACGTGCTGCCCAGGAAGCAGATCCCTGTCCTTCACCGTGACGTGCCGTGACCTGGGTGTGACTGCATCAGGCCACCACCAGCCATGTGCACCACTGAGGGTGGCTGTGGTGTCCACAGCCTCGCTGGAGCCGGGCAGTGAGAAGCTGAGCTTCTCCCTTTGGTTGGGAGAAAGTGCTGGACCCTCCGCAGCAGCCGGGGGAGCCGAGTGACCTATGGCTGCCTCGTAAACATTCCTGCACATCATAGCCTATTTGCACACATTGGGCATGACTGTTTCCAATGAGATGCCATCTGGAATAAAGGCAACTTCAAGCACGTATTTGAGCATTCAGACACGTTTAGAAAGCAGACAGGAGCGTGGAAGTTAACATTCAGATATTTCCCAAGCTCATATACCTAGGAGCCAAATGCTCCAGCTAAACAGATTGTGCCCTATTAAATCAAAACAGTGCATTGACAAAAGCTTAGCCCACAAGTTGTCATCTAGGTCATCGTTACACAACAGTGTGTAGAGTGGCTATGGATATTCTCCCAGCATTCTAAGTAAAAACATTAATGCCTTCCTACCTTCCTTGCCTAACCCCAGCCACATTTCAAGGAGAGAGAGATTAGTTTCACCAGAAGGCAAATGGTGCAACAAGATGCCAGGCTCTCTGTTTGGAGCGGTCTTTTGCCCTGGGTTGCTTGTCTGCTCACACAGAGCACCAAATGCAGATGGGGTCCTTATCTAGCTTTGAATAACCAAAAAACCCAACTATGATAATCTATCAGCTCCTTGAAAATTGTTATGTGAGTGTGCTGGTTTTGGCTGGGGTGGAGATAACTTTCTTCTCGGTGGCTGGTGTGGGGCTATGTTTTGGATTTGTTCTGAACATGGGGTTGATAATACAGAGATGTTTTTGTTACTGCTGGGCAGGGCTTGCACAGAACCAAGGCCTTTTCTGCTTTTCATTCTGGCCTAGGTGGTGAGGTTGCATGGGAGGCTGGGAGGAGACACAGCCAAGACAGGTGACCCCAAGTGACCAAAGGGACATTCCATATGACATCAGTGTATGAAGTGGGGGGATGTTTGGGGTGATGGTGTTTGTCTTCCCAAGTCACTGTTCTGTGTGATGGGGCCCTGCTCACCTGGAGGTGTCTGAACCTCTGCCTGCCCATTCCTTGTCTTGCTTTCCTGGTGTGCACAGCTTTCCCTATTAAATGGTCTTTGTCTCAATCCATGAGTTTTCCAGCTTTTCCTCTTCTGATTCTCTCCCAGTCCTGCTGCTGGGGGAGTGAGTGAGTGGCTGTGTGGCTGGGGTTAAACCACGACAGTCAGCTGAAGTCAAACTCTATTAACCAAATTCTCAGGTAGACTAAAGCCATTTTAAGTCACTATGGCAACAGAAAGGGCTTCATAATTACAGCAAATTATATTTATAGTCGCTTCAGGGAAATGTTCTTAGACCTCTCTTTCCAGTTAATTGATGGACATTTAACTTAAACTATTGAACACCGTTGCAAAAACTACAATAGATCTTCCTTCTTTCTATATTCAGAGCTGCCAACTAAGCTGACATCTAGTTTTCTTATTTTCTGGACCCTTGGATATTTCCCTGTGCAGGTAAGTTTAAGCTTCCTGGGAATGGACTTGCTCTTTTTAGCAGATCCTTCAGAGCTGCCTGGTGTTTACAGGCAGCAAAACATTGTTGTGCTGCAAAAAAGGGAAAGGTTGGCAGTCTTCTTCAGAGAGAAAGGCTAAAGAACATAAGCTTTTCAAGGGTACCTTGCATAGCAGAGGAACATGTTGTTGGTGTATTTATCCAAATTTATAATGTGCTTTCTGTCAAGGTATCTAAGCATTACATAATGGGTTTAAAACAAGAGCAGTGGCCTGGGACTGTCATTTAAAGCTACTTAGGTTTTGAAGGCTCAGCCTTACCCCGTCCCACTTTGGGGGAGATGAAGCAGTGCAGTGCACAGAGATTTACAAGTGGCATTAAAAAATCAAGGAGCTGCTTTTGAGCCATTCACAGCCAGATGCTGCCCCTGGTTTGCCAAAGCCAGGTTGGCTTGGTGCATGCAGTGGTCACCCTGCAAACCTCTAAGTCACTAGTGTAGGTCTGGCCCTCATGGAGCAGTCCAGGGAAGAGATAGACAAGAATTGGGATGTGTTTGCATGGCAGCACCACAGGGAATTTCTTTATCCTCCCTTCATACTCAAGTGGCTCTTCAGTTCTGCTTCTCCTCCAGGCTGGGGCAGGGTGGGGCTTGGGGAGGGCATGGGGCACCACACAGTGGGACATGCTGTCCCCACAGCCCTTGGCCAGCCAAGTACGTCTGCATCACTCATTTCCTTTGCACTGGTCTCAGGAATCTGCTCTCTGATAAAGCAAGCCCCCAGGTCCAATCCCAAACTGAAACATTAGGCTTTTCTTTCCCCATTCAGTGAAAAATCCTTTCAACATTGCATCTCCTGAGGGTTCATGCACCACTCACCTTTCGCTGCTCAATAACTGGAGCAGAACAAGCTCTCTTTCCTCGCTAAGTATCATCTCCAGCTGCTGGCCAAGTTTTACTGTCCTTTTCTGGATTTTATCCAGCCTTTCAGCAGCCTTTAAAGAATCACAGGTTTGGGCCTGGCACACAAACTTCTCATGGCTGGGCCCCTTGGCACAGCTGGTGCTTTACTACTGCTCCCTGGCACAGCCAAAGGTGGCAATGCCCCTCTTCACCCCTGCATCCCATCAATCCCTCTTTACCCTTCCTGGTCCTGTGTCCCTCACCCACACAGAGACCTGGAAAAAAGGTGATTTTTTTCCCCCTTCTGAAAATGCTTGTTGATCAAAACCACACAGACCAAGACTGGAACTAGAGAAAACAGAACATTTCCATGCAACTGAGATTTTAAGCAAGAAGCAGCTGCCCCTCAACCCAATTCCCCCACCTTTCCTCCTTTCATGTGAATAAAGTTGTATGTGGCCTTTTGATTAATCTGAGTTTAATATAACTGCAGTAATAAATTATATTCTTCACTGAGAGTGAAGTAGTCCACAATCCACACCCCTTTACATTGTTTAGTTGGTAAAACCACAGCATGACTTTTGCCCTTCCATGCCTCCAAGCCAGTTGAAAGAATCCATGCAGGAGGGGAAATTGATCCTTCAGAAACGATGCTGAAATATTGTTTTTACTTTCCACTTCATAATTAAATTAAGCAATGCAGCATTAACGTTTCCTGCATGGTGGATGTTGTCTGTCCACCCTTAATTAAAATGCACTTTTTTAAATGGGATGTACTTACTGTGTAAGTTTACTAAGTGGCCCATCATTTTCATTATGTACTCTATTATACATTTATTATACATAGGTGTATCTAATTATATGTAGTTCCTGGTAGGTTCCTGTTCATCTGAAGTTGTTATCAGCATTGATTACACCACTGAATAGCAGTGGGTTATGTTCATCACATAGCCAGGTTGTAATTCTTCTAGCACGTGGTCTTTGTGCTTTGTCCTAAACCCACTCTCACACCGAAGCCTTACAGGCTGCAGCATCACCCCCAGCTCAGCCAGCAGACACCCAGCCCCTTTGAATTTTGGGATTCAGGGGCCAAATGCCTTCCAGAAGCTTGAGCAGAAATATATTACAGAGTTGAAAAACCTGCCTAAACAGTAAAAAAAAAGTCATGATCTTTGTTTACCAGGTGTAGGTGCTTCTCCAAGCTGACACAGCTGAATGCAAAGCCTCTGAGTGCTGGCTGTGGCTTTTGCCACAGTAATAAAATAATTTTGTGGTGTTAATAAAAACTTTCCATGAGAGTGGAGGTTTCTTGGGTGATAATGGACTTTCCTGGAGGAATCTCTCTGTTCACAGGTGGAGATGGAACTCGCTTTGCTTCCTTCCTCCTTGGCTTTCCTAACAGAATGGGGCTTGTGGCCCTGGGATCACAGAATCACGGAAGATTTGAGTTAGAAGGGACCTTTTAAATACCATTCAGTCCAACCCCTGCAAAGGCCAAGAAGGTCTTCAACTAGATGTTGAAGTGAGGGTTCTGGCAGAGTGTCCCCAGGAGCTTGCTGCAGGAATGGCTCCAGCTTTGCCCTGCAATGTCACCATGCTTGAAATCACATTGAGAAATGGTTTTCTTTCACTTAATTTTTTTTTTCAGAAATTAATTTGCCAAGAACCAAGGGAAATAGTTACGTCTAATATGGTGAGCCTTGGGAAGTGCAGCAGCCTTGGGAAATGGGCTCATCCCACGCTTAAATTTCAGCTCTTCCTTGAGATCCTCTTTTAAAGTCAGCACTGCTCTTCAGCCCTGTTCTCCTCTTGCAAGGATGGATCATCCTGCTGATGGCAGCGCCCTTCTGGAGCACAGTGCCCTGTCCTGGCATGTGCTGTGTGGCCTGGGACAGCCCAAGGCACCCTGGGGACAGAGTTTGCCCCACATTTGCCACCCCTCTCCCACTGCCCACAGCGTGGTGCCCCAGGAGCCTTGTGCTGCTGGGCTAGGCTGTTCCATGGACCTTCTCCCTAGAGAAGGAAGAAGTTTTTTGGGATCACAGTCAAAAGTGCAGAACTAACACAGGGGGAAGAATCAGAGTTCTGCTCTGAAACTCCACATCTGTTCTGCTGTGAGCACTAATCAGTTCTAATATGAAGTCTCAGCCAAGCCCTGCTACGTAAAATATCTCTGCATGCAGCAACAAATCTTCAATCTTAATGAAGTCTTGCACAGGAAAGCTGTTCCACTTCTGTTTAGCCAAGAGCAGGGAGGTGGAGATGAACTTTAGACAGCAAGCCCCAATAAACTGGACTTTTTTTACAGTCTTCCTGCATCAGGCAGGTACACAGCTGTAGCTAAGGGGCTTTCAGCAATCCCTGCAGATTTAAAAAGCCTGGAGAAAAGTCTCTGGATCTCAACACTGATATTACTTCTGCCCCTGAATACATCTCTGAATAATATCCTTCCTTGAATTTTATTACACCTGTGCCAAAGATGCAGAGTTGTGGGCTAAAATCCACTTTGTGCTTGGTGCTATCCAGATACAGCAGAAATGGACCTTGTTTCACAGAGACTGGGGTTGTTGGATGTACTTTAGCAGCAGGATGCTGCCCAAGTAGAACAAGTTCAGAAGGGCTATTACTAATGTTAAAACAAAATATTCAGGGTTTTCTAGAGGGCATTCATATTCTGGGGGCTGAAGGATTCGGGCACAGAGTCCATAAATAGGAAGCCAATGTTTTCCTACTTCTCCCCTGCTCCTGCTTGCAACAACCGCTGCATCTCTACCCCTATGTCAGGGATCTTCCAGGTGCATTGCTGGGGAGAGGCCCTGAAATTAGTGCCGTGGGAAGCTCTTTTCCACCAAGATGAAAGAGGCTGATGGGTCTTTATCACAATGAAGTGGTGTTTTCAGTCTTCTTTATCATGGATAGTGATTGCACAGGAAAGTACTGGGACTGGAAAGAACCTCTTTTGATCAGCCAGCTAAACTTCTCGGAAAAAGCACATGGACACAAGGACTTCTCTATAGAATTCTTTTTTTTGAAAGGGCATTTCAGAATGGCACTGCTTTTATGGGGAACAATTTTTTCTCATTTCCAATTGTAACTTCACTTTTCATCAGCCCCGAAGTACTGAGGCAGCTGGACTAAATGATCATTGTAGGTCCCTTCCCACTGAAATTTCTGTTCCTCTCCTCTCCCAAAAGTGATAAGACTTTTCAGACAGGAGATGTATGTCTGCTGCAAACACCCAGCCATGGCTCCTAGTTAGTACTTCACAGGTCTGCAAAGATGATGATGTTCCTTTTGTGAAGAAATCAGGTTAATATGACCTTTTATGAGGAAAAAGTGAGGATTAAGTAATTGTGATGAGAAATGTTTGCAGCGTGGCCAAGTCTGAATTGAGCAGTGTGGGAGTCATGGCAAGTGAGTCTCTTCCTGCGGTTTGAAGCACAGAAGAGAAGGAAGAGGGAAGAGGCAGCCCTGGGCTCTCTCTGAGCTAAAGGAGTTATTGGTTCAGGTAGTATGATGGCCTAAATTAAAGAGATGATTCACCCCTCTTAGCTGTTTTAAAGTATCATTGGGGACTTTGATGCTTTTTTAGAAACCGGATTACCAGCTGTGCATCACAGGGAGCTGGGTGAGCTGATGGAAGATGGGGAAGTGAGGAAGATGGATGATGCTGAGAGATTCATGCACCAGCTGGAATGAACTCGGTGCAGAAAGAAGAAATAAAATCACCAGTCGTGGATACTGCACAGCAAACAGCATCTCATCCCTTCAGGCGTTCTCACACCTTCAATGGGCACATTTTGTAAAGCTCACTCAGGTGGAAAGAATTAATGTTTTCTGTTCTCCACCCAAAGTCACTGCGACAAACTGAATTATCACTCCTGGGGGCAGCAGGTGAAAAATCATCTTGATTCTTTTTCTGTCTTTGCTTTTGAAACCACCTGTTTCAAAACAATTGAAATTCTCTTTGCACTGGCCTGTGAGGAGCTTTAATGCTCTATTTGCCCTGAATGAATGTGGCCTCTCTTCCTGTCGGAAGGAGCTGAGTGCATCTTCCCAAACTTAGCCCTTAACCACAGAGCCATGGGGCAAAACAGAACTAGGAAATCTCTAGAAAAAAAAAAGAAGGTTGCTGTTTGAATACCGGTGGATAACTGATGTTAGTTTTAATGCCTTTATGCAATGGTTTGGAAGGTACCAGAACGTGGCAAGCTGTGGCACTGAGCTGTTTACACAGCAACACCACGTAATTGTTCAAACCAGACATGGCTGTTCTACGAGAAGCTGCCCCTTTATTTAGCAATTGCTTTCAACTGCAGTATTTCCTCTACTACTAAGGTCAATTCTATTAAACAGCTAATTTCTCCTGGCCCTCTTTGTCAGGTTTGATGGGGTTAGGTAATATTTCTGTCAATCTTCTCTTGCCAAGTGTTTCACAAAGTCACATCTCTTCTCCAGTAGTGTTTTATTTGGAGGATGAAAAAAAAAATAGTAAAAACCAACCACAAACCCGCTCCATATAGCCCCTCCAAAAAAAGAATCAGGGCAAAGAAGGACTATCCAATTCTTAACCATAATCCAAGACTGACCTCAGTTAAGTAGAATAAGAAAGGAAAAAAAAATCCACCTGTTCTGTTCCAGCAGGACTTGTTCTTAAGATATTTTGGATATAAGCCTTCACAGTCCAAAAAAAAAAGAACACCACCCTCTGTCTGCCATTCTGGGGTTGACTTGCAGACAACTTCAGACTAAATCCCAGGTCTTTTTTCTACCCTAAGAGGAAAGTAAAGCTCGGATGCTGGATCGGATGACACGAGGTGCAAGGCTGTGATTTTAGGCTGATTTTAAGAGAGTGTGGATGCAGCTGAACTTGGGAGCAGTGCAGCTGGAACATGCTTGCTCTGTCAGGATCCTTTCTGCCCAGGTACTGAGACTGCTCCTTGCTTGTGCTTCATATTGCCCCAAAGGCAGGCAGCAGACAGCAGTTCCCACAGGAATTCTGGTCCCCTTTCCCTGGGAGAACAGCTCGAACTGGGCTAAGTGTGGCCAGCTCAGACAGGCTGCCCTTCCCCACCTAAGAAAGGGAAAGGTTGCTGATGTAGCCAGGAACTGGCAGTGCTGTTTTCATACCTGACCTCCCCGCCAAGAAGGGCAAGTTGGGAACAATGTATTTCCATTAATTCGGGCAACACTGAATGTAGGGAAGGAATTGCACACTATTCATGGCTTCTGTCAGCTGGGAAAGGGGTTGAATTCATGCAACAAATTATTCAGAAGAAATCATTTGCCAGACTCTCATTATGAGCTCTACAGAACAGAGGAGTTGATACATCAGATAAATTAACTTCATGTTATAAAACCCTTTTGGGATGTAAACACTAGATCCTGCCAGCTCTACTGTACTGTGAGGGCCTGGTTGCTCATGATTTTAACAGGAACCTGTGTCTATTCATCCTGTGTGTGTCTGCAGGGAGCAAAACCCTTTAAAAACCTGGGAGATATTGTCCACTCTGTGTCTGAGGAACAGAGCAACACCCAAGACCAGTGCAAGCAGAATCCAAAATGTGAGATTTGAGTATGACTAAGCATTCCTCAAAGCAGTCAGATATCAAGCTCACAAGCATTAACACTGAAAAGGATTTTCAATTGTGTTGCAGCCAGCAGGATTTTGCTGAAGGCAAAGCTAGGCCAACACCTGTCTGCTTTTTGAATCAGATCCCCAGCTACAAGGTCTTTGCTCAGTGCAGTCAATAAATCTCTTCGGGACAAGACACTTGCATTCTGCTCAACGCAACATGGGGTCTGTGGCCAGAGCAGCAGATCTGTGGGGTGAAGGAAGTGCAATTGGTTCACAAAAATGGGAAAGCAGCAAAGCAAATTCAGCTGGCACCAGAATGTCCTATAGAGTCTATGCTGTTTCACCAGATTGCTCACAGAAAATCTTACTCTTGCATTTTTTAATGCACTATGTTGGATTGTTAATGCAAATTTATATTCTTGTCAACATCTATCTTTTAGTCATTTTCCAGCTAAAATTCATTGGCCAATGTAAAATGTATTTTTAACTTATAGGGACCTCAGTTGAAAACAAAAATAGCAATGGAAATTGTTTCATTTTCTTAACAGCCAGGGAAATAAACATCAATTAGTTGCACCACTCTGCACAGAAGCAATGGGAGTATAAAGAGAGATGAGTCCTGCAGCTGAGTGGAAAGCATTTCTTGAAACAATTTGGAAGGTGAAGTTCATCATAAGTGCTCAGAGGCCAACACTCTGTGTTCCTAAGGAAAATATATGTTGGGGTTTTGCAGTATCTATTGCTGTCATTTATTCAGAAGGAAGTTTTTAGTGCTTTTAAGGTAAATGCTGATTTTAGAGAAATTCCATTTAATTAACTGAACCCGAAATTATGTTTGCATTAGCAGCTAGCAAAAGAGAGACTCAAATCACTGCCATCATTCCCCAAACTCTCACACAAAGGACACTTAATAACATATCACTTCCTGAGACAGAAAAGAAAAAAGCATTAAAGGGAAGAAAAACCAAGAGGCATCCTGCTGGGATAAGCATCATTCCTCTCAGACCTGCTTTCTTCTTTCTAGAACAGCAGCTCTGATGGTGACCATTAGAATAACCTGCAGTGGTGGTTTAGTTGCCCAGCCTGTTAACAGCAGGGATCAGATTTGCTTCACATCCACACACATGGCAAAGTGGGGGAAATGGTCTGTAAAACACTGCTTACAACTGCTGGCAATACACAGCCATCATTTTGTGCTGCCAGTGCAGGGCTGGTTCAAGAAATAGCTGAGATTTTGGCTGTGATAGATCTGCTCCCAAGAGCCTTAGGAAAAGGAAGGTTCCAAAGGCATCACTGTGCTCTCTCAAATGTCAGAAGTGCCCAACATAAGCAGCTCATATCGATATTAGAAATGGAGGGCCAAGATAAAATAAGGAGGAGGTCAGGGTGCATCCCCAAGCTCTCATGGGATTTAGAAATATTATCAGCTGTTAAGAAGCAGCCAGTTCATACAGCTTTTACAAATGCAAACTAGGTTTTGCAACCAAAAGCACTTGTGAACACAGCAACAAGAAGACCACGCAATTGTCAGACTCGGATTACTTGCACCAAGTAAAAGCAAGGCTGGGGACAGTCTCCCTGTTTTGGGCAGGCTGAATAAGCAACTGGAGTTTTCATTTTTCTTGGGGACCAAAGTTGTCTTGCAAGGGAGCTCCTTGTGGGCTGGTGTATGTTTGGGCAGATATTGGAAAGAAGGCAGAAGTGGAAGCACTGAAATCCCCATCAAGAGGCAGAAGTAGTTTTGGAGCAGGATCAAAGTGAATGAAAAGGGAAAAGAGAAAGGCTCTGTGACTGCTGGAGAAGTTGAGAGTAGAGAATGTCAAGAATTAGGCTTTCCTCCTAAATCTCACTGAGATATCCTTTTCCCTGTGGAAAGTCACTGTGATACTTTTAAACATAGATGAGAGGGCAGGGCCATGGAAACTCGGTGACTTGCAAGGAGATGCTTGGTGGTGGCAGCTGTTTCCTGGGCCTCCTCCTCTCATGATGGATCTGCTAAATTTAAATTGAGTACAAGCCTGCACCAGGGTCAGGCAAATGAGCAAGGGACCAGATCTCACCATCCTTTGTGAGGTACCTGCTGTCAGGCATACATTAAAATTAGGAGGTCATTTGATTTAACATCTGCAGAAGTTTTAACTGGCACTGCTAATTGAATCTGAAGGGGTTTTTTAAAATCAACTAAGCAGATTAGCACAGAGATTTGCAGGAGAAAGCTGTTGCTTGGCCTTAACAAGTGAGAGGTGCAGTAAGAACTGGGGTGCAAGTGAGACAGTGACTGGTGAGTTAGTGGGTGTCCCAGGAACCTCACAGGTTCCCTTGCAGGATTTGAGGTCCAGCATTTGGCTCCTCAGCATTTGCAATTCTCCATGTGGAGTCTCTATCCACCCCTGATTCAACCTGCCCATCAGGTTTGTGCCCTGCTACAATTAAAGTGGAACTTTTAAATCACAGTTTGAACAGGCTTTCCAGCCATTTCCAAGCTGTCCTAGGGGAAATAACCACAGGAGATGGGATCTGTAGGGATTTTTGCCCGGGATAAATTGTGGTTCAATAAAATGCATAACAGGAAAAAGCATTAAAGGAAAATGTTTGCCATGGTAAAAATCAAGTACCCATGATTTAGCAGGTAACAGATTTATGCTGTCTGTGTGAACTTTATTGTACTCTCCTCCGCCCCACAGGAGTGGTTGATTGCCATGTCATAAACTGCTTTTTTCTACAGTGCTTATGTCTCTCTTATGGAGGAAATTTGATTTTCAAATTTCCACATAATATTTAACTGTAATATGTTGTTAATGTGAATTCCTTCTAAGCAGCCTGGATGGCGAACGCTGAGAATTTGAGAGTGGCTGTGTAACATTATTTGGGATGCTTGAACTGCAAGGGTTTGTGTGCTGCTTAATTTCCTTTGCATGTAACAGAACACAGTAAGAAGTATTTGCAGTATAGAGTACAATGTTATTACAAGAGAGAGAGGACTAATTCTAGACTGGGGTCTGTTGAAATCAGTGCCTTCAGGAAGGGAATCTGCAAGGGATAGCCAAAACATGGCACTGCATCATGATATTCCATGCACATTTCATGCAGGGCCCACCACAGGATGAGTGCCCACGAGGGAGGAGGGTCTGGCAGCTGCCAGAGGGGCAGTGCCAGTGCAGGCAGCTGCTTCCATCTCCTGCTTCAAGCCCTGGGAGCACCTCTGCTCCCAAGCCACCAGCACTGGGGCCCTGGAGAGGTGGGGATGTCAAGGTCGATGTACTGAAGCACTGAGTGAAGAGGAAATAGAAACTGTTTGAGGTTACTAAATCTGAAGTTAAAGAATGGCAGCAGGGGCAGCCACGGTCACGAATCTCTTTTTTGGACTGGGCCAAAGCACTTAGATCCAAAGTTGTGCCTCCACGTGGGGTCCACTATAAATATCCACTAATTGCCTCTAACACGAAAGAACGGGAACTTGTGGTGATCCATTTGCAAAGGCAAAGAATCCTGTTTGGCTCTGTGGAGAAAGCAGCTGAAAACGCAGAGGAAGAGAAGCTGTTGCTGTTGTCAGTCCCTGCTGTGTGCCTTCCACCCGGCTCTGTGAAGTTCCAGGATGGATTGCCTCGTCACACCGCTGCAAGAGTAGGCCAGGTCCAAGGAGGGCAAATCCTTCAGGTCCCACTTCAAACTGGAGCTGTTTGATGTTAAACTGAAAGGAAAAAATTTTGTGTTAAAAGGAAGATCAAATGACCCCGCCATCCTTCTGCCAGAGGAGGCAGCACTATGGAATATTTTTAGGTTTTTGAAATTTAATGGTTTGCAGTTCATGATTTTCTGTGGAGAAGAGAGTGAAATGGGGAAAAAAATATCTTCCTTAGGCTTTCATTCCCCTGTGTCATAGCAAGCCTCTTCCCATCCTTTACATCACAGGGTACAGAATAATGTAGGTTGGCTCGGAGAAGCTCAAGTCTGACTCCCTGCTCGGAGCAGGTCCAATTACGTGGGTTTGCTCAGGGCCATGCTCAGCTGAGGTTTGAGTATCTGCAGGGATGGCAATCCCACAGTCACTCTGGTCCCTGTTCCAGCATGTATTGTGAAAAATCCATTGCCCTATTAAATGGAGAGTCACAGAAATAAAGATTTTCAACCACGGCATTTTCCCATAAAAATATTGAATCCATATTTTCTCCCATGATGTCAGAATATTAAAAACAAAACCGAGAAATAATAGCAGATGCAATAAAATATTCCCAAGTGAAGTGTAAAACATTTTCACTGTGTGTTTTTTGTCAGAACCACACAGTTCTCACACGGTTTTTCCAGCTTTGACAGAAAGGCATGTTCTTAGGGTTTGCTGCCTGGTCTAAATCTTCCCAGTCAGCTCTAACTAGAACTTTGGATAATGTTGCTGTGCTATGGGGTCCTGGCACACAGCCCAGAGCCATCCTCCTCTCTTGGGCTCTGGAACAAGAGCTGGTGAAGACATGTTTGATTCTTTAACCCCTGCACTGGCTTCTCTGCCATTGAAAAGTCTCGAACCCAAACACTCTGCTCTGGGAATTCCAGGACTGGGAGATTGCTCCATGCACTGTGTGGTTTTCTTTGCTTTGGCAGGCTCACTTTCCTGTGCAGTGCTGCTGTTTACAGCTCGATACGTTCGTCTGGCATTGCTCTCTTCTTTCACTGCTACGCACTTTGATTTTAGTGACTGGATGAAGCTTTCTCGTTTGCTTTCATTTCTAGGTCTTTCAAAAGGTCTTGGTATTGATGGAAAGATGAGTAAACCACTTCAAAGGCTTCTTAAAGACCGAAGCACAGATTTTAAGCACTCATCTCCTGTCAGCACTGGTGGAGTTCTCTGGTGAAACCACTGTGGTACCTCTGAGCCCAGGTGTGCAGAGAACTCCTCAGAGGCTGAGGAGAAGGGACATGTCTCACCTGGGCATTTTGCAGGTTGTCCCCATAGGGAAATGTCTTTTTGATCACAGAAAGATCAAATCACGATTTCAAGGACTCTGACCTTCCTTTGGTCACTGATGTGAGCCTGCCCAAGGCTAAAGTTCTCTTATGCAGGGGAGAAGAAAGTATAAATACCATATAAATACAACCATATAAATATCACAGTATAAATTGTATATCTCACCATTTATCTCCCCCTAATCTGGCAACCTTCAATACAGCAAGGTGTCAGCTGGAGGAACCCACGGGAAGGGCAGCCTGAGAACTGCTTTTAGAGGCAGGGCAATCTACCAGCCCTCTGCATTCAAAACTTCTGAGCCTTGCCCCTGAAAGCTGGGTTATTTAAATCCTTACACGGATAGAGAGTCCTTCTGTTCTGCCTCCTGGCACTCATTTCACAGTTTCAAGCCTTTTCACTCCATTTCATCGAAGAAGAAGGAAAAGGAGGAGAAGGAGAAAGTGAAGGAGAAGGAGAAGTGAGAAGGAGAACAGCACAAGCTGAGATTCTGGTCCTGCACAGAATCAATTTATTTCTCCATGTGAATACGTATACATGCCTGTTTGTATACATGCACATATATAAACAAATACAGACATATTGTACATTTGTTTATAAACATAGGTACATAACTACATATTTATATAGACAAATAAATAGAGGTAGGTATAAATAAAAATACATACATACATATATTTATATATATGTATATGACTTATTTCCAAGAACAGCTGTCCATTTTTAAAGCTGGTCTGTTTCCACAGAGCAGCTCCTGTACAATTCCAGCACCTGACTTTCTGAGCACAGATGTCTGCTTCATAGATGAAGGAGCTGGCTCCACCACAAGTTTTGTCCTGGAGCTAAGAATAAACCTACTTTTCCCAAGTTGCCTTCCAGGCCATTTTTCTGCTACTAAGCTCTGCCTCCTGGTGTGCTCTTGCTCTGACTTGAATGAACAAAATTATACCAGCACTCCTCTAGGTGGGTAATAGCCATGCTGAGGGCTATCAGACCCCTTGGCTCTTGTGCAGATAGAGCCACAAGAGCAAACAGATCAAGTTTTCCCATCTTTTCTCCTTCATGGCTTTGGCATTTGGTCAGGACACAGCATCCTAGGCCATTCCTGTGTACAAGTGTAGTAGAAATATGATGCACGTCTTTTCCCCACACGGATTTTTCTGCCAACAATACAACAAATGCATCACTCAATGGCTTTACCATTTACTATTGGCCTTTGCAGTTGTTAGTGTTTTTTCTAATATATGAAAAATAAGTGATCTGTTCAGTTGAGTTGGTCTTTAACTGCTTTCAGCACTTGCTAGACACAAGTCCCTGGAGAGAAAGAGCTCACAACTGCCAGACCCAGCTGTTCGTGCCATTGGCAACCAAGGAAGCTGCAGGTCACCTCCTGTAAACATTTATGTGGCTACACAAATGAGAAGAGCACAAAGTAGCAGAAGTCCAGAGTATCTCTAGGAATAAAGGTCATGCAATAGCTATCCAGTATTATTAATATAATTTACACCTGAGGCAGAGCTGGTAAAGAAACCTGGCCTGACTCTGAGTGTGGGGGATGTAGCTGAGAAGGGACTTCGGTCCCAGCTCAGGAGATGTGAGAGAGACTCCACAGTGGCTCCTGGATGGTCAGACAGGGAAGTTTCCCTAACTTGAGATTGGCTCCATGGAGCCTCCAGCCCCTGACCCACAGCTGGGCCAATGTCAACACTAGATTGTGGCTTTGCCTGTGTCTTGGCAGCCTCCGTGGCTGGCAGTTCCCATCTCTGTGGAGATCTGGGGCTTGGCTATGCCACCCTCCCAGGAAGATGCCAAACTAATCATCCCAAATGTAAGAGCTGGCACTTCAGTCAGCTCCTGTTGTCAGAAGAGGTATTTCTCCACAGGGCCTAAATGGGCAGAGACACTGGAGAGCACACAGGACTGTGGCAAAACTCAGGGTGAGGCTGTGTAAATGGGGAGTGATGCCTTAAATGGCTACCCAGAAACAGACAGGAATAAAGGAATAAAGGATTTATTTAAAAGGCCTTCAGAGATACACTCTGGGCTCCAGAGGCTCCTGCCTCAGTGGATCCCAAAATGGACAACAGGTCACAAGTTCTTCACACTTTCATATCAGCATAAATTCACCAACCAGAACCCAGACAATGATGGAATTTCCCCAACCTTGCCTCCTTCTCCCAAAGATGATGGTTTACAGTTTTTCAGCTTAGGACAGTTTGTGTGTCCTTGTAGAGCAAGCTGGAGAGGCTTTGTTATGGCTATCAGAATAAGAGAACAGCACTTAACAAGCTACAGGAAACTTCAGAGTTATACTAGCAGTACAGGATTTGAAAAATAGAAGAGTTAAAACTTAAGGCATCAGGAGAACAAAGCTGATTTTAAACCAGACACGTTTCTGTTGCTCTCCCATTCTTCAACACTCGCAAGCATCCAGACGTGCCTGTCCAGGATTCCTTGAGGTGACACAGAAGATTTGAAACAAGAGATTCCAAGTCTCCTGATACCACCCGTGATACCATGTGACTGTTACTTTTACAACCCAACCCAGACCTCGTTTGGCTTCAGCAACCGAGGGAAAAGTCACACCACTGGTGTTCCAGCACCAGTGTGCACCCAGCAGTCCTCACAGTTCCACCTGCTGCCAGCTCCCAGGAATGATCTGTGTTCCATTCTGGATGGCACAGCTGCTCTCTTGACTTGCTGCATATCTGCCATTCCTTGACTTGTGCTCTGCTGCTTCTTCTGGCACTTCCACATATGTGCTCTCTTACAAGAAACTGTCATGTTCCCTTTGCAGACCCCTTCAGGCCTGGAACATTTTACTTACTTGGACAAGAGAGCTCTTCTCCTATTAAAAAATACAAAAACAAACCCAGGAGAGTGAGAGACAGTTAGATTAGTGCATGAATCCAAGTGACCTGTGGAAATCTGTATGAATGATGATCCTACTCGCTGTCACCAGCCAGCTCCTCTCTGCTGTGACGCTTGTTGGTGTCTGTTGCATACCCAGAGGAAAATTTCTGTGAGTCACAGGCAGAACAAATGGAAACAAGACTTCTGCACTGGGCATGAGAGATGAGCTTTGTGGAGCTGCTGTGCTCTTTGTCGCTTCAGGAGTGCCATGGAAATCCAAGTCCCAGGCTTGTACAGGTTGGTAGTCAGGGGACAATCCAGACTTCTCTTGGTTTTTCCCTGTGCTGTCGCTGGAAGAAAGCAGAAGATGGAGAACTCCCAGACGAGATGGAGAACTCCCAGCATCACTTCAAAGGTGTCTGTTGTGAACTTTGGAGCCCTGCACTGTGCAGGTAGCTGCTGGCTCACACTGCCTAAGGGGTGCACAGCCACTCTGCCTGTCCCTGGCTCTTCTTCTCTCCTTAAGACTGATTAGGGACACGTTCTCAATCTCCTTTCAGGTCATAAGGTTAGGTCTGCCCTGACAAAGATTTTCCTGGCCTCAGTTTTTGCTGGTTTGTTTTTTTTTTCCAATCCATCTCTCCTTTTTTTAAAAAAATACAAGCAAAATCAGGTTATTATGGAAGGAAATTGTGCCCAGGAGGCGAAATGCTTCAATAAGAGAAAAAAGGGAGAGAAAAATACTGTTCTCTTTAGCCTGGCAGTAGCCAGGAAGTGCTGCAAGTCTCCTGGGAGGTCTTGTTACTGAAGATCAAAGAGGCTCAGAGAAGAATTGCCTGGTTTGGAAAAAATCTCCAGAAAGCTCTTAGCTCCATCCACAAGCCACTTCCCATCCAGCAACTCAGCCAGTTAAATATCTTGTGAGCCTCCTTCAAAGCAGCAATCTAAAAACTGCAGAGTGTAAAGTGGGATTTTATGGCTCCATGTATATTAACAAATATGTTTATGCCCTGAGCAGGTTGTAATTCCGAGGGCTCTTGCAAGGCAGGGACAGAAGCATCCAGGGAAACAACAGAGTAGGCTGAGAGCATTCACAGCATTTATCCACACGAGAGCTGTAGAAACCTGAGCAGAGAGTCATTAAGCAGAATGACCCTGTAACAAGAATGTTCATCAAGACAAGGAGCCAATGGGCCTGGCCACTATTGCTGAGCAAGTTAAGGCAAGGTTTCCCCGGCACACAGGTGCTTATTTCTTTTTCAGCATAATTCTGCAATAAAAGCTCCCTTTCCCCTAGGCATTAGTGGCTGATGACAATCCATGAGCGTAATTGCACAGCTAAGACACCTCTCTTGCTGCAGCTAATGGTTTCTTTCCTCAATAAATGATACAGGCAAGAATGCTTGCACTTGGTCCTTCAAGTGCTCTGAAAATCGGAAAAGACTGAAGCGTTTCCTGAGCTCAAAATAGAATAATGTATTCACAAATTATATTCAGAACATCGGTACTTTATTCTGAACGAGGCAACAAATAGAAGGCAGACCAAGTACCCACCAGCCTGATCAAGTGCTAAGCAGAAAGTGCTTCCGACTCTATTTGTAACGCGTGGCAGTCACTGCATCGCTACAGTCAAAATATTTGACTTTGTTTATAGATGCCAAAAGCATCGCTGAAATTTATCTTTCCCAAGTGGCTGTGCTTCTTCCAAGCAAAGATAAACAAATGCTCCTCGCAGTGTTCTCAGATGTCTGAGTGCTTCAGGTTGTCTCAACTCTTCACGATACCAAAAGTCACTTTGAGGCAGCAGAAGACTCCTGGGGCAAGTTCTCAGAAAAATACTGTCAGCATGCTGCCCTTCTCCACCTGACAGCCAGACCCATAAATGAGATGCAGCTCACTGCAGGTTGTACTTGGGTAGGAGTTACAACTCTTGGCTTGGAGAGCTGCTGAAGTGACCCGAGGCACAGACAGGACACCCCTGTTCTGTCTCAGGGGAGGCATGCCTCACACTGGGATGTACCACAGTCTTCCTTGCTCACAAGTAATCAACTGCTTTTTTGCTAATTGCAGTAGGTCAGCCGTGGGCTGGGGAGCTGTGTCTGAGCTGAGGCATTCCTCATGGAAGGGATGGAGGCCTGCTGGAGAGAGCCCCAGGGAAAGTGTGAGGTGGTTCCAGGTCTGAGACCTGGGAAGTGTGAGCTGTGACACGAAGTGAAAAGAAGAGGTTGGCTTTATTTATCCCATCCTGGAAATCACCTTCTCTGTCACCAGAAGAACTGGGCTTGCAGCCTGCCCAGGCGGCTGCACACCGGTGATAAGCATAAATATTTAACATTTCATATTAATGAAACAGACTCCCATGTGCCCTAAAGATAATAGCTGGTGAGCTGTCACTCGGAACATTTTAGGTGCGAACAGCTGCATTTTCCCCTGCAGCAATTTTCCTCAGTGAGGATAGTGATATTATTAAAGTTTGCCCAGAAAGCCTTTCAGCAGCTCATTAAACACAGCTGTGTATTCTGTGTAGCATTAAAGCAATTCACTTAGTAATTAACTAAATGTATGATAAGACATTTTAACTAATATTGCTTTCCTCATGCGAGTGGTTTTCATTCATCTCAATCCAGTGCCCTCCCAGCTGATAGCAGGGCAGGGGGGATTGACTTCCAGGCAGGCCGGGGGCATGTTGTCTGTGAAGCCACTGCACGCCCCTGGCAGACTTTTCCATCTGAGCGTGTCAGGTCCTTCTCCAAAGCAACCACCTGCTCTGGACTTGCCAGCCTTCTCCCTCCTGTCTCCATCCTACTCCTCCCAAACTGCAGTCTTGGGATTTCTCCATGTCTTGCTCTCCCCTTTTGGACATCAGTGTTTCTTCTCCTGTGTCCATAGGTACCATGTAATTTCTCACTTCATGCTGATGCTGCTTCTCTCTTCACCAAGGGCTGTTTGCAGCCCTGTGGGTTGACCCCTGTTCCATAGTGGCTCTTCCAGGTACCTTTACTGCCTGGGGCTGTTGGATGGCACAGCCAGAGCTGCTCTCAGCTGCACAAAGGCTTCAGGTTCAGGGCAGTTTTGTTTTGCCAAGGCTTCTCCATACTGGTCACCCTGGGACGTGTTGGTCCCCTGAGCTTCAGCAGGGGGCAGCAGCAGGTCTGCTGTGAGGAGGTAGCTCTGGGATGGTCTCTGGCCAGTCCAGCAGCTGGCAGACAGTCCACGAGGATGTGGAGCCATGGACTGTGAGATAAGCAATGCAGGAAGCCGGAAGGAAGATGGATAGGGACGGCCCAGGCCATTTCTGCAGCTAGGTTTTTGTTGTGCAGCCAGACCTCAGGTGATCCATCTGCTCAGCACGTGGGAAAATACGTGGTAAATTCAGGAACATGATGTATATACAGAGCTTGCATCCTGTCCTAGATGGAAAAAAAATAAATAAAAAAGGATTCAGCATTATCTGCAGAGCATCAAAATAATTTCACTTCTGTTGTTCATAAATAGTGGTATGATTTTGTTTTTTCTTAACAATTAATATAACATATGGCATCCACTGAAAAAATGAAGTACTTTATTACCATAATGTCCAACATTCCTAAAGCTATATGGGATGCTTCCTAAATTTAAAATGGACACACACCCCAGCCTTAAGACAGAACTGAGTATAATAATATGAATACAGTTTTTAGCAGCTTCCCTGTATGTTGCTTTGTAACCAGACAGTGGAAGTTAATTGGCATAAATCTTATTTTGGAATACTTTGGCCTAGTCCCAAAAAGTTTTGGTTTTTTCACTTCCACCAGTGCATGATGTTTGTGAGGGAGATGGAAAACTCCTGGACCAATCCACTTTTCCTTACAAATAGTTTGCCATAGACTGGAACCCCTTTGCCTTGTTAGCAGGATGCAGCCTGCAAAGCCCAGCGTTAGACAGAAAACAGAGCAGGATGAGGAACTTGCCTCATCTTCTGAGCATTTACTGTAAATTTGCTGCCAGTATTCCCTCCCTGGGTTGGGGAATGGTGTTTTGTGTTTGGTGATGAGCTGTAATGGAATCCCACAAGAGGTCCCCATCGTCACTACTTCATGTGCTGCTGAGCAGGAATCTGGGAAAATGCTGGTCATTATCTGTTCAGGCACTTGCAGCACCAGGCTAGCAGAGAAATACCAGAGACATCACACACTGAGTCAAAGTCTGGCACCCACAAATGAACAGGGCATTCACAGGACTCTCACTAGCAGCCTTCTTCTGCTGCTACACAGATTATTTAACTGTGATGTTGTCAACTGGGAGCAGTTAAACTGGACATATTAATAAACATGATTTTTCTTTTTCTTGCATGGTCCCCAAGGTATTATTTTTCCCTTTTGCTTAATGGTGTTGTGTAACTATGGAAACCTCCAAACTCTCTTCACTCAAGTTTGCAGGGGGCAGGGGGAAGCAGGGGCAGAGAAAATGGAGAAGAAATGTTATTTCTTTGGCAGATTTCTTACAGCTCCTAGATCCCACAAAAACAAGACACAGGTTCTCTTAGGGGAAGGTATTTCTCTTGTTCTGTGAAATCCAATGATAATTTGAACACAGACAAATTTTCCGTCTCGGTCTTTGTGTCCTGGATTTTTCCACTCATCTGGCTGAGCTCAGGGTTCAGTTGCCTGGATGCTGCCTAACTCATCATCTAAGCAGGAAGGAAACAGAGGGAAGAGAATCGGGAAAGCCATTGAGCCTCGCTGGTAGACTCAACACAGAGAAACAGGAATCAGTTTCCTGCCCATCCTCTTAGCCACTATATCCCTCTGTGTGTTCTTGGTTTCATCCCAAGGTTAGAGCTCTTGGTCTTGCCCTGCCCCGGGAGAGTGCCAGTGGTGGGGACTGTGCAGTCCCTGCCTGCTCCTGGGGCAAAGGGGGCGGTGGGAGAGGCGAGGGCTCTGACAGGGTGAGCAGAACTTCTGTCCCCTGGCCAGGGGAGTTTGCCCCTGAAGGGCTGATCAGCAGCGCACAGAGAAAAGCCTCCTTTGGTTCAGGAGTCAAACACTGCAGGTGTTGGTGAGACCAGAAGCAAAACATCCTGAGAGTACCCCAAAGGGTAGGACATTAACACTTTGCACCCTGGTGAGTGTCATCAGATTTAGCAAAAAATAACAGACACACAAAGGGGAGATGGAGAAATGAGGATGATATTAATAACTGAGATTTTATTTTGCTGAGGGGTGAGAGGCTTGCATGGCAAGTGCAGGCTCTCTGGGAGCACAGGGAAGGCCTGTGCAGCCCTTGTGCCAGACGTGAGTCAGCTCGGCTGCACACCCTGAGTGGGCGAAGTGACACAAAAAAACCCCAAGGCAGGCTCAGTGAGGGTGTTACTCCCTGCTTACCCTGAAGCATTTACCCTCAGCGGCTGATCCAAGTCAGTCTCACGGAGCTGCTGAGACATCCACAGCTTTAAAAAAAAACCCTGAAGCAAAATGGGGAACCTCTGGAGGCTGACAGGGATCTTACACTGAGTATTTGCCAGTTTGGGGCAGGAAGATGTTCCCATTTGGTAAGGCAGTGATCCCTCCAAGAGCTTCCCAAGCTGTATGAGGAAAGGTCTGGGCAGATGTATGCTCCATCTCTGCCTTAGAGATCCTCTAGTAAGGAGAGCTTGAACTCACGGAAAGGGGCTGATGCTACAATTGGACTTGTTTAGAATTCTATGATTCTATGTTGATTTCAAAACATCATAATGAGACACAACATCTGAAATCCTCACCAAACCACCGAGATGCCCTTACCTTTTGCTGGCTTTGGCTGCAGTTTCTTCCAGTGGCAACAGTCCCCATTTCATCAGCTAGTCCAAAGGATTTCAGGAGTGGAACAGGATGTCTGTTTTCCTTACGATGCTTGCACTGACCATCCCTGCCAGTTCATGGGCTTCCTCATGTTTTTCTGGGCTTTCATCAGCATGACAAATGCTCTGCAGTTCTGCATGAGAGGCCTGTAGTTCAGGGACTTCTTGTGAACCTCTTACAGGTCAACACTTGCCTTTCTCACAATGCCTGCAGCAGGTTTTTACTAGCAGCTTGGATAACTCACTTTTCTACTCCTCATTGTTCCTGGCTGGTCTGATGACTAAATCAGTCTTTTAAATGCTTTAAAGGATTTAAACAGAGCAATGGTTTGCCTTCTCAGGAAGGTTTTTTTTTGTTTGTTTGTTTTTTATTTCACTCTGGTGATACAGCAGAAGGTCCACTGGGTTTGAAGCTAGCAATATATCTAAGTAACCCTTGGAGTCTTTAAGGTTTTAAGTCTCCAGCACAAACATATTTTTGTGTGTTACTTTCTGTGGAGCAGTGGATGTCTATGACTGCCTCATTCAGAGGAAGTAAAAGAATATTCTTGAAACAATTTTCAATATACATTTTTTATTGATGACCAATAGGGTTGGGGCATCTGGTTCCTTATAAGACCTTTGAAACTTCCATAATCAGTCCTGATCTTCACCTCCTGGTAATATTTGCCAGGGAAAAGCTCAGTCTAAGGGTTTATCCTCTCCCACCCTGATAGGGAACAGATATTTCTCCATGTGCCTTTCATTCACATGCTGAAAACAACATATCAGACAAAGAAAAAAGGCAAAGAACAAAACAGCTTTTGCTCTGGGCTTCCAAAAGCAAAAGACCCTTGACAAAGAATTGTTAATTTCTGAAGTGTTCTGCTTCATACTCTTGCAAGAATATTTATGATAATTACATTATCTCAATGGCCATTCAAAAAGAGAAAAGAAAACTCCCATTTTGTTTCTGTAGCGTGACCATGTAATGACAAGAACTCTTTTTCTATGGTGGTGGTTTCTTCTGGGGATCTTTTCAAATGGCCTGGAGACCAAACAGATTACTCTGCATAGATTTGCTATTGCTTGGAAATAGGATCTTTGAGGACACAATGTGCCTCAACCAAGAAAGACCTCTATTCTTTGCTAAATGACATTGTCACACCATGGGTCATCTGGCCTAAAGACCAAACCTTCTTGTCAGGGTTTGTGCTGTCCTTCACATCCTGAAGCTCCCAAAATAGCTTCAGTTAATTGTCTTAAACTACTCCATGGCACTTATGGGATTCTTTCCTTGAGAAATGGAGGGGTTTGCACACCCTGAGTGGTTTCAAAGGCCTGCACACACTGCAGGCCATGGACTGGATATTTTGCACTTGATTCAGTTATTAGTAACTGAGTTCTTTTCTCTGAGGCTGAAGTATCCTTTGTTGGCAAACCAGACAGGTATTTTCCAAGGCAAGAGGAGGAAAGGGATGCAGTGTGGTCAGTGTAACCTCTGGGGTTGCTGGGGCTATGCCATTTCCCACCAGTGAAAGATTTGGCCCACTGTGCTAATAGCATTCCATAGGCAGTGTCCTGGAGTGGAGCCCCCCAAACACGCTGCTAAAAATAATCTCTTTCAATTGCTTACATGTGCTCAAGCAACTTCCTATGCAGTATTTTAAAAATTATTCACTGCACGTAATTTAAATTTCATTGCTTTACTTGGGGGGCAGGGAGAAGCTACTGCGAGTAGTTATTTTATTACTGGCTATAGACACTGGCCAAACCCAGTAACTGAAGCTGGAGTTCCAGCGAAATTTCTCAGCATGAAAATTAAACCTCCTTCATAAGAGACTATCCTTCTTTTGGCTTCCAAAAATTCTTGTTTTAATTTTTTCTCAAAGCCTAGTACAAATAAAAGGTTTCTGCCTTGTTCTTTGCCTCTTTTATGGGCAAGAGAACATTGGCCTCAGCAATGATATGTTCCTGTGGGCATCCTTTCAGATGCACCCTTGGGAGTTGCTGCTGTTGTCCATGCAGCTGCCTGGACATCTTTGTCCACTACACAGCCTGATATCAGCCTGACCTTTGGGCCCTCATCAGTGGGTTGGACTGTTCACGGGTCAGGATCTGTCACAGGAATGCCGAGGAGCAGGACAGGACCTGACTTCAGGAAAATCTAGTGTCTCACATTGCTTTGCTTTCCTTTCCTTCAGCATGTTATCTCAGGCTTCTGCTGAGATCTTCATTTGTTGATGAAATATTTCAACAGCTTCTTTAGAAGGATGCCAAGCAAGCAGAAAATCAAAGCATGCATTATGTATGTGAAGATACTAGTTCTCAATTTTTGTACAATTGCTTAGATCAAATCTTGACAGGATGTGGCTGTGAAGTTGTTCCACTGATTTCCAGTCAGTCTGTAATTGCCTGGAGATCTCAGCCTGTGAAAACGCATCACAGCATCAGCCAGGGTCCCTCCAGGGGTAGCCTTGTGGTGTGGGTAAACCACTATTGGAGATAAAAAGTGGAAAACACAGATAAGTAGGCAGCAATAAAAAGAAGGAGGAACATATCAGCAGACTGGGTTAGAAATGATGCAGCTTTCTGTCCCTGCTGTGAATCTTCCCCAGCCCATTTCAGGTGCCTCATGAAAGCCTGCTCTCACCAGCCTCCCCTGCCAGAGCCAGGCTTTTTGACAGCCCTCAGACAATCATTTGAGTTGATATAAGCATCTTTTAAAGGTCATCTTGTCCAATCACTTAGGAGGGACATCTTCAACTAAACCAGTTTGCTGAGAGCCCCATCCAGCCCGACCTTGAATGTTTTCAGGGACAGGGCATCTGCCCTCTCACTGGGCAACCTGTTCCAGTGCTTGACCACCGTCATTGTAAAAAACTTCTTACTTTTATCTAATCCAAATTGACCCTTCTTCAGCTTACACCCATCATCCATGGTCATATTTGATTGTGGAGATGTAAGTGCACCTTGTGCACCCCTGGGCTATGACTAAGAAGCCCGGGGACATGAGTTAAATTTATATCCAATTAATAACAGAGCAAGACAATGAGGAACAAATACAAAGCTTAAAACCACCTTCCCCCACACCCCTCCCTTCTTCCAAGGGCTGAATTTCATTCCCAATTTTTTACCTTCTTTCCTATGAATAATGCAGGGGGATGGAAACAGGGGCTGTGATCAGTTCATAACACAGAGCTGTGCTTAGAACTTGTGGTACCTTAACACAACTAATTATGATACCTGGCAGAAGCAGAGTGACTCAGGAGATGCAGGTTGCCCTGAACCTGCAGCAGGGGATGCTCAGTTCCATGCAGCAGTTACCACTGTACTGGTGCCCACCGCTGTATTGTGGGCACAGATCACCATCTAACTTTGAATTCCATATGGAGCAGGCTGGGGTTCCAATGGGACTGACACCTGAGATGGCCAGATGTCTCTAAAAAACAGAGACTAGATAGGAATAAGGGAATAAAGGTAGGTATTTATTTGAAGGGCCTTCAAAGGTACACCATGGGCAGACTGAAGGTGACACCCAAGATGGACCCTGAGTCACAAGTTTTTCATACTTTTGTAAGTTTGGTTCATTTGCATATCAGGGTTAATTCTGCAATTAAAGCTTCAGTTAATGATATAATTTCCCCAAGCTTACCCCCCTTCCCAAGATGTTGGTTTACACATTTTGGGCCTAGGACAGTCTGTGTGTCCTTGGAGAGTAGGCTTGGAGAGGCTCTGTTATGTCTATCGGGTGTAAGAGAACAGCAGCTAACAGGCTACAAGAAACTTCAGTTACACACTAGGCACTACAGGATTTGAAAAATATAAAAGTTAAAACCTAAGGCATCAGGACTGCAAACAGCAGATTTTACACAGGTGTTTCATGAAGTGAATAATCACAGCTTCCTCAGTAAACCACAAGTCTTAGGAAGTTTGATGAAGCACCTAATACAGCACACTGAGTGATTATGATTACAAAGATCACTGAATTATAGAATCACAGAATAGTTTGAATTGGAAGGGATTTAAGGCCATCTAGTCTGCAATAATCAGGGACATCTTCAACTAGATCAGGTTGCTGAGAGGCCCATCCAACCTGACCCTGAATGTTTCCAGGGATGGGGCACATACCATCTTTCTGGGAAACCTGTTCCACTGTTTTATCATTCTCATTACAAAAAAACTGTATCTTATGTCTGGCCTAAATCTACCGTCTTTTAGTTTTAAACCATTACCCCCCATTCTGTTGCAAGGGGCTCTACTAGAAAGTTTGTCCCTGTCTTTCTTCTAAGACTCCTTTAAGTATTGGAAGGCCACAATAAAGACTCCCTTGAGCATTCCCTGCTCCAGTCTGGACAACCCCAGCTCTCTCAGCCTTTCCTCACAGGCAGAGTAGCTTTTCACATCCTCTCTGGCAGTGTGCTCACACCCAAGAGAGAAGGGGCTGAGATTCACCCTGAGTATGCTGGGATGTCAGAGGCAGAGAGTTCAGACCTGTCTGACAGCTATTTTGCCTTTGTTTGTTCCGTATTTCAGCCCCTGACATAAACCGGCTCAGCTGCCCTGGCCCAGGTCACCTCCACCAGCTCATAGGATTGGCAGACAGGGAATTTCTCTTATTCTTAAATTTTTTTTTTTTTTTTGAGTGTTGCATTAATTTTAAATTTCTTTAATCTCTGACTTGTCCAGGAGGGAAAAGAGAAAATCTCATCACCTCTTTTCTAGAAATGTAGTTTAAAGAGGAGATGACAGTATGCTTTAATTTTTTTAAAGTTCTCTCAAGCAAAATGAACATTCATTTTGTGCCTGAAAGCATCTATTTTCTGAGCCATAACTTCTAATCTCTGTTATTCACAATGTACCCTTTGGCTACTTGACATTCTCTAGAGATGTCCCAGTCCCTGGCAATATGTCACTCTCATTAGGACTGATTTCTACGGACCTTGAGTGAATTCTGGGAAAACACTGGGTTCCTCCTCAGGAAGACAAGGCAGGCTGGTTCTCACTGTTGCTGGGAGAGAAGTCCCCCACTACCAGCTCAGAGCACTCCAGCCTCTTAATTTTGTGCTACTTACTATGGGCAACCAACATGAGATTTGACTTTTTGCTTGGTTCTTCACTACATTTGCTGTCTCGTGAATAAGCCTTTGGTCCATAAATGGAGCTGGGTGTTGCTCAGACAAGTCATGCAGATCAGAAGCAAGGTGCTGGAAAGGTGCTGGGCTGCCAAGGAGCAGGACAGTCCTGGACAGCAGTCCAAAAGATGGTGAACTTTGTGGCAGGATTGTCTTTGCCACTAGCACAGGAAAGAGAAAATACCAAGTAAGCACTGAACTCTTTAAACAATCTTTTCCTGCCAGCTCTGAGTCACCTGAGTTCCCAGCAATGACTGCTAGAGCTTATTTAATAGCTTAAGAAGAGAGCTGTCCTGAGGGTCCCGTAGTCATTGCAAAAACTGAGATACTGGCAGCATTAAACCACATAAAATGGGGTGACTCCATGACAAACACAGCTCTTACTTCTCTCAGTATGGTGTTTCTAGAAAAGGAAAACAAAAACCCCAAATAGTCAAAGGAGAAATTTCAATTTAGACCCAGTAGGTTTAGTGCTGGTAGTGAATGCCTTGGTCCTGTGCAGCGTTTCTGCCTTCCTCTGGGGTAACTGGTATCTTCCAGGGTGACCAGCATCAAAGTTTCCTGTTCTGTTCTTTGTTTTCTACACTCCTGCTTCAGACAAAGGCAGGCATCTGAGCCTGCCAGCAACAGCTTGCAGCTTTATTTCCTGCTGCCATGTGACAGCGGCCCTGGCAAGCAGCCTTTGGAAGAGGAGGTTTGCAGATATGAGTGTCCAGCTTAACTGCAGCAGCTGTTCCTGTAGGATTCCTCCCTGCACCCTCTATTTCACATCAAATCTTGGGGAAATCCAGTGTAGAATACCTGTACTGAAGCCTGGCGTGACAGACCCCCTCTGATTTCCTGTTCTTGGAATCTGCTCCTGCCAGCATGACAGTGACAATAGGACTTGCACTGAGAGCCTGGACTGGTCAGGTGTGCTGTCACTGCCAGAGCAAGTGTCTGCCTCTCCCAGCCACGCTGCCAAAGTGGAGCTCAGCAGGAGCTCTTGGAGCCAGTGTCCACTGTGCACCTGAAGCAGCCAGCAGCTGCTTTTTGGGGACAGCAGCCTTCTGCTTAGCAAATGATGTGTGTGAGACAGGTGGACAATAGTTTGTTCCTGCCAGCAATGGGAAGGAGAACAACATAAATAATGTGAAGAGCAGATCAGTTTCTTTTTTTACTACTCCTGTGTCTCTGGCTGCTGCCATACAGAAAGCAACTACAATGGTGCCAGGTAACAATAATATTTAGATCTCAGAGGAAACGTGTGGCAGAGTCAGATGAATGTTACCCTGGCTGGGAGGTATCTTTGAGTAGCCTCTGGGCCTGCCAGATCCTGATTTGTTTATTGCTCTGTATATCCAATTGCCTACATTCCTGACCACACAGCCTTCCCACCAGGTTACCTGTGACGAGTGACTTCTTTTCCCGTGTGACTCTCAGCACAAGCAGCAGCTGCAAGGCCCGAGCTGACCAGCTGTATATCAGAAGTGGAGGAGTAACCAGGCAGAGCGTCCAGCAAGTGCTTTAGATATGAATGCTGGTGCCACTTTTTACTGGGAAGAAGCAGCAAGGGTTTCACCTGGTGCCACATCACACAGTGTTGTTAGGTGCAGCATCACTACAGCTGCTACAAGTCTGTCGTGCATATCCCTGATAATGGAAACAACTGGGATTCACCTGGGATTTCCTCCAGGAAACTGATGCTTATGCCCAAATAATAAGAAAAGTCAAGTACCTAGAACTCCTGAAGGAAACAAGTGATTGTACAAATGTGAGACAAATGGACTGAAAAAAGAGGGGGAGAGACAGAAGAGAAACCATACTGACCAGGGCAGGAGTGTTTCTGACCACAAATCAATGAGCAGGTGTATCATTAAACACCCACTGAAGATTTCAAATTCCTGGAAGCTGCCTGGTTTCAGCAGTAGAACAGCACCTCTAGATTAGCAAAGATTTGTATTGTCTTTGCCACTCTCCTGCTCTTTGGTCCCAGAGATTAACTCTCCAGCAATTCCTGTAGGCTGGGGTTAAACCATGACATGAACACAAGCAGGAACAGTAGGGGTAGCATCTGCAAAGGGAATTTCGATTTTGCTGCCTCAAGACAAAGGAGTAACCACCTGAGAGGTGACCACCTGAGAGGTGCTGCCTGGCTGAGGAGGAACAGGTTTTTGGCAGAAAACCTAAAAATACTGGGACTAAAGGCATCTGCACGCTGGCAAGGTCCACCCTCATGGCCTCATGGATACAGCTGATGGCCTTGGTCTGGTATCTTTCATGACACCTTGTTGAAACAGGATTCTTGATGCTGCTCATCAGTCCCCAAGATGTACAAAAGCAAACTGTTAAAGTGCAGGTTTCCATGGAGAACCTATTGTGCTCTCTCCTTGCATATCTGAAGTTGCTACCAAGGAGGAGCCAAAGCAGTATGATGCATTTGTTTGATATTGCTTTTACAGTGGGAAAAGGTACACTGGGGAGTGACTTTAAAACATTAGAGAGATTTACAGGCAATGAGCCAGGCAAGAAACCCCCCAGTGTTTTTGTTATCAGTTGTTAAAAATTATCAGTCCTGCAGGAAGAAATAAACTAGATTGAGACTTTGCTATTATTCAGAGATGAGAAAACCCTAATCTAAATCACATCTCCTCCGAAATTTTTGTCTGCTGGCATTAGAGTGCACAATTCTTCCTTTATTGGAGCGGGAAGCCCACCCTTGTATGGTCCATTATCAGCCTGCATCGTGTCCCTCCCACTGGCAGCAATGTTCACAAATCAGTGACTAATCCTGATCCAAATCAGATATGATGGATTTTTTTTTCTCTGCCCTGAGACAGCAAAGAAATAGCTGTTAACATCACTTTGAAAGTGATAGGTGTCTCACAGGAGTGCAGTGGGATTTTGCTTGGGCAAAAGCACATTTTGCTCCAAGATGATTTGGAAAGTCTTTTCTTAAAATGGAGCTCCATTTTTTTAGAGGGGATGGGAGGAAAATAAGTGTAATAACTCTCAAGAAGGAGGAAATCTGTCCTCTTTGAGTTGAATCTTCAAGCTGAACTTCAGGAACCAGCTTTCAGGACCGTGTATTACTTTTTCTCCATCTTTTCTAATCTGTGCAGCATTCTGAGAGGCTGGTTAGTGCATAAAGCAATTCCCATTGGCACAAGACAAGAAAGCTCAGCCCTGCTCAGACTGCTGGCACCGAGCAGCTGTCCCAGTGTAACAAGGTACAGCAACTAAACAGTCATTTCACTGCCTGGGTAACAAATTTGTACAAGGCAAATTCCTTCTCTTTGGTAAATGATGCACAGAAAGTGGCATTTCCATTACATCACCCAGGGTTTATTTCTCTACGTGACACAATTACTTCCAAAAGGAAGAACTGGAAATAAATACCTCAGTGAACATATCTGCAGGAATTTACGAGAGACTAATTGGTTTTACCCTCGATGACACTCTCAGGGTCACATCCTGACATATGCTGATATCTAAACGCTGTGAAAATGGGCATATTTAAAGTGCCAGAAGATAAGATAAAAATCCTGTTTAAAAGATTATGTCTTGCATCAATTTTCTGCCAGCAGCTGGTCTGCCAGAACACTACAGGAAATTCTTCTTTACAGCTTCTGGGTGTATTTTTGTTCCATAAGGTAAAAAGCAACCATTGTGTTGCATGTTGAATGTATGACAAATACTGAAGACGTTGTAGGTTGTGTGCTTCTGCTCACTAATGCAAATTATGCAATTTGTTATTACTGTAGGCTTTAATCCTGAAACCAGTGCGTCAGTAAGACTGGTAATGCAGGATACAAACATCCTATATTGTAGAAGATGATATTTAGACCAACAACTCACTGCCTCTGCTGCACAGAAAGAAGGAAAATAAGGAAAAAAGTTGCTGTGAAGCCTCTCCAGCAAAATTTTCCCTGTCCTAGATACTGTTCTGAAAGAGCAGGAGTTAATTCCCCAGCATTCTGCCTTCTCATCCTTGGAAGGGTAGCAGCCCACAGCCACAGTGGCAGGCGCTGAGCACAGACAGCTCCCACCCAAGGGGGCTGCAGCCACGGGGACAAGGTGTGTGCAGCTGAACTGCCAGGCTGCCTTCTCACCCTTGCTGTGAGTGACTTCAGCCTCCTGAGCAGCTCCAAAAGCACACTTAGAGCCTCACAAGTCTATGGGACCAGATGGGATCCATCCCACAGCACTGAGGAAGCTGGTGGAAGGGCTCACCAAGCCACTCTCCATCGTTTACCATCAGTCCTGGCTGACCACAGAGGTCCCAGTGATGCCTTAAATGGCTCCCTAGAAACAGAGACTAGATGGGAATAAAGGAATAAAGGAAGGATTTATTTGAAAGGCCTTCAGAGGTACACTCTGGGCTCCAAAGGCTCCTGCCTCAGTGGACCCCAAAATGGAAAACAGGTTATGAGTTCTTCACACTTTTATATCAGCATAAATTCACCAACCAGAACCCAGCCAATGATAGAATTTCCCCAAGCTTGCCTCCCTCTCCCAAAGATGATGGCTTACAGTTTTTCAGTCTAGAACAGCCTGGGTGTTCTTGTAGAGCAAGCTGGAGAGGCTTTGTTATGTCTATCAGAATAAGAGAACAGCACTTAACAAGCTACAGGAAACTTCAGAGTTACACTGGGCAGTACAGGATTTGAAAAAGATAAAAGTTTAAACCTAAGGCATCACCAGGAGGCTGGAGGTTGGACAGTGTGACATCCATCCCCAGGAAAAGTTGGAAGGAGGATCTGGGGAACTCCAGACCTGTCAGCCTGACCTCAGGGCCCGGAAAGGTTATGGAGCAGATCTAGAGTGTGCTCACAGGACACATACAGGACAGCCAGGGGATCAGGGACAGCCAGGATGGGTTTGGGAAAGGCAGGTCCTGCCTGTCCAGCCTGATCTCCTTTCGTGACCAAATGGCCTATCTAGTGGGTGGGAAAAAGGGAAAAGCTGGGGATGTGTCCACCTGGACTTCAGCAAAGCCTTTGACATCATCTCCCACAGCATTCTCTGGGAAAAGCTGTCAGCCCACAGCTTGGACAGGTTCACTCTTTGCTGTGTAAAGAACTGTCTGGATGGGAGCCATGCAGAATGGTGCTGCATCCAGCTGGTCACCAGTGGTGTCCCCAGGGATCAGTGTTGGGCCCAGTCCTGTTTAATGTCTTTGCTGATGGTCTGGACGAAGGGATGAAGTGCACCCTCAGTAAACTCATGGATGACACCCAGCTGGGTGGGAGTGTTGATCTGCTGGAGGGCAGGAAGGCTCTGCAGAGGGACCTGGACAGGCTGGATCTATGAGCCAAGGCTGTTTGTAGGAAATTCAACAAGGCCAAGTCCCAGGTCCTGCACTTTGGCCACGACAACCACAGGCAGTGCTACAGACTGGGGACAGAGGGGCTGGAAGGTGGCCCAGCGGAAAAGGAGCTGGGGGTGTTGGTTGACAGCAGACTGAACATGAGCCAGGTGTGCCCAGGTGCCCAAGAAGGCCAATGGCACCTGGCCTGTGTCTGGAATAGCATGGCCAGCAGGACCAGGGCAGTGATTCTTCCCCTGTACTCGGCACTGGTGGGGCCACACCTCGAGTGCTGTGCCCAGTGCTGTGTCCAATTCAAGAAGGACACTGAGGTGCTGGAGCGAGTCCAGAGAAGGGCAACGGAGCTGGTGAAGGGTCTGGAGCACAAGTCCTGTGAGGAGCAGCTGAGGGAGCTGAGGGGGTTTAGCCTGGAGAAGGGAGGCTCAGGGGAGATCTTATCACTCTCCTCAGCTCCCTGACAGCAGGGTGTGTCCAGGTGCGGGTGGAGCTCTTACCCTGGCAGCCAGTGCTGGTTACTTGTGGGTAAATGGCCTCGTTAAGGTGTAGGGCTGGGCATGTTGCAAAGATCTGACCCAGCGGGAGGTTAACCAGGCTTGGGAAGAAGGATGTACCACTGATAGTGGACACAGGGAATGCAGAATTTATGGGCCCCAAGGACATTTAGCAGAAGGAAGAAACTCATAAAGACACCCCAGTGACAGTGCTGAGCCAGCTCCGCCTGGGCCAAAGGTAATTCCGGCAGGGATGGATCACGACCACCGGCTGAGAACCCACCTCAGACCAAGAGAGAGCCAGAGCATGTGGCTAATTAGCCTGAGAAGCGAGGGAATCATTAAACAATAGAGGATACTAATTAGTAAAAGAACTATGTAACTGGTAGCCAACGAGCGCTAATTCATTTTTTTGCTGAAATGTATAAATAGTAAAAGGTTTTGATAGCTGGGATGCTTGATTTTTGGAATATCACCGAGCACTCAGGCCTGCGCAATTCCGAAATAAATACTCAATGTATCTCTCGAGTGTGTACTTACTTGCTTGTCCACCGACTTTTGTGGACGAAAGCAGTAGCGTAATCAGGGCAAAACCCTAAACACTTCCCTAATGCCAATATTTAATTCGGGCATCTCAAGATGAAGCATTAACAACTTTAAAAGTGTGGCTCAAACTATGAGACACCAATGATGCTGGAAAAGAAGTACCTAAAAAAGAGCCTCTTTTAAAAGAGAGGCTTCAGTGCCTACAGAACACAACCCCAGAGCGAGCCCCGCCCGGCGGGCGCTGGGGACCTGCCGGGGCTTTCCCTGTGAGGCTGTTCAGAGCTTGCCTGCCCGTGGGATTGTTAATGGTGCAGGAAGCAGCCGGGGCAGGGGGAGAGTGCCAGCAAAGGCTTCGCTAAGGTGGCAGCGAAGGCTTCAGCCGCAGCTTTTGCCTCTCCGCCTTGGTTTAACCCCAGCCCTTCCCTGGCTCGCTTTGTCCTCAGGCAGCGCGCGGGGCGCCTCAGGACGGTGGCCGGGAGGGGGCGCGGGGCTGTCATGGCGGCGGCGGTGGTGGCGGCCGGGCGGGTGTGTGCCCGCGGTGCGCTCCGAGCGGCCTGGCGAGGTGATGGGGCAGCGCGGGGTGCCGGGGGAGCTCCGCGGGGAGGGCGGCGGCCACCGGCCCGGGCAGGCGCCGCGGGAGGCGGGGGGTTTGCCCGCAGAGCGAGGGGAACGCGCTGCGTGTGCACACCCGGACATCCATCCGTGTGCACATCTCTACAGCCGTGTGCACATCCCTATATTCATGTGCATATCCCTATATTCATGTGCATATCCCTACATCTATGTGCATATCCATGTGCACATCAGTACTTCCAGGTGCACATCCCTACAGCCATGTGCGCATCCCTACATCCATGTGCATATCCATGTGCACATCCTTACTTCCATGTGTGCGTCCCTACATCCATGTGCACATCCCTACATCCGCGTGTACGTGCGAGGGGTTTGTGGTGTCCCTGCTGCCTTCTCATGGATCTGAGGAGTGTCCTGGTGGGAGCAGCCCCTGGTGTCTCCCCGCTCGAGGGTTTCGCCCTGGGGTTGCTGCGGGATCAGGGCGATCAGGAGCATTCCCCTGATCCCCAGGAGCCTGGTCCTTGGCGGAGTGGGGTTCTGTACATCCGTGAATTTGAGTTTTATGAGCCCTTGCGGTGGTTTTCGCTCCATTGTGTTAATTCCAGCGTAGGAAAAGTGCTCTGGGGTGTGTTGAACTCGGCTGCACCTGTGACACTTTGCGGTGGCTACTGTGGCACAGCATTAAATGGCCAGGGGTGAGCTCAGAACCAGCACACAGCCAGGTGGGGGCCGTGAATCAGAACATTCCAGAGCTACACGCATTCCCGTGGCTGTTCCATCACTCTGGCTCCTACAAGATCTGGATAACAATTTGGTTTTGTATCTCAGCAATGCCAACAGGACTTTCTAAACGAATGTCAGGCTTTTTAGAGCTTGCATTTTGCCCAAGTAGTGTCACGTCAGTTGCTCTGGCATGTGTTTTTCTTCTCCAGGACAGGAAACGTGATAAATACTGGATAGAATAGGCTTGTGCTTCAGATCATAAGTGGAGTTTAGGTGTGCAGATCTTACTCATCCTTACAGGGTGCTGGGCAGGGCAGCTGTGCCTTTGGAAACCTGGATCAGTCACCCATCAGAGTAACTTGGGCAGTAACATCTGCCTTAAGATGATCAAGTGACATGGTTTGCTTTGTTCTTCAAGTTATTCTTTTCTTCCTTTCTTCCTGCCTTTCTTTTCTTATCTCATCCTTTACATGTTTAGTTGGTAGGAATCCAAGTTTGTTTTCTCTAGTTTTTCTGTAGCCTTTTCTTTCTGGTTTTTAGTCCTCTTCAGTCACTTTTCAAAACTCAGATGTATTACTTTTTTTCCCAGTAGAGGTTAAAGTGTACTTAGAAGGAGGGGAAAACATTTTTATCTTCTACAGTCCTCTAAAAACTTTCTCTCCTTTCTTTTCTTAAACAAAATCCAAGTAGTTAATGAGTTGCAGGTCTCTTCCCATCCTCGGGGCAATCTATAATGAAGTGATGCCAAACTGTGATTAAAGCCTGAGCAATAAGAGGGGCTTGAAAACAGGCCAGTGGAGTTTCCTCAGTGGAGGGAAACATTTTCACAGTCTAGTCACAAATATATCCCTAAAAAAACCCAGCCATTTCTTGCAGGTAAACCAGGAAAAATGTAAGGCTGCAACTGCTTCTTAATAATTTATTAAAATCACTCTATCAGCAATATGCTCAAAGTCTTCCTGCCTTTTTCTCTTTGTGACATTTTCTATTGCAATGTTTTCCCTCCCACATTCTGCTTTGCACTTCATGACAAAAGGTTCTAATTCCCTTTGAAAGTCACTGGTTTTTCTCCTGGTGCATGTATTTGCAGAGAACACTGTGTTAAGGGAGAAAATGTGCTGTATATAAACACCTGTCTGTCTTTGTTCCTAGGCTTTGCTTCTCTGCCAGTGAAAGGGAGTTGCAGCTCCTACTCTAGCCTGGCATGGGCTTTCCAGACACGGTGCTCCCTCTCTGCCCCCTGGACTGGGACAGTGGAGCAGTGCAGGAAAAGCAGTTTCTTCAATACATGTGAGTCTTGAGTTGGGTAAAAATTATTAACTGTAATAAACAGAAGAGGAAAAGAAAATACTGCTGTGGAGAGATACAGTCATGAAAATCTGTGTATACTGACTTTTTTGTGTCTCCTGAGATTTCAGTTGCAGCCACATGTGTTGGCAGAAGTGTGTGCACAAAATCAGTTTATTGTCTTTCAACTGCAAACAAGGGTTTGCTTTATGTCACAGTGAATCTATTTAATATATGTCATTGGATGGGAGGGGGAAGCATCTTCCCGTGTGTTTCCTAGACCTTTATTGAGAGTATAAATTGTGTGTTTATAATTTAAATTCTTTTTGAGCCACAGGCAAGACGTGCTGTTCAAGCTGTGCTGTCTCAAAAATGAAATTACTGAAATGCAAGAATATGTTACACAAAAGCTGCTGGTTGTCTGGTCTGGTGCAGTGTTTTCCTCCACTCCTGGAAGGAATTACAGCCATGCTTAACAAAACTGAGGAATAATAGCTGTTTAAATTCACTCTCAGGACTGTGAGCTAACTGAGGGGCTCTTTCACCTGCTTTGTGGTTCCTTACCCTGTCCCACAGGGGAAGAGAAGAAATAGTAAGAACATAATCTCTGGCAGAGATAACTGTAAAAACTGGAGAGTCAAAGTTTGACTGTTTATAATCCACAGAATTTGAGAGCTCTGCAAAATCAGGCTTTCAGAGCTGGTGATCTCTTCCTGTTCTCAACACCTGGGTGACAGAATACTGTGTTTGTTTTCTCTACATCTGCTAAAGACAGGAGGTTAAACAGTCAGGCTGGGCTTGCTGCTCATCTTATCCAGTAAATTTTGACCATTGACTGATTCCAAGTAATTGAGGGTAGAGAGGTCTCCAAAGATTTGGGAAAGGCTGCAGTGTGAACTGCAGGCTCTGCATGGAAAAGGCTTTCTAAGGATGCCACCTGCAGGAAAAACTCGTTTGGACAAGCAGCAAAAGGATCAGAATATGTAAGAAGCTGCACACTGTTGTTATTTTGTTTATCTTAAAGTTAACATGTAGCATCACAAGTGATTGCAATTTGTAGGTGAGATTGTTTCCTTAACTAGGCTTGTATTTGTATTTACAAGCTCTAGATGAGCTCTGTTTTACCAGGAACTTTCCCAGATGTCTGATTAAATGACTGAATTAAAAATATTTGCTGGGATGGCATCTGTGTTGTTTAGTAAAATTTTATATATTAAGGCAAACTACCTAAAATTATTGGCTTATTTAATAAGATGTAACAACCTGTTAATTTAATTAAAGGTTTACCTTCTTTATGTATTCAGCAGAGACAGTAGCCATGAGATTCAGAAGACTCAGGGTTTTGTATTTCAAGGTACAATTATTCTAAGAACAATTTCTCTTACAGAAATAAAAAGTAAAATCTTCAGAATTCAAATGAAGTGGATACAAAATTCAAATGAAGTGGATACAAACAGTATAAATCACTCAAATCCTTAGCAGTGCAGTTGCTTCAGAAGTGGTAGCATTTAAAATGCAGATATGACCATTTTATGTGAAATAGTTGTCAAGTGAAATGTCAGCCAAATGACAGGGCTTTGTGACTGAGAAAGGTGGCTGGTTTTTTATAGCTCATTAGTGAATACTTAATTCTCTTCCATCATACCTTGGATAATGCCACGATGCTGTTGTTAGTGTGGTCATCCATACCTTCAACATAACTATGATTTTTAGTAGTTTAACTGGTTTAAATAGAAGGAATTCATTTAAATAGGAGGAATTGCAATTATCCTAGGCAGTCTCTGATCCTTACCCAGACAGTTGTCTCCTGCAACTCTGACACAAAAGCATACACAGGGATTTATTCTTGTCCTATGACGTATTTCAGTGAGTTTTTAATGAAATAATGTAAAATTATTTCCTTATTCCAGTCTTATTCTTTCCCCATTCCACCCTCCTGGCCATGGGAAGCAGTTCAGTTTTCATTTACTGGTTTGGCTGTCTCCCAGCCTTAGGAGTTATCTTTGACCCCAGGGATCAAACCAGCATGGCTTTCTCAACATCCATGGAGTACCCAAGTGCATCTGAGAATGAAGAGCTTTTATTTGATACTGGGACTATATAAAAATTATATTGTCCTACTTACAGTTAATTCCATTAGTTACCCTTGGGAGCCAGTCATGAAATCCAAGAATGGCTTGGGTAGGAATGGACCTTAAAGAGCATCCTGTGTCAAAGCCACTTCTGTGGCCAGGGACAGCTTCCACTTCTCCTTGAGGCTGCTCCTTAATTACATTTTATGTCATGTTTTTCTAGTCTTACGTGAGTTTTCTTTGGGTTAAACTGTTCATTTTGATGACCATGTCTAACTCGATGATCAGAATTAAAAAATGCTTTTTCAATTTGCAAAGAATTTTTTTTTGAAGTATGAACACTCCAGACAAATAATTACGGTTGTCTCTTATCATTATAAATTGTACCATAAAAAGAGTTTTGAGGTTTCAGCATTAAGGATGTCAAGAGTTACAACTGTACAACTGCTTTTTCAATTTTTTTTTTCTTTTATAAGAGAGTTTTCTTTATATTGAAGAATAGTTGGTTAATTGCTCTTAGTCAGAAAAAAGGGGAGTGAAGATAAAATGCCTTATAGTTAATTGTACTTGGAGGGGCATTTTATTGGGTTTTGATTTGCTTGGGGGCTTTTTACAGTATTTATTTTGATGGTTTTACAGTATTACTTTTCAAAGGCGTTCAGCCTCTGATTTTCATATTATTTTGAGAAGCTAAACCAAGCCAAAGGTGTTTAGTTTGCAGACCTCACTGAAATCTCTGTTCTCCATATCCATCTGGTGATACTGAGGCATGATAGTTATTAAAAATAAAAAATTTAAAGCTTTAATAATTAAAAGCAACCTTGAAAAGGTAGTAGCATTTACAACAAGATATATTAGCTACATTTAAGGTCCTTTGTTCTTAATAAAATGTTGTAAAGAAAATGAAATACAGTTTCTCAGATGCTGGGATTGTAGCTGGATTTATTCTGGTTTGAATTGGGACTGACAATCAATCTGACAGTCCCACGTATACAACTTCTGCTGACACTGTGACAAATTGCCAGTTTTAGAAAATGTGAAATTCTAATCTGAGTGCACTGTGAAAGTGTGCTCAGGGTTTGCAGTTAAGTGGAGTTGTTCCCTGTGTCTTTGTAATGGTATGAATGCATCTTTTGGAATATTTTCCGTATCTGAGGTCTTGTTGTACTATCAGGGTGCAACAGATTTGTTTCTGGGTTTTGAAGAAAATGCCCAAAACTTTCCCATGCTATCTTGTGGGAAAAAATAATTAGACTATAGATGTCTTTTTCTGCCAACAAATTCGCAGACACTCCTATATAAAATTTTTATGCAATCCCCATAATTGGAGCTTTAGCACTTTTAAACAACATTATTAAATTGCTGTGAATAAGTAGGTAGCACCAAGAGCTTCAGACTTGCATTAACAAAACCAGAGAGCAGAAAATTTGGTAGTTGATGAGGGTTTTTTCCTGTTTCACTCTTGTGGAAACCCATCTAGCAGGGAGAACTAGAACTGAGCTTAAGTTTTCAGTGGAAACATTTCAGATATGTGCAGTTTTGAATTTTAGTCTGGGAACTTTTATCGAAAACCATTTTATATCTATCCCAAAGTACTAATCTCTGCCATTGCCTCATGTTCATTTTTGTGGTGTTCCAGCAGTCCTTGTCTTAGTGAGACATTTTCAGTGTCCAGATTCTTGCAGTTCTGCAGTTGGATACCCCAATTAGTGCTGGGTGACTCAGTAGTGGCTGTCTAGACTGAATGCTTCAGAGTCTTCAGTACTTCCCGGGTGTATATAAAGGCCCTGTAGAGCTCACAAATAATATCCTCAGAGGATGACATCTGCAGAGGGTGGAGGCAGAATTGCAAACAGCAATGTATTTTGCTTAAGCAGCCCTTTTTTTTTCCAAGGCCTGACTGGGGAGGTGGAGATTTTTGCCTTCTCATTATCTTTCTTCAGAGCTCAGTATCAGATATGCATCATACATTTCCATTTGGGTCTCCTTCTTTGAAGAAAACAATGTTTTCAGTGTGGCAACTTAAGACACTTGAGAATAATCCAGCACTGTAGCTCCTTTCTCACAGATCTTATAGATCTGTGCTTTTCTGCTTATGGACCAGGATTAGACAGGAAATGAAGAAACTGATGTCACATGGCAGCAGACAGTTGCATTTCAAAGGTGAGGTGGCAAGAGCAGTTCTCATTTGGGATGAACACACTGATTATGATGAGACTGCTGTAGAGTCTTGCATGTTATAAGTAATCCATCTGGTATTAGTATGCCATTGTTCCATTTTTCTCTCATTAATAAATCTCTTTGTATTATCATCTGCAGAATATTCCCTTTTGAATATGGAGGAGAGGATTCAACCTAGAGGAGTTAAACATTTTCCATAAGTAACTTTAAAAAGCCTGAGTAGGTCTTGGAATTAAAGACTTCCACTTTTAAAACTAAGAGGAAAATATATTAGAAACACAACTTGTCAAGGATAACAGATGGTAGGAACTGAGTTGACAGTTTTTGAGCAGTGTATGAGTTCAGCTGAAGATGAAGAAGGTGTATGAAGTCAAACTCCATTCTTGTTTTGGATGGTTCACTGCTATTGTTTGGGAAGCAGGTTTTTAATGTAATTGTGAGAATGACTCCAGCCCCTCATGAGAATTGAGCTCGAAGCTGAATGTTAATACATGCAATTTGAAATGACATCTTAGTGATTTGAGTCATTTAGTCAGCCAGTGCAATGAGTTGTGGGTTTTGCTCTTAAGACAGCTGCTCTGTGTATGTTTTTTCCTAGGACCTTTACCCTAAATAGTTTTGTAGTTAAGGATATTGTTATTAGGCACATTTTGTAAGATGGTGGGGAGAGAACATAAGACATCATAAGGCCTAGATTTAAAAATACAGCTGAGCACTCCTTTTCCTGACCTAAGCTACTTAAATAGCAGTTCTTTGCCAAATCCAAGTTGAAGTAGTTATGTAGCCAGCTCTGTGCCAGCCTCTGTCCTAGGAATCTTTCAAGTATGGATGCGAAAGGAACTGGAAACAGAACGTTCTTTTTTTGAATGGTTTTTGTGAAAAAACAGATGTATATTCACGCAGAAGATGGGAGACCAAGGTTGAAGTGCTTCAAAGCAAGAAGTGTGTGGGTGTCCAGATCCCAGACAAGTGCACTAAACTTCTGAATTAAGTTAAAGGATTAAGTTATTTTAAGTTAAAGACCTTCATCCGAGAAGAAATGTCTCATTGTGGTCATTAAGCAGCTGTGTACAGGCTGTGTAATTTATCATTAAATTTGTGATAGAATATGTAGCAGCACATTCTCTGCTCTTTCATATTTCATATGCGTGAAGCATTTCCTTCCAAATCCTGTTTTTGTTTGGAGATGATGGCAGGTCCTTTGGTGTCTAGAGAAGGAAGGGGATTGAAATATACCTTGTAAGATTTCATCTGTCAATAAGAGTGTGTATTCCAAGCTGAAACCTGGAAGAGTATGTTAGTGATTGAAAAGACTTTACTAAGTTCCTTAAGGTATTAAAGGAATGTAATGGTGTTAATGGACAACAGTGCATTGGAAGAAGCATGTTTATTTTAACAAGTTCTTTAGTCTTTTTATTACGTCAATGGTAATGTCTTTGTGTCTCTGCTGCTGTGCTGCCACAGGCTATTTGTCACCAAAAACCTTAGGAAAAGACTCCTTGTATTTGAAAGAAGTGAGCCCACTTAGCTGTTTTACAAAATTGATTCCTCCTTCTCCTTTTACTCCCTTCAGTTTTCCGACTTACTGCTCTTTGTCTTTCTTTGTATGCTCAGCAAGCTGTGAACTCATCTTGCAGGAGACAAAGAAATCTGATTTTAATCTCAGTTAATGAGTATCTAGGATATTGGTTTCTAAAGGGGTTTACAGCAAGTCTTTTAATACTTGTGATTTACTGACATAATATTCATCTGATAAATACCTGTCTCATTCCTGATATTCAGGGATAATACAAAAAGACACAGTCCCAAATCCTTTCCAGAATATTATAAATACCTTTTGTGTAGATTAAGCAAACTGGAGTGATGTCACACAGACTTACTGATGGTGGTTGTTAGTGATCAGCTTGCATAAAGCATGCTTTCAGCTCAGTTCAATACTGGACCTTTTTCTAGTCTAAAAAATAAAATCTTACAGATGACAATTTCCCCCCCACTCAGTAGCTATGTGCTTTTTGGTAGCTGACTGAAAATGTGTAGTGGCTCTTATGACTGGTTCTATTTTAGCTCTTGAGGAATGGATGCAACACCCCATTTTACAAAGGCAAAATAAAATAAGCCCATAAATCACAAAGAGACTGCCTGTCTGCTGTAGTGCCTTCATTCCAGAACATCTCTGTGAGTGTGAAGAGCAGTGCAGTGATCCTCCTTTCCATCTGGAGTTACATCTTCCAATTCAGGACGTTTCTCCTGCCTATGTATGTGGTGCCAATCACCTTGGTGCTCTGCTGCCAAGTCAGATTGACCTTTCTTACACTCAGATTTTTATTTTCTCCAGTGGTGTGTTGTCTGTCTGTCATAAGCAATGTGCCCACCATTGTAATCTTCCTAATGACAGCCTATCCCTTTCAGATTCCATTCTTGTCACTTTGTCTTAAAATCAGCGTGATACCTCCATCTTATGCAGAACTCAGCTCTGCAGCCTGCAGGCTTCTGATGTGTTTCATTAAATGCAGCTGCTTTCCAAACACATGATGGTATTATTGTAGGCTGATTAGATGAACTGCACTTTGGGACCAAATGTGATGTTTTCATCTGGTTCTAATTTTGTCGAAATTTGTGCGGTGCTTGAGGGCAAAGCTTGACTCAACCTGACCCTTTTTCTTCATGGATCTGTTGGCATTGAATGGCCTCCTTTGGTGCAAGACAATGTCCTTACTCTGTGACCTTTGCTACATTTCTGTGTTGGAATTAAAGTGATCTGATTGTACATATATTTGGAGTGCAGCTCAAAGTGCAGGATTTTTTTGGAGTATATTACCAGCTCCAGATCTGCTCTTTTCTCTTAACTGCTTGTTGCTGCCCCTCTGCAGCTGCCTTTGTAGCTGTTATGACCCTTTGTGAGGTCACCCAAACTGCAGATTGAGGGACTGTTCCAGCTTAAAAATAGCCTTGCAAACAAAAATGTAAGTACCTTTATTGTAATTCCATGTTCCCAGGCTAACAGGATTATCATTTTTTAAAAAGAATTGCTAGTTACACAGTGTTTTCTGAGTAAGCTAAGAAGCTTAACAGGATTGATGATCAGCCTTCCACCTAATGGAGCAGCTACATAGTTCACTTAGGAGCATGAATTTACTGAATCAGGCATTACCTACTTATTTAGGGTTTTTTTCCCCTGAAAAAAAATTATGGTAAGGAGGTAATGCAATTTTATATATATTTTTGTTGGTTTTGGTGGGGTTTTTTGTTAGTCCCCCCCTTTAGATCACAGCTACATGCACCAGTGTGTTGTAATCAGCTGGAAGGTGTTTTAGTGGCTGACAGTTCAGACATTGGTTTCAAGCAATTTGATACAGGCACTGTTTGTGGGATTTTTTTTTTTTAACTCCTAAATCTCTGGACATTAGGGTTCACTTTAATGTCTAGAAAAGAGCATGTAATTTTAGACAAAAATTTCTTTTTTACAGGGACTAAAGCCTATCCAGGAGCAAATTCAGTTCTTGCCTCACAGCATATAAGAAGTGATAAACTTTGCAGTTATCCATGGGCATTTCTACTTGTCTATAGTACACAGATTTCCACTTGTCCGCAATAGAGCCAAAATCCCTACTGCAAATTTTGCCTTGTTGTACTGTTCATACACCATCTTTTTTGGGTATGTAGTGACTTTGGAAGCCGCTCTGCCCTTGGCTGATTTGAGGTAATACTATTTTGTAGCTCCCTGGACTTGCAGAGTTGTGTGTCCTTCCTTGTGTACCTGCTTTCCAATGTACTGAGCTTTGATTCCTTGATTGAGGATTCTCAAAAAGGAATCAGTTGTGCTCCCCACTTTGAAAAAGATATTTGAGTGAGTAGTTGTGTGTGTCACACTCTTGGAACAACCACCTTGACACTTAAACTTAGTACAAAAATAAACCTGGGCACTTAGTGGTACCTGGATAGTTTCTGTCCCTCACTGTGTTGTCAGCATGGCAGAGCTTGCCCAATTCTAAAGCATTTGCCAGTCTGTGGGGCAGGATCTCTCATGTGCATTAATCTGAAAAGAATGGATTGCTGATGGGAAGTGGTAGTGATTTCAGGGTTATTTTAATTCCCCTGCTTATAAGTGTTTACTGACTTTTTTTGTCTACTTTAAATAAACTAAATCAATTTCTAATCAGAGAAGACAAGATTTACACTGCCATAGTAACACTACCCCTGGGTCAAGCACGTAATAGCATTGATCTGCAGACAGAGCAGTGGTCATGCTTCTGTATCCTGGCTGGAGAGGTGGGCAGGGAAGAAGCTCCTGAAGTTCAGCGAGGGCAAATGCAGGGCCCTGCACCTGGGGAGGAACAACCCCAGGCACCAGCACAGGCTGGGGTGCCCTGCTGGGAAGCAGCTCTGGGGAGAAGGACCTGGGGGTGCTGGGGGACAACGAGCTGTCCATGGGCCAGCAGCGCCCTTGTGGCACATTCCCAATGGGATCCTGGGCTGCATTAGGAAGAGCATTGCCAGCTGGTCAGGGAGGTGATCCTGCCCCTCTACCCAGCCCTGGTGAGGCACATCTGGAGTGCTGTGTCCAGTTCTGGGATCCTCGGGGCAAGAGAGACAAGGAGCTCCTGGAGAGGGTCCAGCAGAGGGTGACAAAGGATGGACTGGAGCACATCCCTTCTGAGGAAAGGCTGAGGGAGCTGGGCCTGTTCAGCCTGGAGAAGAGACACTGAGAGGGAACCTCATCAATGTCTGTCAGCGTCTGCAGGAGGGGTCAGAGGACAGACCAGGCTCTGCTCGGCGGTGCCGGACAACAGGACAAGGGGCAACGGGCAGGAACTGAGGCACAGGGAGTTCCACCTGACCATGAGGAAGAGGTTCCTTACTGTGCAGTGCCCGAGCACTGGGACAGAGTGCCCAGAGAGGCTGCGGAGCCTCCCTCACCGGGAGAACCATTTGGACAGCATCCTGTGCCATGTGCTCTGGGATGACCCTGCCTGAGCAGGAAGGTCGGACCAGATGACCCACTGTGGTCTCTTCCAACCTGACCCATCCTGGGATTCTGTGAAATATTATCTATGGTGTCTTTTCACATAATCACTTTCTTTCTGGTGTAGGTTTTTTTTGTCTAAGCTGCCATGGTGTCCTGTATTGTCATCAGCTGGGTGAATGGTACTTTGCAATTAATTACTGAAGAGGTGTTTCCTAAGTCTTGCTCTCCTGTGCTGGCTGAAGCACCAAGGCAGTGCATGGTCCTGGCCACAGCTACTGCCTGAGGAGGCCTGGCAGAGCCAGAGCTCTGTGGTGATGTAGTTAAAAGTGTTTTGCGTTCCTTCCTCCTTACATTCCTTTCTACTTACATAGGCAATAAGGGGGACGTTGTATTTTCAGAACATGAGAACAGCAGCAGGTTTATATTTTGGTTAACTTTTTGTGTTTTGTGGCCTTTTAAAGCAGACTAGCCCTTGGATATTTTTTGGGGTGATTCAAGTTGACACTGATCAGTGTCCTTGGCTAAGTGTTTCAAGGTATTGCTGCTCTGAGTTACTAATAAATGATTTTCTTTTCATGACCTGGAAATTAATACCTTACTGGTTACTTGTTAGGAATATTTGACTTTAAATCAATTTTGAAAAACCCTGTAAAAACATGCACTTGGCTGTGTGCCTCTCTCAGTGCAGTAATCAGGAGCAGAGGCACATCTTTGCACCAAATACATATGCACACAGAGCAGGAAATTACTTTCTTGGCAAGGCAGTAATCCTACAGTTTAAATTCCAGCAAAGCAAAGATCTACCAAGTTTCAAGTTTGGGGTTATTTTTCGTTCAGCTTCAGTTTCCACTGTAAGCTGTACTTGAATATTACTTATGGAAGGTTTTTTTTTTTATTTCAGTGACAGCTGATCAGCTGTGGAAAGGAGCTTTGGCAGAGACTGGCGTGGGAGTAAAGAAAGGAAGAGGAAAGAAAAGGAAGAAAAAGCTAAGGAAGAATCTCAATAGAGGCCAGGAGATTGGTGAAGGTAGATTCACAAATAGGAAGCTGAAGACATGTCTTGATGTTTTTGTGTATAGTGTTTCTTGATTTCATAAGTGGACAAATTTATTTTCCTTTCTGTGATGTCAAAACTGCTTGAGGTATTTTTGTCTTCAAACAAAAAATCTTAATATGATTATTTAATGTTGTTTTTGCTTTTTCAGATATAAATTCTGCATTATAGAATGCATTTGAAATATGTGAGAATTTTCCATCTCATGTTTTTCCTGAGTACAGAGTTGCAATCCTAATTTACAACAAAGCATAATTTTTCTCTGCTATTTTTAAGGACGTTCTGGTTTCCTCTGGCCTGGTCTCAATGCTCCTGTGTTGCAAACTGGGAAAGTCCAGGAAGTTGCCCAGCGAAAAAAAGAAGAACGAGAGAGAATTCAGTCTGAAATTATTCAGCAGAGAGATACATGGGAGAAGAAAAGGAAAATAAAAATTAAGAGAGAGGGAGGATGGAGTGGAAAGTGTTGGGGAGGTATCATTCTGGATCCTCCTGACCCTGGTCCTAATGGAGGTAAGAAAACCAATTATCTTCTTCCTCTCGCTTAGCCTTTCTGAGAGGGGGACTTGGAAAAAGCAAGATCCAGAACTTTTCTGTGATTGAAAATTGGTTTTGTTCTCTGTTTCACGCCCACACACAAGCAAGCTGAATCAAAGAGCAGATACTGCTAACAACAGTAAAATTTGTTAAAACATTGCTTAATTTCTTACAGCTGTCAGACTGTTCTGTTATAAACTGTATGATTTTGTGTGGTATTAGAGAGTACTGTGTTTTGTCATAGACTGCTATAGGAGTCTTGAAGGATGGAAATGTTTTTCTGTGCCCAGCATCAATTGTCTTGAGTATGAAATATAGTCATGGCTTTTTTATAGTTTCTTAAAGGATCCTGTGAGATAAATCAATCTTGTTTTTAATTCTAGTTCAAATAATGAAATAGGGTTAAAGATTATGTAGTTTGAATGTAGCATTTAGAAGAAGCTGCAATAAATAACTATCATAGTAACTGTAATAACTATAAAAATTATTTATTTATTTCCTAAATAGCTCAATATAAGGAGACGAGAGATCCTATATGTACAGCAGAGAGGTGACTTCTTTTACAATGCTGTTATTCAGACTACTAGAAATTCTATAGAAACTTTAACATTTAGAAGCCTAATCTTTTTCAACTAATTAAACGTGAAAAAGACTTGTTGAGCTGGGTTTTTATTGTGAATCTCTGCTTATTGGTGTCTTTCGGTACACTTGTATAGTAAGAGGAGCTCAGGAAGAAGACAGGTGGTATTTTCTAGCATTGTTTGCATTTCATTTTGTTACCTTAAGAGCAGATGTTCCATGGAGGGCAGTGATGTGACAATGGACTTGGCCAACTGTCACTGAATCTATCAAGGTAAAAATAGGAGATTTGAGACATGAATTGTTCCAAATTCCCCACAAGGCAGTGGTGAAATATGGGGCAAGTCAAGAAAATGCCGTGGTTCTAGTTCCATACTGTGGAAAACTCTGTTGAGTTTATAGCACTAAAAGAAGTGACAGCTGTTGTAAACAATGTTTATGCATTTGTGAACTTCACCTTCTGGTGTTTTCCTTGATTTTGCTTTTGGCTGGTACTATTGATGTAGATTACTTGCATTAAAGTTGGCTGTGTGGAGGCTGTTCTAGTCTAGGTCAAGTTCTGCCAAAGAGAGGAAAGGGCACTGCAATCAAAAAAGGAAAATGAAGCTGTCAACTTGTATTATGAATGTGTTTGAGAAAAAGCAGTTTCTGATTTGCATGCACTGATATCCTTTTAATCTGTTAAAAATGTTGGGGATTTTCAGGCCCTCATAGTTCTTTCAGCATCTTGTTATTCAGAGGATTAATGATTTTGCAGGGGAATTGGGACATTCACTGTGTGCAATGTCAAGGTGATAAGAACAGACCTGAAACTGCTGAACCCAGTGAATCCTTTTGGCCTGAGACTGTGGCAGGACTGGATTCCCTGGTGTGACTTTACTGTGCTACAGTAAAGTGAAACACTACAGAGAAAGAACAATATATTCCACTTAGAAATAAAATGACTTTTCTCCCGAGTTTACAGTGTTTCTTTAGGAACTGAAGAGCATCAGAGGGAGCAGAGAGTGCCTGCTGGGATTCGTATCCTTACTGTGAGCCAGAAATCTGCTTTGTGTAAACTGGCAGATCTCTAAACTGTGCCAAGATGATCGTGTTTATAACCATACTGGAGATTATGTGTAAATGATAAAGCAATGTTTGGTGAAGGACTGAGGCTCCAGTTCTACACCATTACATGGTTCTAAGCTTTTCTCCAAATCTCACTGTAACTACACCAAATAAGGTCTTCTGTGTTATACTGAAATGCTCTTGTCCATGGGGTGAGTTGGAAAAGCAAGAGGTTGTAAGGGCTAAATGATGCATGGTTATTTGAAGTGGTTATGTATTGTTTTGTTTCATGCTCCCTCCCACCTTCCTGGAGTTTCACAAAAGTGTGGATAAAGAAGTACTTGCAGTTTCATAGAATCAAACTCAAATAATGAGTTGGAAGAGACTTTTTGCAGGTCATCTAGTTCAAACCCCAAATTTCTTGGAATCCCTGTTGATTGTACAATATTCTGAAGAATATTGGATAGTACTTTAGTCATAATGGAAGTGACCCATCTGGTGATTTTAACGATTTCCAGCTTTTGCTCTCTATGTATGAAATTTAAGGTTTATTTGCCGTTTTAGAGCAATGTTTAGGGAAGAAGGCAGTTTACACTGCTGGTTCAAATTATTCTTGTCTTACCTTTTCTATTTGTTGCTGAGACTGCTTTATAAATTACAGTTCCATAGAAGTTGTGTCCTCCTTAAGTTGAACCAACTACAGGGGGATGCACTGATAAAGAAGTAACACAGGAATGTAACACCCTGTTTTTCTCCCAACAGAAACTTATGAAGATTTTGAAACAAGAGTCATCGAGGTAAGCATTGCAGATCTTTCCAGGGACTTTAAAGAATTATCACCACTTTGTATTGACCTTGCAATTATTTAACAGGTCTTTGCTAGGTCAGTGTTACAGCAATAGCAATGAGTCTGGTTTTCTATTTCAGCTGCATGATATGTACAAGCGTAACCTGTGAGAAAGTGAGTTACTTTGTCTATTTAATCGAGAGAGGATGGCCATGAGAAACATTTTCTTAACAAAATAGCCTAATTCACAGCAGCTCCTTGTCTGAAAGTTAGAAGAATAATCAGGCAAGTCAGAGGCTGAGCTACCTGACAGCTCTACTCCAGAAGAGCATCTGAGGCTTCTTTCCTGTCCTGATAAATGTGCAGATGGGTTTCTTTGTCCTTGATTATCTTTCAGCATTTTGCTGAGATGACCATCAGTTGGAGTTCTGTCCAGTGGCTTGAGTGTTTTCTAGGCTAATCCAAATCTTTGCTTGTGGCAGTGGGTTTTGGTGTCTTCTGAGACATGGGAAGCAATGATGCTGTATTGTAATCTCAGTCTGGGTAATTAAAAGTCATGAATTGGTTTCTATACTTTTTTTTAAATCTGGCAGAGTGGAAAGATGTAAACTGTTTTAGATGTCTGCTGTGAAAAGGATAAAAAGCAATGGATATAAATAAAAAGCAAGGTAAATTTAGACATAAAAACTGACTTGCAAATGGGAATTTGTATACTGGAATGGATTGGAGATATATGGAATGTCTGTCATTGGAGCTCTTTAAAAACAAGTTAGATGATCTGTCAGAAGGGATGGTAGAGACAAAATCTGTGACCTATTAACCCATTTTCTTATCTCAGTGGGTTTTTTGAGTGGACTGGGCCACACTCTGGGGTTTGACTGATACAGCAGAGACCATTTGGAGCACTTGACCTTGAGCTGAGCCTGTGTTGGAAGGCCATTTGTAATAATTGAGTTGCACAGGAACTGCTCGTGAAAGAAGGGATTTTTGTGGCCAAACCCTGCAGCTGGCAGTGCCCTCTGTCACCTGAAGGGGCTCATTGCAGGGCAGTGAGTGTTGGTCTGCTGCTCTGCCATGTCACAGCTGACTCTCACTTTGGATGCTACAGCAGGGGAGTTTGCCCTTCCATGCTGGCAGAATTACTTGCAAACAGCAAAGTTGAGTTGCTCTGCAGTGGTTCTGTGTGCTACAGAAATCTGTCTCAATGCTTTATTACATTTGATCAATTAAAAAGCTTTTAAAAGCAGGCTGGGGCACTGCTGTTGCATGAGATCACCACACATGTGAACTGGGAAAGTGGAGAGCTTTTGCAGAAAAATAGCAGGAGCAGCAAAAAATTCTGTGTTCAATCAGCAGTGAGCTGAAGATAATTGAGTCTTACAATTTTCTGATAACAAGTATGAATTTTGAAGTAAATAGATCATTTTAGCATTCCTGGCTTAAATAGGTAAGAGACATGCTGCTAGTTCTGTATGTTTTCCATTATCTTTACCTTCACCACAATACAGGAGATGAAAATAATGTTTGCTGGGAAGTTGTGCTTCACAGCAAGAAACTCAGAGCCATTTTTAAAGGACTGCCTTATGAACAAAGATATAACAGGCCCTTTCTGTTGTGATTATGCTACTGAAAAAGCTGCGCTCTCTTGCTAAAAAAAGAGAGAAATTGCTTATTGAAGGGTTTTCTTGTAATGTAGAAACAGAAAAGCTGTAATTTGATTTCTCCTGACTGTAAAATAGAATATAGGCAAGCTCAGATTTTCATGTAAACTAGAGCTGAAGTTGTCATAGAGAACTTAGGTTTCCTATTTCTTACTTTCCCTGCCTGCCTAAGGCACATTTCCTGTTCTGCTCATATCTCGTAGTTAAGAACAATCTCTTTAAATAGAACTGGTGGTAATGCTTAACTGGTGTCTAACGTAATATAATCACAGTGGTAATTAACATTTACAGGTGTATTATTTTCCATTATTATTTTCACTGGAAGGCTTCATTTCATGTGTCATCCACCCTGGGATGAATTTTTCTTTTATGTTTCTCTGAAATGAACATGGTAACAGCAAAAAAAGTAGCCTACATGACATCCTGTGCTGTGATAGTAATTGCCTTGTAGTGCAATTAAAATTAGAAAGTGAGACCTAGTGCTCAGTAAGGCCTGAAGGCACAAAGCAGGAGGTCAGGGCCCCTTGGAGTCTCTCATTAAGGGGAGCTTTCTAAGGGCGAAGATAAAGTTATAAATAATGCCCTTTGCAAAAGACAGATCTCCAAGGGGTTTCATCCAACACTGAAATTTCCTGCTACCAGTTGTGAAAACTGTGCTTGATCACTTACTGGTTTGTTCATGCTTTTTTGTTTCCATTGCCTGTTTCTGATGAAGACACCTCAAAAGATTTTGTGCAGGCACGGCTCCATTTTAGCAGGGTCAGTACAACCTTTCCAGTGTCAGAATAGCTCTCTTTTTAAGCAAGATAGTGAAAGTATGGTACTGTCATTTTAAAACAAGCAAAGAAACAAAAATCTCAGTGATTTGTGTCTGAGTGTTAAACCATAGAATGCAAAGTAGCATTGGGTGTGCTTGTCTCAGTCTGTTTGGATCACTCAGATTTGCAGAGCAACATAACCTGTAAATTAAAGTTCATTTTATGAGCTTGCTAAGCAGGAAAACAAGCACTCAATCCTTTTTGTACTGACTAATCTAGCACAGGAATTCACTAGTTCATCGTTTAATTTATGAAGTTTCTAACTCAAAAGTTCTCTGGTTCACAACGTGTAGCTCTCAGACCTGTGAGGAAAACAGTTGCCAAACCAACGGAGTGTTCATCCTTCCTCCTCTCTCGTGGTGCAGGTGTGGCACTGGGAAACACCTCTGTCATTTACATCATCCACCTTGGAAATGCAGTCTGTGCCACGGCCGTGAGTTAGGCACTCTGAGGAACTGCCAGGAACACAATGTAAAAGGGTTTATAAGGTGGCTGCAGGTGATGCCTTATCCAGCTACCTAAAAACAGAGACTAGACAGGAATAAGGGAGTAAAGGAGGTATTTATTTGTAAGGTTTTCAAGGGTACACTCCGGGATTTCCAGAGGCTACTGCCTCAGTGGATCCCAAAATGGATGACAGGTCACGAGTTCTTCACCCTTTTATAGGTTTGGTCCATTTGCATATCAGCATTAAATATGCCAATTAAAACTTTAGCTAATGATGGCATTTCCCCAAGCTTTCCCCCCTCCCCAAGATGAAGGTTTACACTTTTGGGCCTAGGACAGTCTGGGTGTCCTTGGAGAGCGAGCTGGAGAGGCTTTGTTATGTCTGTGAGCACAGGAGAGCAGCAACTTCCGAGCTACAAGGAACTACAGAGTTACACTGGGCAGTACAGGATTTTAAAAATACAAAAGTTAAAACCTAAGGCATCACAGGGGACAGAAAGCTCTGGGTGGCAGTGGCTGTATAATGGCTTTTCTTCCTTCCTGGACATCTTGTTTGCCTTGTTGCTCTCACTTTGACATGAGGGAGCTGCTCCCAGCCTACATCAGACCTCTTCTTGGCTCATCTTGGTAGACTTGCTGCTTGCGACAAAAAGAATATTCTTTAATGCACAGCCTGAAACTTTCTTTCTGTAAGTCACTGGAAATCATTTTCCAGCTATTGTTTTTGCAGAGGGCGCAATAAAAAAGGCTTGTGGAAAAGAAATGCTGCATGAAATTACAGTGTCTGAGATAAGTTGTTTGACAGCCTTGACTGAAAAATTATGTGTTAGAAAGGATACTCTCTGAGTAATAATTTACTTCTAATGAGATGTTGCCTCAAAAGTACTTTAAGGGTATTTGTAGGCTCTAGATTTTGCTTTTATAACTACATGGAAGTTTTCTGTTGCCTGGATGATACTGACAGTGTCTTTAGACTGGCAATGAAAATTTCAGGCAGTTTTTAAGATAGCACCTGAAGTCATCCCTCACAGGAAGAAATGAGAGGTCAGAGCTGTGCACTATTTCTGATACTCTTGGAGTTCTCAAAGATTTTGGCCTGCCATTTTGGAATGCTACCTTCAGCTGGTTCTATTTATTAAATAGTTGATGATTTTTGTCTCTTCCCCGTCAGCCTGTATGGAAGAAATAATTGGCATTTGGAGCTTTTAAGTGACTTCTAATTGGGCATAGTTATCCATCATCCTTTAAAAAGGAAACAAAGCCATTTCAGACACAGAGTGACTTTGAGATACATTATTAGGGGGTCAATCCAAAGGATCTGTACTGAGGTGGGAGCTGTAGTATGAGAGAGGAAGAGGATGAGGTTGTTAGTGCTGCTGGTGTTCGTGTGGGTGCTGTTCATTTCTCTTTGTGTTGACTTGCAGTGTGGGATTGCATTCCCATCCTTCTGGAAGGGTACATGGATGGGGAGAGCATCTCCTCCTTCTAGGGTGCAAGGTGAAGGACCATTGCAATGTAAATGTTGCAGCTGGGAGATGTTCTGCCGTTGTGGTACAAATCTGCTCTGCCCTTGGTGCACTGGCAGGGTCAGGGATGTAGCTAACATAGGTTTGGGTTTTCTCAACAAGTTTATCACTCAATTCCTTTAGGTAACTGGATTCCCAAACCTTTTAGCTGTGCCCCTGAGCCTCTCTAGGCTGACTTGCATGGAAGTGCTTTTCTTTCAGCACTGCACTCTGCTCTCATGTTATCTTGTCTCACCTTGTGCCTTGGGGAAGTACTGAGACCAGAGGTTCTTATACCATGAGAGGATCAGCCCATGCAGACTCTCTTCTCTGAATAACAGCAGCAGAAGAGTAGCTGTGTCAAGAGTGTGGCCCAGTGGTGGCAGGTTCCCAGAAACCATGATGAGAATGGGATTTCTAGAAAGGAGGGGTTTCCAAGGGCAAGCGAGTTGGCCAGTCATTCATTCTGCTTTTACAAAAACAAAACCTCCAAGGAAGGGTCGTATTTTGACCCTTTTTCAAACCAAGTAACTTACTTCCACATTGTCATTTCTCCTCTTAATAAATATTTGAGGTGGTTTCATTTTGGTTTTGAGGTACTCAAAATTGTCCTCTCAGTTCTAGAAATAAAGCTGAGTTTGCAGCACCACCACTGGGTGGTGGATACAAGGAGATAGTTAATTTGAGGTGCATTGTGCTTTAGGTTGCTGCATCTGCTTTCAAAATTTAGAAGCTGGCTTTCAATATAGACCTTGAGAGGCAATTTGATATGTAGAGGTAGTTGTGTCTTGGTTTCAGTCACTTTTCAGAGGTTCTGCTGTTTTGAAAGTGCCATATTGTTCATTTTGCATTAATTAATTCCAGTGAAGTTCGAGGACAGACTTGAGCATCCTGCTCTGTTTGCCAGGGGGGAAGGGAAGCATTGCTGAGCACCTTTGCTGTAAGGAGGTGCAGGGCTGTGCTGTGGAGGATCTGAGGGTGGTGTTCCAGCAGCTGTGACTGCCTGTGTGAACAACAGGCTTGAAAGGCCCTCACAGCATTTCAGGAGATGCAATAGTCCTGACTGTGACAGGGGCTGAACACATTTTCCTACAGAGCTGCTCAGAAAGAGCCAACCAGTACAGTTTGAGAAAGGCTTCTGGAGAAACTCCTTGCATGTGTCTTTATTGCCACATTCTGGAAAGGGAGAGGAATAATCCATGAGTAGGTTTCTACAAACATCACGGCCTTTATTTTTGACGTGCTGACTCTATTTTTGTACAGGTACCTACTGAGATTGGCAACAGAAGATAAAAGTGTGTGCAAAGCAAAAAATAGTATTCTCTTGATGCTCCTGGAGAGATGACTCTGCTTCACTCTATTTTCTTCCATTATCATTTTGCATTTTCTGTAAATAGCCCATTTCCACAGGCACTTTCATCTTATGGGGCGTGGTTTTTTTAGCTTTTCTTGTAAGCAGTGAGTTTGAAGAAAGAGAAATAGCTTGGAATAAGCAATTGGCAAGGCTGATATTTCTTCAAAGTGCTCTCTAGAATGTGTGTGCACCTTGAATTAAACAGCATCTTTATTTTAATGAAAGCAAGGTGAAAATTTTCAAACCCTAACCCTAATCTGTATCTAATGAAGGCACTGGAATTGTGGGGGGTTGATGGTTTTGGGGTTTGTTTTTTTTTGTTGGTTTTTTTTTTATTTCTTATGGCGAATTTTAGTAAGAAAATTTAAACTATGACCAAGTATTTTCTAACAATCTACTTTCAGATGTGTAACACTACAACCAGAGTAGCTTACTGAAGAATTACATGTAGGGAAAAGGGTTTTTATATATGCTATATATTATCTTTTTATAATTTATATATAATTCATGTATTACATACAGCATATAAACTATATGTCTGTATTTAAATAAACATACAGTTCAATATATAAACAAAACCAAAGGAACTAGAACAGATGGACAGAGGATCTCAGATTGTTGTCCCAAAATTGGGTTCTCTTACCCAGTGTTCAAGAAGCCAAACAGAGTCGAGCTATTTGATTTATTTATAGTTCTGCTCCAAAAGAGGTGCTGTGGGTAAAGCTAGCACACTGAAAGCCAAAAATACAAGCATATTTATAGTTTGATTATTTACAGTTCTACATAGTGAATTTACATCACTGCATGGCTAAGCTGCTCCTTGCTTAGCTGTCTCTCACCTGGATTTAAGGGTACAGCACATTCTAAATCCATGTTCAGTGTCAGGGGTCTCCACTCAGAGTCAGGTAGCCTCAGCTTCAGAGGTGTGGTTTTCACATCAAAACGAGCCAAGTTCACCAAAGGACACAATTTGAAATATTTTTAAACCCCAGCAGTCCGAAGCTGGTTTGAGCTGACATGGAACCAGTCTCTTCCCTTTATCTCATCATCTTAGTGACCTTTTACCACATTCTGCATTCTTCAGGTTAAGTAGTTCTCCCTTTTCCCAGAACATGCTCTCCCTCCCACCTGTAGCATCTGTCTTTTGTCCACATCAGGATACATTAGACCATATAATGTGGGGACTGTAAAGCAGTGACTTGCTTATAAAATCATAGATTATTCTGAGTTGGAAGGGACACATCAGGACCATCGAGTCCAGCTCCTGGCCTTGCACAGAACACCTCAAGGGTTACACATCAAGTGCCTGAGAGCGTTGTCCAAATGCCTCTTGAGCTCTCTCAGGCTTGGTGCTGTGACCACTGTCCTGGGGAGCCTGCTCCAGTGCCCAAGCACCCTCCAGGTGAAGAACCCTTTCCTAATATCCAACCTAAATCTTCCCTGACACGGCTTCAGGCCATTTCCTTCTTCTTCCCCTCTCTTTAATGCAATCTCCCTTTCAGCAGCTGTCATCTCTGTAACAAGACTGCCTTCTGCAGTGTGCAAGTAGATTTCAATCCTAAATGTTAATTCATGTGAAGCAACAACAGACGTTGAGCAATTCCTGAGAGTGCTTCTATAATATGTTAAAATAGGCGGAGGGCACTTCAATATTAGTGTCACTTTGCATTTTTTTCTTGTGCTTTTCCATCATGCTTGAAATCACTCATAAAGCTGGCAGCATTAGAGCATTATCTGTTGTGCAGCTGAACACAACAGAGGGGTTACTTTCATGAAAGTGCTCTGGGGTAACTTTTTCTCTTGAGTGTGGTTTTTTAACAACCGTTATGTATTTAATGCCTTGAAGCCAGTGTCCCACTGCAGATGATACCCATTGACAAAGACAGTATATATATATATAAAATAGATATTGTAAGTGTATACTACAGACCTCTGATACCTTTTTTGGCAAACTTGACTCTCTTAAAAAAAAAAAAAAAGAAAAAAGAAAAACTAACAGAAACCCAAAACCATTTGGACTGTGCAATAACAAGAAGCTTTGTGTTGGTTTTTTTCTTCAGGTGAGAAATGTGTTTTGTATGAAGGCAAAGGAAGGAAGAAAAAAATCAGTACGTGCCTTAGTGGCTATTGGGAACGGCAAAGGGGCTGCAGGTTTGTGCATTTATTGTGTGTACAAGGTAACATCTGATTGATGATGGGATATTTTGGGGGAGCTTTAATAAGACAGCTGTATTCATGGTCAACCAGAGTTTTGCAGAACTTGGCTTATGTGAAAGATTCAAGGCCTCTTGTGTTCTTCCAGCTGAATTTTGCTTGCACTTTGGAGTGGAGGAAAATTTATACAGAGAGGAAGGTGTGGTTCTCTTGCAGAAATATGTGTTACTCTGTAAAAAACTCTTCCTACCTCTTCTTTGGAGAGTTTCTTCATGGAACATATTAGCACTGCAATCCAGATGTCCTGAATGATTGAACTGAAGTTGTCCCAGGCTTTTTTTCTTCATTCCCTTCTTTTTCTTTAAACAGAGTGGACTATTTTGTCTGCAGCAGTCACCACTATTCAATTGTTTGAAACAAAGTTTGGTCAAACACACAAAAACAACATAAGCCTTACTTTTTTTCCTTTGGCAACAAGCAGTTGGCATCCAGATGTTAGGTGTTCATACCTCCTACACTGGTTGTCTCTGTATTCTCTCTGAACCACATTCTGAGTATGATCTGTGCAGAGGAGTGGAAATTTAAATGCTAAACGTGGCTGTGAAGTTCTCTGTTTTTTTCCTCTTTTCTTTCTCAAGATCATCTGCATCATCTGTTTCTCAGCAATAAAATGCCTCTCTCTGTCTTGCAGGTTTTGCAGTAGGGAAGGCAGGCGACAGGATGAATGCTTTAAGGAAAGTATGTGGATTGAATATTTCTCACTTGATGACAATTACAAATAATTCATACCTAGACTTGGGGTTTTTTCCCTAATAATCAGTATAATCTGTAGTCTCTGCAAAGAAGTAAGTCCATGTGTTTGCTTTGTCTGTCTTGATACAGATAATCACAGAATGATTTAGGTTAGAAAAGCCCTTTAGGAACATCCAGTCCAGCTATTGATCCAACAGTGCCAAGCACCAGAGTCCCTCAGTGCCCTGCCTGCACATCCTTCAGACACCTCCAGGCATGGTGGCTGAGCCACTTCACTGGCAGCCTGTTCCAGTGCTTGAGGACCCTTTCAGGGGACAAATTTTTCCCATCTAAACCTTCAGTGGGATGATTTGAGGCAATTTCCTCTCATCACACTTGCTATTTGGGAAAAGAGACCGACTTCCACCTCACTAAAATCTCCTTTCAGGTATCTGTAGGGAGCAGTAAATCTTCTCCTGAGCCTGCTCTTCTCCAGACTAAACATTTTCATTTCCATAGAGTTTAGATGTGCCAAATCTGTTTTCCTGCGTTGTTTTTTTCTTTCTTTTTTTATATCTAATTAACTGAATAATGGCAAATTGCAGATGCTTAGCAGAAAAATTCAAGGAGAAAAATGTTTTCTGCTCTTATTCCCTAGGCAAAGAATAAAGCAATAAGGTCCTTACACTTCATAGAGATGTATCAGAACCACACAAGTAAGTATTACATTCTTTCAAGTGTAAGAAAATAGACCAGCAAGAACTGGTTGCAACTACTTGCAAGGCATAAAAAAAGAGTTAAATAAAATTTTTCTGATCTGATGCATTGTGTTATAATTCTTGCCAGCTTGATCTAGTTGAAGGTGTCTCTGCTCATTGTGGAGGGGTTGGACCAGCTGACCTTTAAAAGGTCCCTTCCAACCCAAACAATTCTGTGGTTCTGTGCTTAAAATTTGGATACTTAATGCAAAGTATTTCAGGCTCTTAAAGCATGATCAGATCTTTTCTGGCACAGTTTGAGTTTAGGGAGTCAAATAGTGTCAGGGCATTTTTCTTTACAGTGAACTCCTGTGCTTTTCCCCTTTCTGTGTCAGAGGAGACGATTCCCTGTTGACTCAGTCCATGTGTGCTGACCCAGCAGAACCTGGCCTGGAGGCTCAGTCTGATGCTTCCTGGTAGTTTTTTGTTAGTACTCTGTATGGAAAATCCAAGAATGCTGATGCCTATGGGGAAATCTTAGCTTAAAAGCTGCATTATTAAAAAATGTGAGTTAAATTGTATTGTGTGAGCTCAGTTCAAAACTAAATGGGGCTCATTGGAGGCACACCTGCCTATTTTTCAATAGTAACATGGTATTCACAGATATTTGAACATTCGGAATCTATTTTAGAATTTTACCTAGATTAATCCTCTTTAAAGAAGTCAGGAGGGAGTAAAACTAGCTTCACAGTTCAGAAAAAGAAAGGTACTAGCTAAAGCTTTTCCAGAAGGAGGAATTTACCTGTAATGCCTTTTTTTCTCCCCCTCTCCAGTTTACCACGACATTTCTGTGAAATTTAAAAGGACAAAAATCCGCATGAAGAAGCAAAACAAAGGTAATTAAAGGTGCCTGGAAATTCTGAAGTTTTATTAATTACTAACTGGTATTTATTTGATTAATAATAAACTTAATGTAGTGTCTAGTCTACCATGTTTTAAATGCTGTAAGTGATCAATCATTTTTCTTTATAAATACCTACTGTCACTGACATGGCTTTGCTATTGCAAATTGGGATTTGTCCCTTTTACACTGGTGGGAGCTCTCCGACTCTTCCTAAGAGTAGTTCCTTCAGTTCTCAGTGACCTAGATGTGGACCCTGGTCCTGCTCCTGCTCCAGCCACTGCTGTAATTGTCTAGAGCTGTAAATTCTCACACCCTTCCCAGCCCAGGTCTCCCTTTCTTTGCAGCCTTGGTGGTTGTGAAGTCAGTTTGATCTTCCTGGAAGTGGCACCTGTAGTTTCCTGATAGCTCATCAGTTACTCGGTTGTTTGTTTTTTTTTCTTTTCCTTGTCTCTTTGGAGTTTTTTCCAGATCTGTGCCTCTGTATGTTTTGTTCCTGGTTTTCCCTTTCTCCCTCAGTTTCCTAATTGACAAGGTCTCCAATCAGATAGCCTCACTAGAATAAACATTCTAGCCCTTTTCTGCTGCTTTCCAGCCATTTGGCCCCCAGGATGTATTTTTTTTGTCTCCTTTACTGGGCAGCAGCAAGACTGTCCTGCAGTTTTTAAAGATCACTAGAGCTAAGCCATGTGAAACAAACCTCTCTGGAGCAAAATTAGACTCCTCAAAAAAATAACTCCTCCGTTAAAACCTGGCAAGTCTAAGAAACCATTTGCAATTAATGCCAATGTACTGCAGTTATTCATTGGAGCTGATAGAATCTCCATCTCTTTGATGGAGATGGATGCAGATGACACACAAACCTCTTTGTGGATTTTGAAATATGTTTGTCTCTCCTTCACTATGTGCCACTAAAATTATGATAAAGTGTAATTCATTTGAGCTGCTGGGCCAGGAAAAGGGAAGTGATGCCTCTGCACAGCTCCTGGAGCCATTTTTAACATCTTGTGTGTTCTGTCATGCTGGGTAACAAAAATAACAAAGAAGAGATCTCAGTGCTCTCTTCTGAGTAAGTTGTGTGCTTACAAATAATCACATAATGCTAATTTATGGGGTTTTTTCCCCCAGGGTATGGTCTCCATTGCCACCGAGCCATTATCACCATCTGCAGGCTAATTGGCATCAAGGACATGTATGCCAAGGTCACTGGATCCAAAAACTTGATTAACATCACCAGAGCTCTCTTTAGAGGCTTGACCCAACAGGTGGGTGCACTCCCAGTGTCCATTAGGGACAGAAGGGGTGGATTTTGTAATAGTTTGTGGGCAAACAGTTTAAAATGAAGTAATCTTACTAAAACAGTCAGCAAGGGGATAATTCCTCAGCAGTTTTATGGAGCTGTCCAGTCAGGAAGAGCTGTGTGTAACTCTGCCTCTTCCACAGCCAGGTGTCTGCAGGGGACATCTCAATTCCTGGGCTTTCATTTGGTGTGGTTTTGGTGACCATTGAAAAATCCTGGGCAGAGGGAGCTGCAGGCCAGCCTCGGTTGCTGCTGCTTGTTTGTGTTCTAAGTTTTCATTGCCCAAGGACTGAAGCCCCAGCTGCTTCTGTTACTGCTGTAATTGAGATGTCTGAGGTCAGTCAGGGAGGTGGTGTTGTTCCCTCCACCTCTGAGTGCTCTCAGTGGAGATGTCTCTGTCTGAGCCAGCTGCCTGGAGTTGATGGAAAAGCTCCAACATGCAGCATTTCATCCTGCTTCCTTTGAACACCAGCCTCAGGATGAGTCAGCCCTTTGGAAATTCCTGGTTATCTCATTTGTTTGCAGCTTTGGTGGCTGCCAAGATTTAGCTGCTTCCATTCCCAATGCAGCCCTGCAGAGCTGTAGCTGTCAAATCTGTCACCCTGTCCTGGCCAGATTTATCAGTTCAGCCTCAGGAGGTGAGGGGGTTGTGATCCTCTTTGCCTGATGAGAGTCACAGGTCTCACAGCTTAGCAATACCTGGGGGCAGTCAGGCCTGAGGAAGTCTGGCATTGTATTTTCAGTGCATTGTCTCTGAGAATCTTTCACAGAAAGAACAGAAGGGCCTGCTGTATAAATTACTGCTTTGAGAGTGATGCACTTGATATGTTTTCTGGACTGTCCTGAATGGGAAAAATGTCTTGTCACCTGTAAACATTTATTCTGTAAAACCCAAGTGTTACCAAAACACCTTGTAGGCAAGGACAGGTGTAGTTGAAAATAATGTTGCATCCATATCTTTATATTAGCTAATACCACCTGGCAGGGCAGTAACAGGCACTTTTCTGTTGTCAAAGCCCAATTTATATCCACATAAAGACATAAAAGTGTTCCTGCACGGTACCAACATGCCAACAGGCACGTTTATGAGCAGGATCTGTCTTTCCAGAAGCAAGTTCCTCTGGGATGACACTGTTGTGTTGATCAGTGTATCTGAGGTCTGGCTATCTGAATTTTTGCCCAGGAAGGTGAGCCCGACAAATCGTTTCATTGACAAAGTGCTTGAACTGTTTATTAGGAAATTACTTTTTGGGGATTTTTAGCCCCTACCCTATACACCATGTAGATTTTGGCCTGAAGTAAAGCCACACTCTGCATCATTGTTTTGGTTGTCTTTTCTCTGCCCTGTTCCCAGGAGACTCACCAGCAGCTAGCAAACCAGAAGAGCCTCTACGTGGTGGAGTTCCGGGAGGAGCAGGGCCCTCTGCCCATCGTGGTGGCCCTGCCCGAGGGGAATGTCCGGGAGGATCCTGAGCCTGAGGATGAGGTTCCAAACACAAAGCTGGAGTGGAGGGAGGTGAAGGAAGCCCAGGGAATGCTGAAATCTCCCTGGGCAAGGGTCAGACGAGCGGCGTGCTAACAGCTTCGGTCCCGCTGTGTCTCCAGCCCAGAGGTGCAGCTGGCAAAGCCCAGCTCAGACAGGGTGTCTGGGCTTGGTTTTCAGGGGAGAGCAGCAGGAGCTCTCTCATGCCATCCGTGTCACTGCTGCCGTCCAGGAACACTGTTTGCTTTCCCACAATTGTCCTGACCATTGTCTGAGTGGGAATGTTCAGATGGAAACAGTCAGTGAATGTGTCTCTGGCTTCCAGCATGCATTTACTCAATTCCAGAAGATGGTTTTTAATCAAGAGCTCCCATGTTTCTCTCACAAGCTCTGGGGAAGCCGTTGGAAATACAAGATTGTGAAAGCAATGAAAGAATCATCAGAGTGGGTTTCATTTGGGTTTGTTTGGGTCCTTTTTTTTTTTTTTTTCAGAATGCTGGTGTCTGGGAGATCCTGAAGCAAGCAGCAGTAGTGGGAGTTCATGTGCACTCCCGAGGTTCAGGGCTTAAATTCTGTGCCTCCCACTCTGTGAGTGTTTGTCATGGCATTTCCGAGATGCCAAAAGATGCTTGGGCCACCTCTTTATGGGAGAAAATGCCTTAGAAATCCTTCAAGACCAACCTGGGAATTTACATTTGAAGTTCTGATGTTAAAGACATTTAGGAGCAATGTTTTACATTGATTTAAATGCAGGTTTCTAAAGACAGCAGTTGTGTATATACAGACAGGCAGGGTGAATTTAATTGAGTTTTATCTCACTCTTGCAGTGAAAGTCCTAATTCCAAAGCCATGCCTGCTGAGCAGTGGGATAAAGGCTTTTTACCTGTTTGCCAGCTCAGTCTAAATACACCTTCAATACGATTGCCAGGTGTTCAGGTTGCAAACTTTCTTGTCAGCAGCACATCAAGCTGCTGTTGGGGAATGTGTGCTCACATTCAGCTTGCATCCCTGTTGTTGAGCTTAGGTCCCTGCATAAAATTAATCTTTTGTGGCTTTACTGTTCCCTCAGGTTTGTTCCTGTGAGCATAGGTGCTTGTGTAGATGTTTTACCCAGCACACAGACAGCTCCTTGCTCACAGACAGAGCTGACTGTAAAATGAGAAACTCCTACATTTTCCATGGAGCTGGCCACAGTTTTCTATCAAAAATCAAATTCCTCTCTTGCAATTCAGGAGAAGATGGAAGTTCTCCTAACTCACTGCATTGCTGGAGGCAAGGTATCCAATATGCAAATATTTGGAGAGCAGTTAACATGGCGGTTTAAACCACTTAGTCAAGCAAAAGCAACCAAGATTACAATCTGGGCATAGTTAATGAATATGTCTGCAAACTTGTTTTTAATAGGAACTGAGCCTTTGTTTGCCTTCAAGTGCACGGATTGGTTTAACTAGCGTGTAATTGCCTGCTCTCTAGAGCAGCTGCCTGCAGCCCTCCTTGTCCTGCTGAGGAAGCTGGAGAAGAGCAGAGATGGGAATTCCAGTCACACAACCAGATGAAATCTGGTGGTGGCTGCAGGAGCACAATAGGCCCAGTGTTTCAGCAGTGTGAATGGGACTTGTAAATGCTCTGAAAAAAGGCTTCATTTGTGGCTTTTTAAATGGGCTGCTCCATCCAGTTACACCTGCAAGGGAATCCCAGGGATGGGGAGGTACCAGTCTGGGGAGGATCTGGGAATTCCTGAGCAAGTGCAGGTCGTGGGGTGGAGCAGCCCCCTGTCTTGGGCCAGGCTGGGAGCAGCTCTGCAGGCAGGGACTGCAGTGCCTATGGTCAACAAACTGCAAGGGCCAGCCTTCCCACATCCTGGGGAGCCATTCCACTGACCCCATGGAAGTATCCCCAAGGGAAAGGCTTGCTAGCCTGCAATGTCCATCATGCCCAGTGTTTCCAGCAATATGACAGCAAATTCTCTGGCCAGTGCTGCCCTCAGGGCTCTCTGTGGAGAAGAGATGTGCTGCACACGTGGTCTGTAGGTCCTGGGAGATTCTCTGAGCTCTGGGCAGCATCGTTCCCTCCAGGAAGAATTGGAGTGTGCCATTTTCCAAACAGCTCCCTTGGGCTGCCCAGCTTCCAGGGCATGCCAGTCTTCAGGGCTGTGTTGAGATGACAGGAAGGCTGGGCATGGTGGACCTCCCTTTTGTGCCCTTTTCTCTCCTTTCCACCCTCCAGGGAAGGTGCACCTTGCTGCATTTCAGCAGCCACCCCTCACTGTGTCACTGTCCCATCCCAGGGCACTGCAGCCCTGTGCCAAGCAGGGACACTCCTCACCCTGTGAGCTGCTCAGCTGCCTGGGGTTGAACTTCAGGAGGGTATCAGAGTTCCAGCACTTGCTATCAGTTCATTCCTGACCCTCTGATGGGGGCATCCCTTCCACCTGCTGGGCAAAGGCCCAGTCCAGGTGAGGCCCAGGAGCCACAGAGCCTCCCTCAGTGCCCCTCCCGGGCAGCCCTGAGCCCATGGACACTCCCATGCCGGCAGCACACGGATGTTCTTCCCCAGTGCTGGCTTCCAGCAAGGCTGGGCTGATGCTATGGGGGAGGCACTCAGCAAACAGGGTGGGGACAGAAGGACACGGAGGGGGACTGGTGCAGACTGGTGTGAACTGGTGCGCAGTGGGCAAAGCGAGGCAGAAGGAATGAGACTGGAGCTGTGCCAAACACGGGCTGTAAGTGTGATGGCCACCAGGCACGGGGACAGGGATGTGAGGGGCGCAGCAGCACTGCTGGGTGGCACACCTGGGTGCAGGAGGAACAGAGACAGCTCATCCTAGGGCAGGACTGCAGAGCCCTGCCTTTGAAAACACACCCAAGCAGAAAGGCATCTTTGTGTTCCACGGTCACATTCAGGGGCGTTAATAGAACCTGGGCACCAACACCCCCACACACACCCCATGAGGATGGGATGATGAAACCAGTTTCAGCAGGTGGCTGTTGAACTTCAAAGCCCTGTGCCGTTGTACAAAGTGGCTTTGAGTTCCCTCCCTGCTCTGAAAAGGGGGTTTCTCTTTCCACCTCTGTTGCAACGAGTTTGCTGTTGTCACAGTAACACAAGCAAAACAAGTCAGGCTGGTTTTCAACGAGGAAAAAAAAACCCATAAATGTTTTCTTTAGTTTGCAATTAAAAAGCTCCAAACCAAACCCTTGGTCACAGGTCAAAAGCTGCCTCAGATGTGAGGCAACAGAGGGGCCTCCAAGTCAACTTCTATTTGCCTCTTGTTTTCTAGTCCTTGTTGTTATCCATGAACTTCAGACTTAAAACTGAAGCATTTTTTGCCCCACAAGCTGGAGGGAATAATTTGATAATGCTGTTTATTAGGCAGCTCTAGCACATGAAAATATCCCTTCCTGGGTCTAAACTCCATTTATGTCATGGTTTAAGCCCAGCTGGCAACTGAGCTCCACACAGCCACTCGCTCAGTTCCCTGGCACTGCCCTGTCAGGGTGCAGTGCTCCTGGGGCAGTGCCTGGGTGCAGCAAAGGCAAAAAGAGCAGCAAGGACTCGCCCATTCCCAAAATCACAGCAAAGCCATCTTTATTAGCGACACCGTGGAAGTGTATGTGAGAGTAGCCATTCACCAAGAGCAGGAGTTGATTGCCTCTGCTAATTGAGGATTTGGTTCTCATCACCCACAGAATTCTCCTACAGCCTGCATCCCTTCCAGGCTGTGTTTTGGTGGGGATTAAAGGCAGTGGCAATTCCTGGCGTTAGAGTTGTGCCTCAGAATTCAGCAATACCCTTCAGGAGCTGCAATGATCCACATTGCTCCTGAGCTGAGTTAAGTATTGTCCCCATTGCAAGTCGGAGAAGGCATTTTCAGAAACTGTGTGAGAATATTAATTTGTGCAGTGGGTTTAGGGAGGGAAGCAGTCTGAAGTGGGCATGCAGCAATTAAAATTGTTTGAATTTACACAGTTTCACACTCATGCTCTTAGTGCTGGTTGTTCACATTTCCCCTGATACCAGTAACAACCCTGGATGCATAAAGGAACAGTCCAGGGAGATTTTAGCCCTTTGAACCCAACTATACTATGTTTTATAAAGCTGGATTTTCTTTTTTTTTTTTTTATTTGTGCCCCAGCATCAAACTGTACCCAGCCTGTAGGAGACTGAAGGAAAACAGATTGTGCCAGGATATTCCTTTCTCTGGCAGACTCCTTATCTTCATCACCAAGATCCCACATAAAAAAGCTGCTTGTTTATAGGATATACATTAAAAAACAAAACCCAAATCCAGCCTGGAGACGGCAGTTGTTGTTCCTGGGGTTGTTCAGTCTCTCAGGACGATTTCCATCTCAGGAGTGAGAACACCTTGTGGATCACGTAAACCAGGGTGGCCACAAATGCAAATACCTGTGATGGAAAAGCACACCAGCCAGTCAGTTTTCTGCTGCACGGTGCCATTCCAGCACTGAGAACACCCCTCGTGACGTGCCCTATTTCTCACACTTTTGGGGACATCTGTGCATGAGGAGACTGCGACTGGTTTCTCTCCCCCCTCCCCACATTGTTGATGCAAATAAGGATTTGCTCTTGAGGCCACTCCAGAGCCAACTTCTGGCATTCCTTGCCCTCCTGCCAGGCACTCACCACAGCAGCAATGTTCTCCCTGTACTCCTTGGTCGAGGGTCCTATGCCCATATAATAGGTCACAGCGGCTTCCAGCACCGCGGCGCTGAGGTAGAACAGCGCTGCTGTCTCCTGGCAGATGACATCCTAAGGAACAAGGATCACACGGTCACCTCCAGGGGGGTCACACCACCCACACAGCCATCCCCAGCCTGCAGTTTGGAGTGCAGCAGCAGCACCCTCCTCTGCAGGGCACAGCCAGGCCGGGGAGGCCCTGGTGTTTGTCACAGGCACGTACCAAGGTGACCCAGCAGCTGCTGCCGCCGCCGTGAGCCCCGCAGAAGTAGAGGCACAGGAGGCAGACGGACATGACGAAGCAGAACACAGAGACAAACATCACCCAGCCCTGCAGCATGGGCTCTGAGACCTTCGAGGATGCCACCAGGATCCACACAAGGCCTCCAAAGATCTGCAAGTCAAAGTGGAGGACAGGGTAAGCGTGAGATAAAATGACTTATCCAGAGCAGAGCCAAAAGCCATGCACCTGTCTGGCACTGGCACTGCATGTGGAAGTAGCCCATGAGTTCTTCTGGGCATTTATCTATCTGCCACTGATCCTGACCCAAAAAAATCCTCACTCTAGCTTCACTCTAGCCCTGCCTCCTGGTGCTACTGCCACTCACACCCTCCCTAAATCAGTGTGCTCAGGAGGCTGGTTCAGACCCTTCTGAGGGCTGGTTTTAAAGAACAGGGAAGCTGATTTAGGACAGGTGTGTTTGCTTCACACCCAGTGTGTCAGATCCCTGCCAGGAGCAGTGTCAAACCCAGCTCACCTGCACAAACAGCACACAAAGGTCACATGCAAATATCACCCTGAAAGGAGAGACCAGGCTGAGGAGAGGTTTGACTCTCTGCATAGGGGAAATAAGCCTGAGGCTCCCAGCTCCTTCTTGGGAAGGGGAGCTTGTGTTGCTGCTCCAGCTCTTTGGGTCATCCTTCATTGGTTACATCAGAGCTGTGCCTGGTCCCAGCTGCAGGTGTGGGAGCAGGTGGGACCTTCTCAGCCAGCTTTGGGAGTTTGCCATGGGTTTGCTGGTGGGACGCAGGGACATCCCTTCACCAGCAGACTCCTGCACAAGAGGATGGGAGCACAGTGTTCCATGCTGTGGAATGTCTGGACTGCCAAGCAGGTGCCTTTGCACTGAAATGTGCTCAGTAGCTTTTCTGTGCCACAAACCAGCCCAGTTGTTCCTTACACCTATGCAAAGTTTAGTCTGTGCAGCATCCTGTGGTGAGGAGCTCCTCAGCTGAACCCACACTGTGTGGACCAGTGCTGCTGTGGGGACCTATCCCTCACCACCAGCCAGTCTGGGATTCAGGCAAATCTCCAGAGGTAGGAGAGCCTTGCTGACTCTTAAGGTCATTCTGACAGCCAGTGTATCCCAGTCAGCATCCACGTGCCAGCTCATACTCACTATGGCATTTCCACTTCCTTCCAGGCATTTTGCAAGTGGAAAGAAAGTCTCTGATTTATGATAACTCAGAAAATGTTACATCATTTGTGTCACCCCACAGCTGTAGGAAAGTTCATTGGTGCCATTATGCAAACTGACACATTACATCAATTATGTGGTTGAGATGTGGCAAACGCCTGAATGAAAATGGGTCTTCCACAGTGCTGCTGTTCTGGTGCCTCTTGTAACAACCCCAGACTGACACCTGAACACTAATCCAGCCCTTTTATTCACTCATGTGCTGACACAATGAGTGTGTTATAGCTAAAAATCCCGGGGAAAAGCCTTATCGCTGCTCCACTAAAATCAAGCACAAATTATGGTGAGATATGAGGTTGGAGGAAGAATTACCATGGCTTACTTCCTACCACTGAACATCTCTCCTTTCTGCAGGCTGTGGCTACTCTCTCAGAAAAGTCTGTTTGACATGGTTTGATTATTGACTTTGGTTTTATGCTGCAGACTCATTAAAACGAATGAAGGATTGAGAGGTTTTCAATAACTCACAGCAGGATGTGGACAGCAGTCTAAGAAAAAAAGTTATGCTTTAAATAGCCTTTTAAAAAGCAAACATATCTGCTTTCAGCTTGTTTCAGCTTTTCCACATGGGCCTGGGTATCCATATGTGCAGAAAGTTCTTCAAATTTAATAGAATACAAGAATTAAACTGAGCCTCACTGATTAAAAATGGTAGCTCTTAACCAGCCACGCAGATGTGGCAATCATCTGAGCTGCAGATCTGTAGGATCTTCTGAAAATTTCACAACTGTCTTAGTATTTAAAATGCCAGTTTTGTTTGGTTTGGTTGTTGACACCTTGGCCCATGGTAGGCAACCTAAGATTCCACTAAGGAATGAGAAACTCTTTATCCCTCTGAATGCTGTGATTCAGGGCAGCCACCTCCTTTGTACACAGCAGAGGTCATATAGCTGCAAAGCCCAGAGTCTTCCTGGAGATGAAGAAATCCAGTCATGCAGCATTCCTCCTTCCTGGGTGGTTCCTGGGCCTTCAGGATGCACATTTCCAGGTCTTACCCAAACCGAAGGATGGAGTGCTCATTTCAGCAAGCTGCCCTGCCAAATCCCCTGGAGACAGGGATTGCAAACAAACAGTTCAAGAGGAATGAGCACGCTGAGCCCCATAGCAGGCTCAGCACCACGACTAACACAACTCATGGCAGGGGTGGCTGGCAAGGGTCTGCCCAGCCAAAACCTCCACAGGGACTTAATATCCTCCTTCCTGTAGCTGCAGGAAACCTGGGCTCTGCTCTCAGAGACCAAGTCTGCAGAGCACGACTGGAGGGGCTGAAGCAAAGCCTTTCTCTACTGCTGCGTTGTTATCAGGAGAACAAAGGAAATGCCATAAATCCCAGGAGTGCAGACCAGGCTGGGTGACAGGAAAGGATTTTGGTACCAGACGACAAAGCTGAAGTTTTTAGCATGAAATAATCCAAATGCCATCCTACAGTGGTCAGCCAGAGGTTTCAGTGCTGGACCAAAGTGCTCAGAATTTGGAAAAAAGCCTCCCAAGCTCTTGTGAGAAGAGCAGGTTTCGTGAGTGGGGCAGAGGCCACCGGGAAAGGGTTCGAGTTGAGACTTTGTATCCTTTACCCCCTGCTCACAGCAACTGCTTTTAACCACTTGTTCCAAATCCATTAAGATTACTATCTCCTCCTGCTCAATGAAGTTACAATGTGGAAAGAAGTTACAAGGTGTTTGCTCACCTCTTGCTCACCCTTTCCTCACCCACACGCCCAGGTCCAGCGCTCCGCACGGGCGGCTCGGGAACGCAGCACAGCCTCGGCTGACCGAGCTCTTTGCCGCTGCGAACAATTCCCTCAGATCGCCCTAATCCCCTGCTCTAAGCGAGCAGCTCATCCTCTGCCTGTTCTATCTGCTAAAATCATCTTCCAGTTAATTAACCAGCTCAATTTGGCAGCCTACTTTAAACCCACCAGCAACCCTATTCAGGCAGGAAATTCAATAGTTTTTCAAAGGCACTTAGAAGAACCCCATTGCAGACTAAAGGGGAGCTTCAGAGCCTCAGGCGCTGTGGTTTTCTCCGATGAGGAGTTGCCCCCAGCCTCCTGTGGCTCGGGGACCTGGCATGGATCCTGAGCCACATGTCTGGGGACAAGGGTCACCCGTCAGACACCTGCAGCGTGAGCTGTGCTGGGTGCCCCACGAGCAGCCGCCGCCCTCCCCCAGGGAAGTCAGAACTCACGATTTCAGGGATGAAGAGCACATCTGGGAAGGTCGTCAGGACTGCCAGGCCGCTGGGCAGAGAGCTGGTGGTGGTTGAGGAGGACATTGGAAGCCTCTGGCACGGTGATTATCAGCCGCTCTGCACTTCACTGCTAAATGCAGCCTCTTTACCTCTCCCTCTCTCTCCTTTCTCTGTTCCTCCTTTCCTGCCCTTCCTCCTCTCGTTTCTTCCTCCTTTTCTCCCCTTCCTGCTCTGGTGTCTTTCCTCCCTGCTTCCTGCTGACAGATGAAGACAGCTGTGAGTGGCACAGGTGTGGCCAAACCCTGTGACCTGGAGTCACATGGGAGGTGTTCGGGAGATGCAGGGCAGCCCCGGGGCTGTCCCCACACAGGCTGAGCGTGCCAGGCAGGTCCCTGGGCAGGGGACTTGTGCCCATCCACCCAGACAGCCTCACGTCCCCTTTTATAATGCACAGTGAGCCAGCGTGGCCCCTGCACACCTGAGGTGGTCACAGCAGAGGACACGAGGCTGGCTGGTGTCCCAGGCAGGCCAGGATGTGACATGGGGCAAACAGTGGGGCCTAGAAATGTCCCACAGACACCCAGGGATGAGGACAATCAAACTGCAGGGCAAACCACCTCCGCATCTCAGAAGGAGATTGGAAATGCCAAGGTAACACAAATGACCTAAAAAGATGAGACTTCCCAAGCCACTTGGCTTTTTATTTTACTTTTTGTCTGTAGTCCATGGGAGCAAGTCATACCCCTTCTCCTTAATATGGAATATTTACTTCTTTGTAACACACTCGCTTGGGTACCCAGCAAAAACCACCTAACTCCAGAAGCTGAGGCCAAAAGGTGCAAGAAAGAAAGACAGTGTAAAAACTTTCCCTTGGAGAAAGCAGTGGGGCAGATGAGTGGAGGAGGCTGCAACATCAGAAAAACTGGGCAAATGCTTCTGATAAGCAGGTCAAGTGAGGGGCAAGGTTTCATGGCACAGCAAGCACAGAACTCCAGTGCTGGTGGGGCAGTGAAGGGGTGAGATGGATGCCTCTTACCCAGACCTTGAGCTCTATTATTTTTCAGTCCATTGAAGCAAGAAAGCAATAACATTTTAGTAGATAATACCATGTTTGTTTTCTTCTGGAGGGCTTTTCTCACTTAAACACAAAGTCCGTGCTGACCCTCATGACTTCTTCAAAGTGGAAGTGTGTTTTTGCTGCATCTGTGATTTCCCACTTCTCTAGCAAGATTCCATGTGCCCTAAGGTGGCACAACTATACATAATGTATAAAAACTTGGATATGAGGTAGACCTAGAAACCAGTCAGCAAACAGGGAGAGCAGAAAGCAATGGGAATGCAGGCAGAGAGCTGCACAGACACAGCTCCAGTGGGGATCTCACTGTCTCTGTAAGGGACAGAGATGAAAATCTCCTGTTCCTGGGACCATGGGACTGGCAGGGGGGTGTGTGAGGAACAAGCAACTGGATTATGAGGGGCAGGGGCACTGGTGCTGTTCCCTTTGGAATGGCTGGGACAGGTTTGAAGAACCCCTTCTTTGTCTTATTTACAAATTTTTTGGTGATGGATTAAGAAACAGGGGGTTTAGTAGAACACTGGGTTCAGTGGTAAAGAACTAAAGACTAAGACTGGCTTGACCAGACTCTCTTAAATTGGACCCTACATGAGGGTGCTCTTCCCAACTGAGGTGGGCTTCAATAGGGACATGGAAGAGCCTCGTAGGGAAGTGAGAGACTGAAGTTTTGAGCAGAAGGAACCAAGGAGTAACATCTGACTCAAAAACAATTTTGAGCAGAAGGAACCAAAGAGTAACACCTGACTCAAAAATAAACACATTCTACTGAGCAGGCAGGACAGCACAGAATCTGAAGGTTACAGGACAATCAACCTCTTCATTCTATTAAAGGTCAGTCCCAGTTTTCCCAGCATATCTCCTTTAGATGCATGAAGATCCTTCCCTTGGGTGGGAATACCCCTCAGGGACACGTCTGGAGGTGGAGTGAGAGACTTGCTCATGGTCAGTGACGTGGGTGAGTAACATCAATCTGTCTGATAGTCATTAAGCTAGCTATATTACTGGTGCAATAAATAGAGCCCTGTATTAGCAGTTTCATTGTGTAGTAAATAGTTCTGATCAGATTGTCATTTTGCCAGTTTGCATTTTTACCTTTTTACATTTTCATCTAATCAGTGTTATCATCAACTTAAATAAAACAGTCAGTTATTCATCCTTGTCTTTGTCAGGTGCTGGCCACCTGAAAGAAAAGGAGAATACAACAGGGTTCCCTAAGGAGGTATAAACCAGTAACAGCTTTCTGTTCTGGGAAGTTTTCTCTGAAAGAGATCCCTGGACATACAGTTTTGGAGCTGGTATCCAAATACTGGAGGTGAGCTCCAGAAAGAAGATGGATGCCTTTACTTGCTAAGGAAAGCACCTCACCCCACTGTTGGTGGTGCAGGAGATGCTGCCCCAGGCAGGTGCACACCAGCAACAGCTCTTTCCTAAGAACTTCGGTGTTAGAGCAGTCCCTGGTGGATGTATTCAACACTGGAGGCAGTATCCTAATTTTGGTGCAGGGCTCCTGGAAGTGGCTTGCTCCCACACAGGAAGTGCCAGGAAAGAAAGCTGTTGCTGGCCTTACCTCCCCTGGGCAGCCTCTTATCTGCAGCAGAACACTGGGGATAGCTGCTTGCCTTTCAAAATAAGTGCATTTGGTTTTGTCCTGGCACATTTTGTTTGCCAGTAGTCTCTAGACATTTCTGACTTCAGATCTGCCCTTTGGGTTTCTGAGGCAGTGTCAGGCACATTTAACTGCCTAGGAAGTACAGAGGGATATAGGGTGGAGCTCTGAATGGTGACAGTAGGAAGGTAAAAGCCAACATCTTCTTTTTCTTAGCAACTTCAGTGTGGGAGCAATTAGCGGAGGGATTTAGGTTTGGATCCTGGTTCTGCGAGAGGGAAGAAGGGAAAGTGAATCATCTCAGTGCAGTTTATAGGTTACAAAAGAAAGGTGCAGTCCAGCACTGGCTCTTTTTTCCGGGACTTCTTCTGTGGGAGCAGCTGCTGGGATTGTTTTTAATTTTGGACATAGATTCTGTGGAGAAGCTGAGGGGTACATACAGTGAAAGGAAAGAGCAAAGTCCTGCATGTGGTGCAGTTTACAGGTTGCAAGGGGAAGGGGAAAGCCAGTGCTGGCTTATTTTTTCTCTAAGATCTGTATGGAGGAAGTTGCTGGCTGTTTAAAGCCTGGAAGCTGGGCTCTGGGAGACTGATATGATGGATGCAGCTGAGAAGAAAAGTGCAGAACCCCAGGATGTTAGGTGTAATTCCAGGGGTGTGAGACAAATATGGAGCCAGCAAGAGTTTTCTCAGCTGCCACTTGTTGCAACCAAGACTTTTGCTGCACATTTTTAGTTAAGATACAAGATCTATGTGATAATGAAGTATGTGAATCCCCTTATTGGATTTGGAGAAATTTTGGAGGTAGCATCCAAATTTCCTAGGTGGAAACCTGTCACTGCATATCATGACACACCAGCTCTCCTGGCCTAGAAGACAGTGAGGCAAGAGAAAACTCAGTCATGGACTGAATGAACTCAATAGATACCTTGGAGGGATGGCCATAGACTATGGGAATGACCTATGTTTGTTTATATTTATAAACCATATATCTGTATATAGCTGGAAGGTGAAGGATCTGGGCATGACAGATGGTATGGAATAAAGAGTGGAGAATATCCTGGTTCTGGCCAGGACAGGGTTAATTTTTGCAGTAGCCAGAAGGGGACATGGCCAGGACCCAGAGGTTGTTCTGTACCACCTCATGTAATTTTTCTGGGGACAGCTGCTGCTGCATGGCAGAGGGAGCAGCTGGGTAATGTCTGTTCCCTCTGTTATGGATACTGTGCCTGTTACTGTTCATTCTTCCTATTCCAGCACTGTTTCCAGTGAAATGTTTGTAACTCATCTTTTACCCTTTCTGCCTTCAATTCTCCTCTTCATCCCCCTGCAGGGGAGGCAAGAGTGTGTGAGTGCCTTGGGGAAAGGGAATATTGAATTGGGGAATATCATTCCTAAACCACGACCCTGGGGGACTGTCTTCATCCTTGTGCCAGGCTAGCACAGGATTCAGGAAGGGAGCAGGTCCCTGTGCTCCCTGCTGGGACCTGGGTGCCTCTAAGGCTTACCATAACCTGGATATTGCCACAAGGCTGGAATTACCTTAACCCTCCCTTGCCCCTTCCCCATGGCCTCGGTACCCTGGAGAGACCATGGGCAGCAGGGAGTCCTCAGGGCAGGGGAGCAGGTTCCCTGATGGTGCCAAGGACTTGCCTTCATTTCTTTGGGCAGTGCCATGGTTTAGGAATGGTGCTCCCCAATTCCCTTCTTTCCCTGAGACTCCGAATCACACTGCCACTCCTTTGGCTCCTCCTCTCCCCCCAGGGCTGGCCAGGGAGAACTGGAGGCACAAAAGGCCAAGATGAAGGGTTGAAGTAAGACCCATTCGGTGGAAACAGCAATGAGAAGGAAACAGTAACAGCACTAATAACAAAAGTGTACAAAAAGGAAGATGATTCACACGTGACCACAGCACCCCACATTGACCTGCCCATCCCCCACATTTGTTTCTGACTGGAAGCCACTCCCTTCTTCTCAAAAACCAAAGAATCCCTTCTCCCTGTCCCCAGGGAGTGACATCTCAGTCTTGCCCCTGCCCCCTCAGCCATGTGGAGCCAGTGAGAGCTTTCTCAGCTGGCACCTATTGTGACTAAATTGAACCCTGTCCTTGGCCGAAACCAGAACATTCTCCACCCTTTATTCTACACCAGCTCTGTCACACCCAGCTCCCACACCTTCCAACTACATACAGATATATACATAAATACACATAAGCACAGGCATAGTTTCCAGTCAAGGGCTGTCCCCTCTGAGGTGTCTGTAGAGTTCATTTAATCCATGATTGAGTTCTCTCCATCCCAGATGTCTTCCAGGGCAGCAGAGCTGCTGGGCAGTTGGCTGATTGCTGCATCAGGAGCTCACAACTGGTGTAGCTGGAGCAGTCCATATTTATTGCCCATGGTAGCTATGGCATACAGTGGCTGTGTCACTCAGCAACCAGTAACAGAGATGTAGAGCCCAGTCTTTGGGTGGGCCAAAAGAAAATGTTCCAAAATCAAGAGTGAAATTCTGTCTCACCTACTACACATCTCTGAATTAAAATTCTGTGGCGGTCCCTTGGCTGGAGAAAAGGCATCTCTACCCCATACCACACTGATCTCCAACAAGCACTCCAAAGCAGGAGGTGGCAAGTTCCCCTGCCAGATCCCATTTGGTTCCCTCTATCCCATCTGCAATGCCAGTGGCTGTGGCAGAACAGCTGCTGTGTGGCCAAGCCGTAAGCTTGATGCCTTAGGTTTTAACTTTTATATTTTTCAAATCCTGTACTGCCCAGTGTAACTCTGTAGTTCCTTGTAGCTCATTAGGTACCTCTCCTCTCACACTCTCCTGTGCTAAGACAGACATAACAAAGCCTCTCCAGCTCACTCTCCAAGGACACCCAGACTGTCCTAGGCCCAAAAGTGTAAACCTTCATCTTGGGGAGGGGGGAAAGCTTGGGGAAATTCCATCATTAGCTAAAGTTTTGATTGGCAAAATTAATGCTGATATGCAAATGGACCAAACCTATCAAAGTGTGAAGAACTCCTGACCTGTCATCCATCTTGGGATCCACTGAGGCAGGGGAGCCTCTGGACCCTCAGGGTGTGACCTTTGAAGGCCTTTCAAATAAATACCTCCTTTATTCCCTTACTCCTGTCTAGTCTCTGTTTCTAGGTAGCCATTTAAGGCACCAAGCTCAGCTCCAAGAAATAGCAATTTCGTGGCATAGCAAGAGAGCTGTTGAAGCTCCTCAAGTCTGGGGGAAGTTGCTGACACAACTTACTCAGAAATAAGGGAGTCAGCAAGAAAACACTGACATTGTAACACTGCTCAAAACTGTCTTGTAAAATCAGCACAGCAGGTGTATTTATTTCCACCCCACTCCCCTCAAACAGAACAGGAAAATGCTATTCCCTGAGCACTGAAGGCTAGGAAATAAGATTTTAAGGGTGCATAAGCCCCTCTGAGCATCTCACTGGGATCAGTCTGAGAGGGTGCTGAGGGTCACACAGCACAGCTTTTACACCACCTTCACACAGCACAGGTGTCATGCTCAACATCTCTGTGGATGTGCTACCTTCCACAAGCAGTGACACAAACTCTGCTGGGAGTTGAGGATCAGTTGGCAAAGCCTTCAAGACCTGTCAAGAGGATCCCACAGGGCACGTAAACAAGGAAAAAAAAATTAAGAATTAATCACGGAGGTGAGGAACGTATGAAGTAACAGGCACAGGTTCCTGATGCCAAGATTCTGGTTCAGTGCCCCCTCCCCTCCTCAAAAACACAGCTCACACACTTCCAATTTTGGTTTAGGGTTGTTTTGAGTTTTTGTTTGGATTTTTTAATAAAAGAAGGCTTCCAGATACCTAATCACTACTGTGCTGTTTGTGCAGGACAAACAAACTTTAAATACCAAAATGCACAAGTCAAAACAAGCTGTTTCAAACTGCTCAGCAGTGCAGGCTCAAGCACTTATTTGCAATGGCTTTACTCTTTGCACAATCAGTTCTATATGTAGCAATGACTGTATATAAAGAATATAGTACATACTATTGTTTTCATTATCAATTTACAAGAGAAAAAAAATAAATATTTTCCATTCTTATTATACATTAACACTTCAGTAGAAAGTTACAGCTGTTGTGTTGGCATGACCTGCAACGTCATGAGGAGAAAGGACATGCATACTTAATCTATTAAGAACTCTAAACTATGACTTTGTAATAAATTACAGAGGATAGATACCAGCTGACAGAATACTGATTATCTGAATTCAGTACATTTGTGATTCTTGCTCAATGGTAAAAGCCAAAAATCTTGCAAAATACAAAAGCCAGCAGCTTGCATTATGTAAGTAAGACAAACCACGTATGGTGTAGCCTCTTCTCCAAATGTTTGTGAACAACAGGCTTGTGGTTTCTCAGGCAAAGGAGATTAAGTTGTTGAGTTGGTCCTTGCACCTTTCACACATAACTAGCACCATAAAGATGCAAGGACCTCAGCAAACGCCTAGATTTCATGCTTAATAGATAAAGCATGCATTTTGTAGAGTTTGTGCAGGGTATGTACTCTGTTCATTAAGGTTACTGTGCAAAAAAGATTCTCGACCACTGAGGATACTCCTGTAATTCTGTGAAGATTATTAGCAACATTTTAAAAGTTTAGCAGGCCTGTGTCCAATTAATGAAAAACCTGTACTCATGATTCCTCCTTGATTGCTGCACACAGACACTGTACCACTGAACTGAGAGCTGAGGAAACAAAGGCAGCAGCCTCAATGTCCAATGAAGTGTGGAAAATTGAGCTGCGGTTTACTAAAAAATAAATAAATACTTTGAAATGGCACAAAGCTTTGTACAGGTGGATCTACCAGTGCAAATACACGATGGATCTACCATACATATACATGAGGTACCAATTCGTTCAGATCTTTTTATAGGCCAGATCTATTTATATGTATCTTAAAATCACTCCCTTAATTTCCTGCTGTCAGATAAATGCTACAGCCTGTCAGCCTGTAAGTAAAATCAAAGTTAAAACAAATTTTCAGCATATTCAATATCAGATTATTATAATTTCTCTAAAATTTAATTTCTGAGCTTTCACCACTGAGACTGCTTAATTGATTTTGTTTTTTAAAAGCACTAGTGATAATTTTCTTTTTCAAGATTTGAGATTATTTGAGGAAAAAGTTAAAACTGTATAAGTAAATTGGAGCAATAACTATAACTGGCTGAATATTTTGACATTGTTTGAAATTTCACTAAGTACTGTTAAGAAGGAGGAACACAGTTATTGCTATTTGAAAACTTAAAATTAAAACAAACCAACCTGAAAGCATAGACAGTACTATTCCAATGGTGAAAATTTCACAGATACAACAGCATTCTGCCTAAAATTAGTCCTTCTGCATCTGAACACTCTTCAAGTTATCTACAGCTTTCTACTCCAGGTAAGTGTTATGGCATTTACATGGAGCTATGGATTTGAAGTGGCTAACGTGGGGACAGCTTTTCAATTCTGGCAGTTCTTGCTTGAGGCTTTCCAGCTGCTCCACCTGGAATACATTTGGTTGTTCAGGATTTGAGTCGTATATCCTGAATAAATGAGAAAAGAAAAAACACCCATCAGTACCAACTAGCAGATCACAGAAATGTACACCAGATGAAGCACCCAGGTTTTTTTCTCTAACAGAGTAAAATTAGGTCCCAAAGTTTGTTTTGAGGTTAGTACCTTAAGTTTTGGTGCTCATCTCACAACATAAAATGGTATTCCCTTTACACAGACTAGCTAGTGGTTCACTGGATATACTAAAAACCTACTGGAATATACTCACTTGGTCTCCTGACAAATGTGATTTTACAGGTGGCACAAAGCAGTAAAATAAGAGCAGTGTTCCAGGCTTCAAAGTTCAAAGCATAAGAAATTTCAGAGCCCTGAGATTATTTGAACAGACTGTGATATACTGCTTGTACATAATACTGCATGGAGTGTATACTTACTGTTTCAAGAAGTATTTCGTCTTTTTTACATTACCATAATTACCACAGTATTAAGTGAAGATTGAAAAATAGAAAATCTGACCTCTCTTCACACTAAATGCAAATTAACCATCCACACTATTTTAAACAGTCTATTCTCTTTTCACTTGCTTGTTTTCACACATGCAAACAAAGCTGCAGGATTTGAAATGTCAGCATCATAGCAGATTGTCCAAATCCAAATCCAAACCACATTTTGAGTGACAGTGTAAGCACTGAGCACAACTCAAACACTCTTCTGGTGTAATTCAGTATAGAGCAAAAGCATGGTGCTCCTGTAACCTAACTTTGGTACAACACCTATTGTGACAAGGATATCTTGATTTCCCAACATTCATTTCTAATATCAGCATGTTTATATCCAAAATTTTAATCCTGGTATCCAGTTGCTCTCACTTTTAGCTGTTGCAGGTTTATCTCCTCCAAATGAAAACTTCTGCAAGAAATTACCATGGCTTCTGCCTTAGTTTTTTCATGCTTCATTTATGATTCCTTCAAGAAAGTAGTTTGGTTTTATTTCATCATCCTTTTTCTCTCACACATTTTTTAAATATGCCCCAAAGGAAGCAATACCACAACCAGAACAATGCAGTGCTGATGTGAGAGTGCAAGGTGCCCTTTTACCCTGACAAGACAACTTGTGAACTGCTGGCAACTCCAAGACAGCAAAAACAACATGCAGCTCAAAGACTGCTACCATAATGGGATTCAAGAAAGGAAACACTTCCACAGGAAATATTGATACAGATCACAGTAAGACCAAGGACAATTTCTGTGAAGAAACTCCACAAGAGTAAGGATAGATGCTGTTCAGTTTGATGAAATTCATATAGAAGGCATAGCATTGAAATTACTTGCACAGCACTTATAATCCAATACAGGCCTAAGATATGACCCAAATTTGCCTAATAAAAACTTTCTGCATAATAAAAGCTCTACCTTCCTTCCTTCCTTCCTGTGCTTTCTTCAGTTGAATCTGAAGACACATTACAAATTTCCCTGTGAATTCCAGACAAAACACTGAAACTTGAAGATAGTTTTCTACATAAAACACACTTTAGGAACTAAAAAATCTGAAGTCCTTCCCATCAGTTAGACACTAGAAGAGTAAAGGCATATTTCTAACCCTTTTTTTTCTAGAACATGGCTAAGCTGGTTTCTAAGCAGCTTCTGGCAGGTATTTTATTCATTCTTCACTACAAGAAGTATAAATTCTGTAATTCCTGCTTCATTCTGAATTTTTTTCAATTGAGATTCTGGATGAATTCAACCTTCCAAGCTCCTTTCAAACTGTCCACTAGAGCCAGTTCACTCCAATGTGCATATACAGTTTCTTTTAAACCAAAGGCAGAGAAGACAACTCGAAGCAAAACTTCAGAATTTCTCAACCCTACTTTTTGTTTGGGTCCACAAAAATACACCACCAGTTTGCAGAAACAGAGTTATGAGATTTCTCTAATTATTTCCAACATCACTAGAAAGATAAGGAATAAACTCTCATTTCCCTATCCTTCAATCTTCAACAGGACAATTATTTTTAAGCAACAATGCACCAAAGTTTTTCCATCTAACCTCCTATTAATAAGCAAGCCCTGTAGAAGACTGAGAAGTCTTTTAAACATTACTTTTTTAAGTAAGCACCTTCTACAAAAGACTTGCAGGACGTTGCAGGGCTATGCAGTGAGTGTAACACTGATGTGTTTGGTTCCCGTCACGTGTTCTGCAACCTCTGAAAACACATACAAGACAAGAGGCAGCAGCACTGAAATACTTCTTTCATGCTCAAAAGATTTTTCTGAAGCTTTTGATTAAAGTTTTTCACTTTTCTTTAGATCTCAAGGAAAACTTGAGTTTACTTTGCAATTCACAAAATAGGGAAGACTGAGACTGTCATTGCATAACATCTTAATTCAATTCACTGAGTAGATTATAAAGCAACTAATACTACACTTCCTACACATATCCATGCTGTTATTTAAGTAACATGCAGCTTCAGGCACAAAGGGCAGCCCAGATTTCGGCAGTCTTCTGCTTTTGAGAAGTGTTTAAAATGCTTTTGCCTTGACTGCCAGCTAAATTTGTGTAAATTTTGGGAAGTTACTAATACCAATCAAGCACAGCTTTTGCCTGCAAATGCAGCATGCAGCCTAAGGAACTGCAGTGTTTGGACAAAGCTCTCATGGAAAAACTCTCAGCATCCATATTTGAGAGATGCTGATTTAGTATTTTTATGCAGTTCTGTGGATTATTGAACAAGCAAAATTCAGATCATGTAAAATGAATAGGAAAAGATGATGCAAGTGTAAGCTAGCACCCACCCCCTCTCCACATTGGTATTTAATATACAGCCAGCAGGTCTAAAAACACAAGGCTGCATTGTTTTTACTGATTTAAGGATATTCAAATACAAAAATATTTCCTGGACTGTTTGCAAAGGGTATCCAGGGGAAAAATACCAGATAAATCACCTCAGAAATCCCACTTTAAAATTCAGCATTTTCACCAAGCCAAAGAATTTCACTACAATAGGGAGAAGTTTCTCCTCTAATTAAAATCTACACATCAGCCTAATAAAACATTTTAAGGATGAGATTCCTGTGCAGACAGAAGATATCCAGTCATACACATAAAGTACCTTCCTGTATGAGGGCCCAAATAAAAGGCAGATGTGGCACCTTTCTGTAAAGGTTGCCCTTTTAATTCAAATAATTTGGTTAAACACTGAGATGAGTGGTATTTGAACAGCAGAATATCATCCCAGCAACTGCACCAGAACATCTGTTTGGATTAATGACTTTGGGTGTATGTAACAATTGGCAGCCCAAGTGGAGAAAGGCCTGGATGGGGGGCAGGGAGTGCACTTGTGTTCTTTCCTCTGCCCCAGTGGGATCAGTCTTTTAATACTGTTGGCATTTGTAAGCTTCCCAGATTTAGTCTTGCAGTTTTTCTCCATGCAAAGCGAAGCCAGACCCCCTACCTGCATTTTATTTTGCCCAGTGCTTGGTATCACCAACTTTTGGTATTCAGGACACAGTTTTTCTGCCATCTTCACAAGTGGCTACAGTGTTTTGGTCAATTCTACATGGATGATTAAAGTTTGGAGAAAATAGCTTACAGAAATAATCTCAGAAATAACTACTGTACGCAATAACTCGGGGCCACATACAAGCAACCTAAAATTCATTAAAATTCCTCTATTCACTTCCTAGATTATTCAGATAGTTAGCACTTGAGACGGTGTAAGTAAAGGTCAAGTAAACAGCAACAAAAACAACCATATTTGATAAATATCTGGACTTGGCCATAAATCCAGAGAACAAAAATTCTGCAGAAACCAAAGAAGAAGCAGCATCTTAAGTTCGCCCTGGAAATATTCTGGAATTCGAAGACACAACGATAGCATGAACTGGCTTTACACTAAAACAGATTACTGCAGCCCTTACTTATTTCTAGACCTTGGAACAGTCATGTAAGCATCTCTCCCTCGAGTTCAGCTCTTTAAATTCTTTTTTTTTTTTTTTAAATTCTAAACTTCAAATAGCACAGGATATGGATGCTGACACCATATCAATTTAAACTCTTAATAATATTAAAACTCTTCAAGTCTCAATTGATCTGAAAAGCTGCCTCTTTACCCAGCAGTTCCAACAGTGAGTGGGAACATTTGCTGCCAGGTTTCACATTCCCACATTCCAGGACTTGCAGGTACCACCTGCATTTCAAAATGTCCACCTTGAGATGTGTGACGCCACTTTCAGAAGGTGTCATATTCCTTCTAAGAGACCTGTATTAAGACTGAATTTAATTTTATTAATTAGGAAATCTTGAGAAGTAATTAAGAATTGCAGAGGGGCATTAAATTTTTTTTTTTTGGCCTACAGAAACAAAAAAAAAGGGAAATGACATTTAGAAATTGCACTTAACGAGCCTGCAATAATAGCTTTGGAGTTAATACCCATATTGGGGATCCTCTCCAGAAAATGGAAATATGTTGAGGTGGAAGTGATAGAGGAGGCAGGCAGCTAGAGGAGAGATGAACACAACAAAGAATCCAGATGAAAAAAACAGGAAGGTTAACCATTTTTTTTTCAGTTAAACCCACAAGGGAATTCAGCCTTCTGACAAATTGGCTGGGTATCAAAAGGTGACATAAAAGGTGTTCTAGTATCCTACCACAACTAAAATCACACCAAACACTACAAAAGGACACAGAAGGTGACACGTAGTTGACTTGCAGCCTTGACATAAACGTCACAACATTTAAGTAGTGTTGAGTATCTAAAGCAATAAAAGCAACATGATGTCAGAAATTAGGCTACTTTACTATTTTACCAAATTAGTGAATATCTATTAAGGAGTAAGTAGCAACTCTGGAAGGATGGATTAATAGACATCAGATGAACAGACATTTTAAGAACACTTAAATATTTGTGTTTGATTGAAACACCCCACCAATTATGTATCACTAACTTACACATATCAGAGAATAAAATTTCATTACTCTATGATTGCACAGTACCTAGTTAGAGCATTGCTCCACCTGCATTCTAGTCCAGAGGTATTTTTCATTGCCTAAAGGGGGCCCTAGTCATGAGCTGTAGCAGAGGTACAGCACACAGCACTGCTGTAGCAGGAAGAGGACTTACATGTCACTGTTTTCAGCCTGAAGCTGATCCCCACTGTAAAAATCTAGTGCTTCTTTTAGCACTGCCAGTGAATAGCAGACATTCTGTACAGCACAGTAAGTGAGACCTCTGGCAAAGCTGAGAAGGAATGGACTCACCCCTCTGAAAGGACTCTCAGCAGTCAACAACAGATTGAAGAGAGTTAACTTTTTTCTCACTGACAGCCTAGAACTCTTAAAAGCAAACATATTTGATTTCCTGCCCCTAGATACAGTTGACTCTCAGCTTTCAGTTTATAAAACAGCCTTTGACAATTATTGATCCCCCTTCAATTTTTGGTTTCTTGCTGTTTGGTTTTTTTTTTTCAGGTAAAACAATGTACAAAGCAAGTCTTGCTAAAGCAGAAGGTTTGAAAGCCTTCTGTAATTTGAAACTTCAGTTACACTTAATGCTTCCCCAATTACAAATTCTTTCATATTTATCAGGAATTCTAATTTAATACAGCTTCTCAAATTAAACTTCATCTCATAATGATGAATTTCACATCTTCAAAGATAGAAGAGCTAAAACTTTGGGGTTTTGTAAGGAACCACATAACACAACACTTTTGTTCAAATATTTACCACAGTATTCTGATGTCTCTACCTGAATTTTTGGATGGAACAGCTACTTTCTGAAGTGACTAGTCCAGCAGTTTGCCCTGGAGTCACACCAAACTAATTTTAATAGCAAAAATGGTGAGTTCACAGCTTTGAAACACAACAGAATGTTGGCAACAATTTAAGTTAATATCATTTGTTTAAGCTGTGTTAACTATTTCCACAGCTTAATGTACAATGCTGAAACTTTCAGTCAATTAAATAACATTTTCTTCACCACATTATGTACATAACTTAAAAATTACTATAACGAATATTAGTAGCATCTTAAACACATATGCCATGCACTAGTTCTTTAAAGAACCAAATTACATTTATGTTAATATCAGAAGAAACAAAAGTTATTTTGCTTCATATATACAGCTGAAAGAGTGGGAATTGGTGTTAGACTTGCTCTTGATCTGGGTTTATGGGTTTCTTGTACTTTCAGTACAAGAAGGAAGGTACTCTACACCCAATCAACCAAGACAACACAAAATTTCATCTGAATCAAGATACAACAGTTTCTAAGCTTGATGATGGCAGTGATTATGATTATTATTTTAAAAAGCCACAACTAAGTACCTGTCATATATTAGCCCATGAACACCATATTCTCTCAACTTCTTCCTGTTATCCGGGTCATTTGCATCATCACCCCATGAAAAAATAACCAGGCCTCTGGTTAAGGCTCGTTTAACAAATGATGGATTCCTCAGCAGATCTTCAGAATGCACATTAATTCCCTGAAATATAAAAGACTTCAATTAAAATGCACATTTCTGAAACTCCTACATCCGCTTTTTTAATCTTTTGACACTGGCAGCTCCTTACCATTTCATCCACAATAATATAAAATTATTTAATACAATTAGAGAGTTTATTTTTTTTATAGAGTGCTATTTTTTAAGCACTGCATTAAAAAACATTTGAAACAACTGACATTATTTTGGCAGTTACCCAACATTAGCATGTCTCTTTTATGAGGTTATTTGCAATCTAAAGCATTAGTGTCAAAATGACAGATTCAAAACAAGCAGTAATAATTTAGTTTGATTTTAACTTGTCAGCTTACCAGCAAGTTTTCAAACTGTGCAAAGTTAATGGCAATCGGAGTTGTGCGAGATCTGAGATCCATAAGCTCTGGATAGAGTTTGGATTCCCCTTGGGTTAGAAATAACACAGGATACTTGTTTTGCTTATGCCGGATCCTGCCACGAAGAAAGTTCACAAGTAGCAAATGAAAAAATAAAAGTGAAAAAAAAAAACCCAACTTGACCTCACTGTTTTGAGGGGAATTCTACTCTTTCCTGCATGTTCTTCTAGTTCCTAGCTGGTGCAAGGAGATGGTCCCACAGTTTAGCACCAAACTGTGACGAACTGCTCAAAAGTGGAGATTAACACAGAGGTTAAGGGAAGGTCGATGCTGAACTCAGCCCCACATCCTCAAGATGTTTATATAAAATCCCTGAAGGCCATTTAATTCTGTAATTTCCTTCTTAAATGCACATTAGATCCACAATAATCATGAAGATCCATGATAAGAATTTCTAACATACAGCCCCTAACCTTACTAATGTGCTTTTCAAGTTGGATACTGGAACAAGATGATTTGGTTCCTAAGTCAGGCTTGCACACCCCTCAAGTATGATTGCAAAAGACTTTGGGTTACCAGAAGAAACCATGACCTTTTTTTCTGTGTGAAGAAAGAATGAAGCATCCAGAAAGGCACTTGACAAAAATATCTACCGTGACTTTGTTCTCCTATTTTATTTTTGGCTCATTTTAGATGGTAAAGTGGTCTCACACTTCAGTTCCCAACTATTTGGCACCCTAAGTTTATGTCTAAGCAAGACACCTGTTATTCATTTCCCAGTGTGTATTCTTAAGTATAGAGTAAATTTTACCAAATAAAAATGAATTTAAAAAGAAAAGTACATTATTCCTTTCTTATTAACTTACATTGTACAAATATCTGCATGAAAAGAAGAAAACACAATTCTTCTTCCTCCAGCATTCATCAAAACAGTTTTCAGAATAATATCTAGAAAAAGGTTCATATCAAAGTAAGTTGACAAGTTGCCATCCCACTGTCCATCCTAGAAAAAGAAAGCACAAGTTGGAGTCACTTAAATTAAGGCTTACTAAAATTATTTTAATCAGCAATGGTCTCTCATTCAACCTGAGAGAAGTGAGAATTCAGCTGGCCAGTGTGAATGCAGGAGTCAATGCTTCACTCGGTTGAATGCTGATTACAGCTCTACAGGACTGATAGCCTGTGAGGTGCAGCTGAATTCTCACAGCAACAAAATTCACTGAAAAATTCCCTGTCTCCCCATCCAAGGAATGCATTCCTAGGAAGCCTATTTTCATTTCAAAAAGACAAAGAAATTCCCTGAAGACCAATAATTGCAGCAGCTACTCTTTGCTGTTATTTCTAGCACACAGACTTCCACCTACCACCCTCCTTAGCTTCCTTCCCACACTCCAGGCTTCCAATCCCAGCCTTTACAACCATTTCCCCCTGGACTGAGAGCTACACAGCCCAGCTGAGTCTGCAATCCTGCTGACCAGAAGGCAACAGCAGCTTGCATTACTGCACCACACTGTAGCTGCTCCTGCACTGGGCCAGGAGAGGTTGAATTTCTTGGCACTTTCCTGCCTCCCCTGTGGTGATCCGTTGACTTTAAAAAGTCTCCTACCAAAAGGAGTCTAAGCTGCATTAAGAACTCAGTGCTATAAATACTTCCATCATTTTAAGTTGGTTCATTTGTTGGAGTGGTGCTATTAGACCCCCAGTTCAAAAATTATGCAATATAAAAAAAAAAAAAAAAAGCAAGCACGTAAAACCACAAGAATTGTGCCTTTGCAGCTCAAAAACTGTCACAAATTACAAGCTTTAGCCATAAGAATGTCAAAGAATCAAAGTAAATCACACGTATGGTTTTACTTACCCTTTGCTGGGAGATCCATTTTACTTCTATGTTGAACCCAACATCTTGAGAAACAGACTCCAGGACCTGAAAAAAATTTCATTATGAAGAAACCCCACAGCAAAGGAAGACAACAAAGAACTATAAATGTAATTATTGGGAGAATACACTGGAATTTAATGCTAATGGTGTCTAACAGTAGAATTAAAAACCCTAGGTTTTTAACATTTTATACAACACACATATACACCCTTTTCTGCTCCAATTTAAACTTAATGAATACATTAAAATGGATAAAACCTTAAGGACAAGATTTTGGCAAGGTACAAATGAGAATTAATTCACCTTCACACATGTAAGAAATGCCCCATTTGTACTCCTAAAGAAAAAAATTTTCTCCAAAAAGTTCTCTTGAATGCAAAAACATCTTAAGTAACACACAGTCCTAAGTATGTAGTCCAGGAGCTTGCCATGACAACGATAAGAAAAGTTCTTTCACGTGAAATTCTTGTAAAGAGTTATTTCCAAGGTGACTTCAAAAGGTGGCACTAACACAAGCAGTCCTCAATGGGAACACACTGGAAATTTACTCAGCATTTCTCAGTGTGTGGCTCTGAGAGATGGCCAAGACTCTGTGAGGAACTGCCAAAGGCCAGGTGTGGTTCCTTTCAAAATTAGAAACAATTATCAATGCTTTAACAGGCAATGGCCACATATTAACGAGCTGTAAAACTGAGTGCACCCTGAGCTATATAGCTTGGGCTCATGAATTCAGAAGCTTGAAATATACACAAACTATTACTTGTAAGCATTGAAAACCCTCCAGTGTCTGACAATAAAGCCTTTGCTCTCAGTTCCAGCATTAATACCTAATTAGAGGCCTAAACCCAAAAATCAATATCCCTTGCTACATGTGCAAAGCTGAAAGTAAACCACAGGTTTTCATGCTCCAGTCACCTTGTTCCATATTCACCACTTACTGTTTTCAGAGAAGGAAACGGCTGCATCTCAAAAGAGTTCTCTTCATTGTTAAAAGATGCTGGAAAGAAATATAAAATATTGAATTAAAACAAACAGAAGCACAAACCCGGTAATGCCAGCAAGAAAACACTGGCTCAAAATCATAAGGCCTTTAGGAGTGAACAATGAAATCAGGTCTCCCTTTTGACTGCCTACACCTTTTCCTCTAACACTGACCTTCTCCAGCAATGGTGTTGGCAATTCCTGTTTTGGAACTTAAAAACTTGTCACAATATAGATCAGAAAGGCTTCTCCCATCCCTCACCACTTCACTCTCTGAATCACATCCAGAAGAAGCCTTGGCTACCAAAGTTTTTTGGTTGGCTTTTTATTTTTAAATCTTTTCCTATACAGGTAGGATGTGTGAGATAATTTGCTTTCCCTACAAAGGGGATAATTAAGGCCAAAAATTTACAGCACTGGTAAGACACTCTACACAGCAGTTACCAAAGTTCTTGCCAGCAATTCTGAAGAGCTGAAGGTACAGTTAGAGAAGTATAAGATGGAAACGTTAGTGGCAATTTCGTTATGATTATTCAGAAATATATATTGACCTATACATTCGCGTCCTATTCTTCTGTCCCTGCTTCCCAAGGGAGTAACTTCTGTTCAGAAATTTCCTTCCCAGTAAAGAACTCCACAGCATGGACAAAATTAACTACATAAGCCTTTAGAAATGCTCAGGACAAATGTGATTACAACAAGCAACTGCAACCACAGAAGTTATATAATTACATGGTGACAAACCAATCCCAACACTCTTCCAAACTAGTACATACCATTGTGATCTTTTACTTTCAGGGCCGTCACGTGAGCCAGCTGAAGAGCATAAGAGCAACATTAACACTCTACCCACACAGATCTACCTACATGTAAAACGTAACTAATTTTGCTTGTAAATAGTTTTAAAGTTTAAAAGTCCATGATAGACAAAGTTTTAGTAATTTATTAAAGAATAAAGTACATACACACAAAGGATGTGAAGTACACATCACAATTTTCTTTCAAACTTGGTTTCAAAGATTTCAAGAAAAGCTTGAAACCAAACTGAAAACATGCTTACTGAAAATTCAGAAATCATCTTAAGGGTAAACCCACACAAACTATAATTCAACATCACAATGTGAAAAAGTCTGAGAACTAATCCCTGCTCTGTGGGTCAGTCCAGTGCAGAGGGCTGACCTGTTTTATATTACAGTCACACATACTGAGCTAGAATCAGGCCAGACACAGCCAACTCCCTGGCTCCCTTCAAATTCTCTCTCCACAAAAAGGAGCAGATCAAGTAATTTTAAGTAAAAAGGATTATATGGTTCTTCAGCCAGATGCTTTCCTAGACAGAGGACAGGTATCTCAGGAAGGTCTTCAGAAGCCCAGTCATCCCCTGACTCCTTTTTTATATAGACAGGACACTTCTGTTTGGAAGGTAGAGCTGTTCAATACAGTCCCTTTAACATTTGAAAATTAGATACCATATTTATAGAGAATAAAAGTAATTAAATTTATCCAAGTTGTAAAAACAGTGCAAAAGTATTTTTCTTGGAATTAACTACCTGTTCTGTCTGTACAATTTTTAACTGTACTCTCCCAAACCATCTATAGTTACTCCCCAAACCTCTAAGCTTCATACACAATTTGAAATTCTACACAGAGTATATTGTACTAGCCAAGGTAACAATACCTTTAATAACTGCAGCTGATCAAATGTGAGTTCTTTGACTGCAATCTCAAACAGTTCCGAAGGCCCTGTATCCAGTTTCTTTGAAGAGAATGAACACATAATTAAGCATCACTGAAAACAACAAGAAAACCTACACACTTTTTCTATAGTAGCATTAAAGGCAACTAATGTTTCCCACTTTATTGATAAAGATTCAAGTGATATCTTATGATCAAGATGATCAGCTTTTATGAGACAACACAAGCACTTAAAAGCATAAAACAGATGTCAATTTGAAAGAAAACCAGTCTTTGGTCTTTCACCCAAGTCAGATGCTTTAAAGCTCTTTCTTCTCAAAAGGTTAGCATGATCATTCTGTAAAAACTTGATTGATTAATGTATTCAGGAAAGATGTTTGCAAGTGAAGAAATGCAGTAAAAAATAGTCCAAGGCAGTTCAGTTCACTGTTGCTTATCCAATGTCTCAGAAACTAATAAAAAAAAGATGCATGTCCTGGGGTAAAACTGACAAATGCACACATCACTCCCAAAATAAAGACCTGGTGTCAAAAAAATTCTGTCCATTTCTCACTTTCCCTCTTCACTAAGAAATTTTTACTGAGCAAGACAATACTGAGTGAAGATATACTGAATATTCATTCCCCTCAAAGTTCCATTTCCACAACTGTTCAAAACCAAGCTTCTTAAAAAGTGCAATACTGCAATGGGTGTGGGAGTCTGGAGATAGAAGACTCAAGTGCCAAGAAGACAGAGCAGCATGCTCTGCAATCTCTCTCTGGATTCACTGCCAGAACTAGGACGGAAGATAACCAGAACAGGACAAAAGGCAAACATTCAGACACGAGTCTAAGACAGTCCCATAGGCACTACTGAATATAATGGGAGTTGTCTGCATTTTTTCTTCCAAATCTTAAGCCAGAGAGAAGCCAAATAGTAAGTACAATGTCGTCTTGAAGAATGCCAAACCATGCTTCTGAAATGCTGTTGCTACAACATCGAAAGGAAAAACTCAACTTCCCTGCTCTATGCACAAAGTAATACTGCATATTTATTCCCATTCCATCCCTTTAGTCCCCAGAATTATTTCTATGAGAGCTTGACATTTTAAGCTTCTAGAATGGTCATACTTATAAATAAAATACAGATTTCATCATCTTTACCTTCTTCATGGCCATGCAACATGTGAGATCATGGTATACTATAGGCACATGATCTTTAGTAAGATGTACATCAAATTCCACATATGCTGCTCCCTACAGAAAATTGAGAAACACAGAGAATGAAACAAAAGCCCATAAACTACTTATGTACAAGGACTACAGAACTGCATGCAAGTATTATGGAGTATTCACAGGTCCTAGACATCAAACAGAAGTTGAATACAACTGGCTGTTACCAATTAAATCATGCTCAGCCATGGATTATTAATGATGAAAAAATTATATGGCAAAATATCTTAATTACCATAATATAATATATATATGTATATATCTATCTTGCTTAATCTTGTAAACCCTGTAAGTAAGACTCAAGTCTTATAAATGTGATTACAGAGAGAGACACTAAGATGATATTTTTAGATACAGATGTTTGAAACATAGATGCCTTTGAGGCATCTTCCTCCCTCCTCCCCACCACCACACCAAGAGACAAGTGATGGCTCCATATTGCCAAAGGCTTTAGGGAAACATTCCATAAAGGAACAAACTTCTGGAGTCACCAGGGAATAACACAGCAGTAGTGTTTATAATCTGCGCAAGAGAAGAAATAGCTGCAGCAAGTACTCCCCTGCCCTTTTCAGCTGTATGTGATTTTCTGTTAGGCTTAAAAAAAGGAAGAAAGATTCAAAGGCTCTAAGCACAGTCTTTTTGAAAACAGGGAGGGCCAGAAAGAACCCCAAACCTGTTACTGTGTATTTTTTTACTTATATTGACTGTCTGCAAATCATTCTTTTGAAGGTCTCCATGAATACCATTCATCAAATTATCACCCTAGCACACACTTTTTCAGCACAGAGAGAAAATAGGACATGCTTTGTTTTCTTTTTCAGCCCTTTTCGCAGCAGAAGTATTTTCAGAGTGGTGGTTTTCAGCCTTTTCAATCTACAAATAGATGAAAGCACTTCTCTGGTGATGCTGCTGCTGACTTCACAGCAAATTTCTGCCTCAATGCATATTTCTTGTGAGCATTCTAAAAGCTGTCTATAAACCCGTGGCATCCACTCAGGGATTAAGAACTAGTGTTCAAAACAGTAATTTACTAGCTACAGTTTTATTCAGTGATCAATATTACTGGAAGGAATAAAAGTGACCACCCCATCACAGAATTTAGGCACATGGAGCTATTATCTCCCAAAATGGAAGTTCTGTCTTAGGATTTCAAGTCTCCACTGCAGCAAGCACCAAAACAAGGATTGGTTTATTCTACCAGCTCAGCTCCCAAGTCACATTTTCAGAAACCAAGTTTCAGTACACAGCAGTCCCTGAGCAAGACCTTTACCACCTGGGAGGATGCTGACAGACTCTAGCAGTGCCAAAATATTATTCAGTTGTTCAAATTGTCTGTACAAGGTTGAGATTAAAATTCTCCCTGTATTAGAACACCACCAGAATATACTAAATGGAAGTTTTGATTTTTTTAAGGGACTTGAGAATGAGAGTCTAATCTACTGCTAACTTCCCACTACTCAGGCAATTTCCAGAGTGATTTGATGTAATTTACATCGGTGCAATTACCATTCACTGTACTGAATCATGCAAATTAAGCATACAAGCCAACCTAGTTTGCAATACACAGGTGTTGTGTGTATGAAAATGTGTGTACATACATGACTGGCAGCACTCCTCAGGGATGCAATAGTGTTCTCTTGAACTTTAGCAAGCCTGTAACAGCCAAGAAAAGAGGTTTGTTAGATGCAATATAGCACAGAATTGAAGCAACAGAAATAAAAATGAGAAGCTTTTGTTTTAGAGAACACCCACATTTGATATTGAAGTGACTTAAATGGCTGCAGCTTTTTTAACTCTCTGCTTCCTCAACAGTCAGTGAAATGAAACAATCTCCCCAGGCTAAAAATGCAAACAAACTTACTTAGTTGTTGTTGTAGAATTTCCTGCTCCCCTGTGTCCAACATCCAGAGTTCTTCTTGGTTTCCAGTATTTTGAATATGAAGCCTTCATATCACACATGTACCCCTGGATTGGTTTAATTATTATGTAGTCCACTGCAAGAAAAACAGCAATGCTTCACATGTCAGTAAACAGCAGATGGCTTTGAGGAAAGTCATCTACATCAGTGTTGGCATCAACTGTACCTCTAACTTTTCCAATTGTCTTCCTTGGATTTCTGCTCATAATAGCAAGTGTAAGAATTCCAGCACTCTTTCCGAGTTCTGCAATTGTGGATGACAGGAGGCAGGCAGAGCCTACATGACCTGGGAGCACATCATCTTGTACTACCTTCTCACCTAAATCTTCCTAAAAACAAAACAAAAAAAAACCCAAAACCCCTACTGTTAGATGTGAGAATTCTAAACAAACTCTTCTGTCTTGCTCCTCAAGACACAACAAAAGTTAAATGCTTGTTACAGAAAACATTAATTTCAGGCTAAAATAGTTTAATGTAACAGTGAGTTACAAATTACTATCGGGCATATGAAAATGTTGATGGAAATCTACAAAACTCACACTTGTCTTTGACATCCCTTACATTTGATAAGCTTTTCAGATCAAAATTACATGCATGGAGTAGTCTGTCTTCTAAAATGCTCAGGTCATGTTTAGAACAAAAATTAACTGGAATAATATTTCTGCCTAAAATCCTAAAAAACTTTGTATGCATTTGCAGGGAAGAACTAACATGTAGAATGTGCACTTGACCATAACCAAGTTCAGGAACTATGTAGATACTTTACAATTATGTCTATAAGTGATCTTGAAGGCATTTTCAGACCAAAAAGAGAATGCTTAAAAAACCCTTTATTCTGCATAAGTTGCTTTCTTTTAAAAAAGATCTTCAAATATTAAGATCTTTTAGGGCAAAAAAGAGTGCAAAATAACAGACACCAGACATACTGGGAATCCAGTTTTAACTTGCATTAGTTAGTTCAGAGATATCTCTTTTGCTTATAACATAAAAATTTAGATTCAATAATTGTGATATAACTAGTTCATATGCACATTTTTCAGGTTAAAGCAGGAGAAGCATAACTTGGCTCTGATAAAGGACTAAATCAAGCCAACCTAACAGCACACAATACTGCACACATGCATATTCAAGTCTAATTTGTACTGACTTCTGGTCAGTAGAAGAACTGAAAGAAACTTTCAGTTTCAGAAAGAAAGAAACTTTCTTTTTCAGCAGAACTGAAAAAACTTCCTGTGGCACATCAAGAAGATTCACAAAACCTTTCTACAAAATGAGCTGGGAGTCAGTAGTCTCACACTTGCGTAAACAAATCCAAAAGATCAAAAGTATCAGGCGGTAGCCCTGTCTCAAAAGTGAAATCTTCACAATAATTGATTCAAGCTCCAAAAGGCAGACTGCAGTTGCTTCTTAGGTGTAAAGAGACATACCTCAAAAAAATCAAATATTAATTCCAAGTTATCAGGCTCCATGGTTTGTATTGTGTATTCTATCCACCGGTCTGGCTGCAAAGCATAGCCACAGTCTGGCTGAGAGTGCCGACATTTGTACTCGTCATCACTGATTAAGGAGAACTCCACAGTGTTTGCCATTTTCTGAGGGACAGTAGGGGATGTCTTCTCTTGGCCCTCTTCGTCATCATCCTTCTCTAGGCCTTCTAGGGTTAATTTTACTCTACTCAACCAGAAACACAAAACATATGGTTAAGTCACTGGAGTGTCTTTGCGAATGATGAGGATTTAGGAAGAAGCTTGGGCAGAAGCTCATACAATACAAGAATTCTTCTCACCATCACCATGCACAGAACAGCATTGTATTCCAGCAGGTCCTCACGTGAGCAAGAGTTTGCAGCCACTGCCTAAATCATATTTTCATCAGATTTCAGTGCTCAAGTCACTGCTAAAAGTTGAACTTGGGTAAATATGAAAACTGCACTAGTGGTCTGAGAAGCAGCACTCCACCAGACTTATTTGGGCTGCTGAACAGCCTTCCTGTACAGACTGAGACCCATAATGCCAACAGGCTAATGAAAAGCACTGAACACAGCAGTAACCACCAAGATCAAGACTTGAACATCAGTGGCTGCTAATATGTCTCTGTGATAAGGCAGATAAGTATACTCTATTAGACATAAGTAATACAGGATGAAGTAATTAAGTCCCTTGAAAAATCCTAAATGAGCATTTAAACTGAATGCAATTTCTGAAAAAACCTGGACTGAGAAGCATAAACCTCCATATAAGACTCAAGAGTCTTTTACCATACAGAGCAAACCTTCCACACAAAATGAGTTATGTCAGTGATATAACACTGACAGACACATGAGTAACCCAAATCCCTTCCTGCATCATAAACTCAGCAGACAAGATAAAGGATTATCATTTATAGATGCCAATTCACTGGTAAAACTGAGGTCATATCTCAAAGAAAAACTTACAGTCATAGAAATCTATTACACCAAGTCCACATTATTAATATCCTCATGACAAAATAAAAAACAAAAAAACACAAAACCAAGTCACAACACGGGTACTCCAGAAACTTCAAAAATGACACTGCCATATCAGCTGACAGTCACAGAAACTTCTGGACAGATCCAATGTTTTAGGACAGAGTATTTAGTGAATGCATCCAGGTTATCAACTTTTATTTCAACCATTTAATTTAGACAAGAAGTTAGCTTCAGAAATTGCTCTCTCTACCCGTATAACATGCAAGGAAAAAAGGCAATGCTGTAGAGAATACAGTGTAAATACTAAAGCTCACAGAAGAGTGTCATATTAAATAAACCTTCCCCTCATCAGAAAATCTGGAATTGGTTGGGAGAGGCAATCAAATCAAAACTGGAAAAAAAAAATAATCAAGTAGCACAAAACTACAGAATAGTCTGGGTTGGAAAGGATCTTAAAGATCATCTAGTTCTAACCCCCCTACCACAGGCAGGGACACCCACTCGACCAGGCTCCTCCAAGCCCCATCCAACTTGACCTTGAACACTTCTTAGGACTGAGCAGCTACAACTCTGGACAACCTGTGCCAGTGCCTTACCACCTCCACACTAAAGAATGTCCTCCAAATATCTAGCCTAACCCTGTACTCTTTCTGTTTAAAGCCATTCTCCCTTGCCCTGCCACTCCAGGCCCTTGCCCAAAGTCCTTCTTCAGCTCTCTTTAGGGACTGCTACAAAGGTCTCCCCAGAGTCTTCCCTTCTCTAGGCTGAAGAACGCCAAATTTCTCATCCTGTGTCCACAGCATACTCGTTCCAGCCCTCTGAGCATCTTGGTGGTCTCCTCTGGACTCACTTTAACAGCTTCACATACTTCTTATCTTGGGGGCCCCAGAGCTGGATGCAGCACTCCAGGTGGGGTGTCACCAGCACAGAGGGGCAGAATCCCCTCCCACACCCTGCTGCCCACACGGCTTCTGCTGCAGCTCAGGATGCAACTGGCCTTCTGGGCTGCAAGTGCACAATGCTGGTTCACATCAGGCTTCTCAACACCAACACCGCCAGGTCCTTCTCCTTGGGGCTGCTCTCAATCCATTCTCCACCCAGCCTGTACTTGGGAGTGCTCCAACTCAAGTGCAGGACCTTGCACTTGGCCTTGCTGAACTTGGTGAGATTTGCACCTCTTAATCCTGTGAAGTTCCCTCTGGATGGCAATCCATTCCCTCCAGCGTGACTGAAGTCCCAGGCTGGTGTCATCAGCAAACTGCTGAAGGGACACTTGATCCTACTTTCCATGTCACCAACACCACCAGCCCCTGAGGAACAACACTCATCCCTGGTCTTCACTTGGACATGGAGTTGCTGACCACAACACCCAGAGTGACCACCCAGCCAAACCCTTATCCACTGTGTGCAACAGCACAGTCCTCCAAACACCAGGGCTAAGATACCCATTTCTGACAACTAACTGTGGAGTTATAATAATGCCTGCTTTTTGAGGCACCTCTGCAGATAAAAGCATCAAACTGATTTAAGTAAGAACCTAAGAACACTATAGTTCAGCCAAAAAGCAAGAAACACCAAGACAAGTACGGAGCAAGTATTTGTGCTTTAACACTTGGAAACTGGGCTATTAGCAACCCAAAATTAATTTAAAGGCTACATTAATTAAGTAAAAAAAATATCACTAGTATTGACAATTAATGTGAGGTAAATTGCAGACTGAGGTGAGCAGGCTCTTACCTAAACCTTGATGTTTTAAATTTCTTCTTAGAAATCAGTACAGGGGGTTTCTCAGAATAATGCAGACGTAGCCTTATTTCTGTCTGACATGTCAGCCACCCAATATCCAGAGTTTCAACACCATCTATCAAAAGCCAAACAAAAAGGAGAAGACATTTTAGTAATTTATTTTTGGGAGATCTAGGCAGTTCTTCTTGCCATCATCTTCCAGATAATCCTCCTTATCACCAGCCTTGTTCTCCAGTAATACAAGAGCAAGTGTTGGGTGCAGCCTTTCCCCAGTCTTTCTGCAGGACCCAGAAAAGAGAACAGATACTGTACTTGTTTGCTGGCTTTTAAAGGAATTAAACAGGAACAATGATCCTGATCCAGTAAACTGTCTGCAGGACAGCACTGAGCATTCCAGTGTTAATTTTATATATAAGCTATCAAGAGCTAAGTTAACTCTCCAAAGGCAGGAGTAACCATCCCTTGTCCTGGGATCTCTCAACACATGGAATAATGCTGATAGAACGCTGAAGATTCATAAGCAATTAGAGGCTCCCTGTTTCTGTTGAGGTACAGGTGTCCAATTAGCTCATCATAATCACTGCCAGTAAAGCAGTGTAAGTCTGCAGGACAGGGAACAGCAACAGTTTTGATGAAAAGCATGGAGAATCCTCAACCTGAACATCAAAACAAGGAAAGCTTACAAGCAGGAGGACCAGAAACACCATCTGCACACCAGGTGCCGAAGCAAACCCCACAGTTTTGAAGAGTTCCTAAAGACCCAAACCTATCATTTGATGACGATGGAAAAGCTTGAAGACCAGATGTATTGGGTATGATAGAGTTACTTTCAGAACCAGAGGACTGAACATTAGGTGAGAGGTGGGTCAGAACTGCCAGAAGGGAGACATTTGTGCACACACAAGAACACAAGCTGTGGGCTCACAAGAACCTTTTGGCAGCTGCATCTCTACCTGAAGAGGCAGAGTGGGTACAGTCAGTGTGAGTGACAATCTTTTTCTAGGCATGAGGAATTTTTCTAAGGGAAGGTGCCAGGTGAAAGGTATGTCTATTCTGTATTTTCAAAATCACATGCTCGTGATTTAAAGTTCCCGAATTTCAACCTTTAACATCATCTGAGTGACAACACTTCAACTCTTCCTAGCAGTATTTTATTAACATTAGAAGGGATAACAGCCTGAGTGTGAATGCACGAATTCTGGATACAAAAGTAACTGTAAAAGCAGAGAAAACTATCATAGGCAATTTTTCTCAAAACCTACAATCTCAAACATTTTTCAATTACAAGACTTAACCTTGTTTAATTTATTTTATAAAGGTATAGAATAAAGGTTAATGTAGCTCACTTACTACAGACTCCAAATTCTCCATCGTCAACAGTAATTTCATCTTCTAGAATTAAAAGGAATGGAAAAGAATGGAAAAAAGTAATTAGTATTCACATTTAAAAATCATTGCCAAGTTAAATGAATTCTACTTTTCCACTTCACTTCTAAAAAGTGTATCTAAAAAAAGGTAGGAAAACTGAAACAGACAAAGCAGCATGTTTTTTGCAACCTTCTATAAAGAGTTATCCAAATTTATGCTTTTTCTCAGTTTCTGCACAAAAAAACCCAACCAACACACAAAATGTCACATTTCACTTAAAGTAATCTGAACTGAGAGTAAAAAGGTTGCACAATTTTCCGGCTTGCTGCAGTATTTTGCTGATATCTACATCCTACTGGTATCTAAGATGCTTTACTTGTCAAAGCAGTATAAAGTTTCTTGCAAACATACAAGAAAGTTATTCTGCTGCACCTTTATAGTCAGAGCTTTTAAATCGAGTTAGTCACAATTAAAATGCTTATTCTGCCTACATGACAGAAACCAACGCAGTGTGAAATAGTGAAAACGCTCAGTTCACACTTACTTTTATCCTTACTCTTTCCAAAGCTTTCATAACTGAAATCTTAAGGCACTAAGTAAATTCACCAGCACTAACAGAACTGCAACAGTCTAAACAAACCATTATTTTCTCAAAACATAAATCTTCACATAGTTTTGTCTCTACAGTGATTAATCCCTTTTTTCCCCCTAAGAATCATAGGGTTCCTAACCTGATTTTTTAATAACCACGGGCAACAATTTAGGATCATAACGATCCAGTGCTAACATACTGTGCTTGCTGCATTTTCATAAAAACTGCTCACGAAGAATTGAGTATTACTTGAGGAACAAAAAAATCCCAACTGTTTGGAATGAGGCAATCTAAATTTAGAGATGAAGTCTAGGCCCTAGCAGAGGACAGGCTGCTTCCCTTATCAGTTACTGACAAATACAGAAATAATCTTCCTACAGGAATAAAAACACTATTAATTCAACTGAAATTTTAAAAAAAAAGGCAGAGGGAGAACGGAACGTGATCGTGGTACTATCCATAACTAACAAACAGTTTCTTTGATACCACCTTCTTTCTAAAAGTCCTTTTTTTCAAATAATTAGAAAGTTTTTAACAAATGTGAACTTTTAAGTGTAAAGAAATTATTTTGCATGTGCTAGAAAAGACAGTGCATAAAACATGCCATAGCAGCATAAGAGATCTAAACTACAAGCTACATTCAAAGGTTATTTCAGTCACTGTTAAACCCCAAACTTTTTCCCTGTTCAGAAAGGCATTAGTAACTTATATGCAAGACTGCATGCCACCCTTTCTTTCTTTCAGCAAAATACATTTCTACTAAATTGCCAGGTAAATAAGTCCATTCGTGTTTCTATTTACATTCATCCATTTACTTAAAGAAGCCTCATTAAACATTTTTGGTTTAAAATTTTACGAATTAAATAGCACTTAAATAAAAACAGCAGTGACTTCACACCCTGCCCCCCATTTTCTCTAAAAAAGATAATATGGATCCTTAGTCTCAAAGAATTAAACTCACAGAAAATTATTACAATTCCAAGTTAATTAAAAAACCAACCCACACAATCTTAAGGATAACAGCAAAGAATTTCACATCCACTCCATTTTGAAGCCACTTATATATATATATACATATATATTTTGAGAGTAAGGCCCATGTTGTGCAAAGAAAAGTCTATACCTCCCACACATTAATAAATTTAAGTATTTTAAAACTAAAGCTATCAATCCCCCTAAACCAGTGTGCAGCATATCAGCAATCTTATGCATATGCCTCAAACAGATGCAGTTGATGCCCATACCTAAAGGGGTAATTGATCGTGGTTGTAGATGAGTCTCCCACATGTGAACTATGACTTCGCAGGGACCATCGATAGTCTGTAATTTAAAAGTTAAATGTCTGCAATAATTTCTTTTGTTAGATCTGACTTTGTACCCATGAAGTTGTTTGGGATGGTTGTGAACTAAACTTAAAGAGATTTAAGGAAGTAAAAGAAGAAGAAGAAAGAGAGGGAAACAGAGAGAGAGAGAGATTGAAGAAGAAAGAAAACAGATGAGGCTTCTTACCCCTGCAACTGCTGATGACTCTATTTGATGTGTTGTGAATACATATGACAAAACTTGTGACAGTCTGACACGGTAGAAGAGTTACATGGAATCATTAAACCTTTACTGATTACAGATACTCTGCTGGACTACTTTAGTTTCCTTCTCATACAAAGAAAATCTCTGAACTCATTAAGAGTGCTCACTTTGTTTTCAAACTACAGCAATAGATTACGAAAAAACATACCCCACACCTCTAATTCCAAACAGCACTCAGCATTTACTCATGCATGTAGCAGTTGCAGGGGTGCATTCTCCTTCAAAATTTGCCTTACTAAATTCAAAGACTATAAAACACAGTTATTTTAGTTGTGGTACTGGTGAGCAAGTTATTTACCATCTAATCAAAACATAAATAATTGAGCCAATCAGTCAGCAATGAAGCTGCTGCAGTCTATTCCAGTTGGAGCAGGATAAATTAGATTCTTTCATTAACAAAATATATTGTCCACCAAAAGAATACATTCATTGACAAACACAGCCAAGACTCAGACAGATAACCAGGACAGTAACACAATCTCTTCTTTCAGACCAATTCAAGCTTGAAATAGCTTTCTAGGTAAAAGCTTTTAGGTAACCACAACTTAACATGGGAAGAACATGCCTGATTCCCAGCTCAGTTACCCTAAGAAGTTTCCCCTAGCATGGCACAGCTGTTACTATCGGATGTAAAAATCACTGTCAAATAGCTGCAGTTTGTCATTTTTCTTTTTTGGGCCTAAGTAACTCTTATTTCCAAAAAAATTTGCTTCTAGTGCCAAAGACAGGGAAGCTTCAAGGCCAGCTTGTCCCAGTACTTCAGGTTCTTGTTTAAACAGATTTCAGACCCACAGGGACATCCAGACAAGCTTCAAACTCGGCAGTGTAATTACACAGGACCACAATGCTTAGTTCCATTACAGCTCACTCAACAACTTCTTTACATGCAGATTGTAAATGGGATTGTAAAACATACATTGACCACATTTAATCCACCATGACTTTGGGTGAGTTAGCAGAAAACGCCAAACATTTAAGCAGGTCTCAGTAGGACAGGTTTGGTCTGTGAGCCTCAGCTAAAGCAATGTTCCTAACGAGTTCAGAGGCACTTGAAGGTCATGACAGAACAAAACACATATGCTTAGTTATGTTTTAAAGACAGAATGCATGTAAAATATAAATCAATTTGTATTATTGCATCCAGTTTATTCCTGTTATAGGGCAGTTTTGGTTCCCAACTTCTCACTGCTGCCACAATTCCCACTCTCAGGATTTCTACAAAAGTAAATAATGAGAAGTTTCTTTCTCCTTCTTTCATGGCACAGTGACATTTGCTTGTCACAATCACAGTTTCTAAGCTGCCAACCATGTTTGTCAGCAGGGAGGCTGCCATTTACTCCCACCATGCAGGCATGCAAGATCTCTGACAGCAGCTGCCATGAACACGTGCACAACTTTACTCTGTGAACCTGGGCAATGCATATCTTCCCAGCACAGATTAAGGCATTTTCTTCGAAAGGTAAGCAAAGGTTTTTCCTTGTAAAAGCCCCCAACATATTGTATGAAAATATCAATTTATTTCTTACACTACTGTAATTGTCCATTTTAATTTTAGGTTGTAAAATGATGAATGAATTTGAATAACATTATCCCAACAATAAGGACACCATGCTGGACACATTCAGCATAATTTCCTCTCCTGAAAGGAATACAAAGGACTGATTGTGAATTTATCCCCAGGAACCCCCAACACTTTCCATACTTAGAAGAGCCAAGCAAAGCTACCTGGAAAAAAAGGGCAATGGATTAGAGAACAGGCACAGACATCACTACGAACCCTCTCAATCCCTGCTCAGACCACCTCTGAGTTCATAGACATTTAAAAAAACATTTTAATTACATGTAACAGAAGCTATTGTTACAATGAGGTCAAAATAATAATGTCATTTCTGTGGCATATACTGACCACATTTGAAAACCAGCCCAGTTGAGCAGCACAACTAAATGATGCATCATCAATATTAATAGTATGGTAATGTTGTCTAAAAAGAGAGTCTCTGGAGGACAGTCTTAAAAGGGCATCTACTCAAATGTCACATCAAGCATCTCATGGGCAGTACGCTTAGGTAAGTAGCACTGTGGATCCTTTTCAACAGACCCTTACTTTTTTTTAAAGCCAACACAAACATTATGTTGCTTGATCTTGATTAGCTGAACATCTGATGCAATTTTAAAGCTTTAAAAGGACATTCAAGAACTGTCTTTAAAAATCAAGTCCTCTCACATTAAGAGAAGCTGGGACCTCCTCCAGCAGTCATTAGACACTTTGGAAATTAAGGGTAAAACGCCTATCTAGCATAATGGTTAAAAGGTTCAAAGCAGATGCACCATCTGCATGAAGTGCCTGGGTACTCAGTACAATTAAAGAATGAAAACGCTTCTGTGGATGTTTAAATGGTAATTTAGGAGATCAGTTCAAAGGCTCCTGATTCAAGGCAACACAACAGAGTAGACATTAGAATCAGGGGGGAAACCCAAACCAAACCTTAAAAACATCACACAAACACATTTATCCAAGTGCACTTCGTTAATTAAAACTATGTTTCAAGAATAATAATCTACTCCAATAATATCAAACAACTGAATTAGACTTAATCGCTAAAGATGCATTTCTGACCAAAATCTCTCTGGATGTCTGTACCAGACAATAATTAAGCACTAAACTAAATAATCAAAGCCATTCAGCCATCATATCTAACTTGCAAGGCAGCAGCACATAAAAGTCACCTGGCAGGAAATGCTGAGCTCAGTATAGATTTTAGAGCTCTAATATTTCCAGTAACAGTTTCACACACAATCTGCTATCTCAGCAGATAATAATGCCTTTGTTACTATCACAATAACCATGGGTTCTTAATCTAAAAAAGCTTTTTTAAGGCAATAATTACTGAGTCTAGGTCTGAGTTTCACCTTTATTACCATAGTCAAGGCACTAAATGAATTTATTTACTTACATCTAAAAAAAGTAAATACAACTCTCTTTTGAAACCTCTATAATTAAGCAGCAAGTGTGAAAAATGTTCTCCAATCCAGTTTTTAAAGTCCTGCTATATGCAGATATCTTAGTTCTTTCACACTTGCCTTGAAAGAAGTAACCCTGAACTTTCGTATTTACTTATTTATTGTTTTAAAAGCGAATACAGAACACAGCTGAACAGAATAAGGTATGTTCCTTACTAAGGTTTTCAAATATGCATCATACAAACATGCCACGTAAAATTATTCTACTAAAACCTAAGATATACAGAAGACAAATTCCAGCCAAGGGAGTTTTGGTGTGCCTCACACACACTCCCTCATAACCCACCACCTCTGCCCCTGCAACAAACAGAAAGTGAGAGTAGAATAAAACCCAGGAAGATCCTCACAGGGAGCTCAGTGGTAACCAGACTATGTTCAAGGAAAGAACAACCTCGAGCACAATAATTTAAGTTACTGTCTTATTTCATCCAAGCGTGTGTATTATTTTTTCTTTTTAAATGCTTAAGATCAAAATGTTTGCAACACAGTAAAATCTCTTGATATGCAGGAGCCAAGACCTGACACCAATTTTGTAGTAAAATGTTACTTGTATATATATTTGCATTCATGCAAAAATTCTACAAATTTCAATATATTGAGTATTTAAAAAACCACCTGCTCTATTTACATAACCACAATTATGTTATCACCAACATGCTTCATTACAAACAAGACTGCCCATTACATCATATTATCGTTCAAGTAAAAAAAAATTAAGATCAAATTATGATCTTTTTAAAGGGAGGTGAGAAAAAGACCATTTTTGTTTTAAATAAAATGTCAATTTCATGAAAAATATTTTCACATCTAGCCTATAGCACTACTATGGATAATCTGGGAACTACCATTTCTCTGTAAACATGTGTGACCCCCATCTTTGCCACCACATCCAACTCAAGATCTTCAGAGATGCACTTGCTGTAGAAGGGAACACTAACTTCAGGTGGATCTGTCTTCAGCATGATTTACCAATTATGTGATGTCAAATTCATATACTCAGACTTCAACATATATTACCCTGTTATTTTACTACACATAAAAATTCACTGATATAAAAAACTAAGTGTCAGAGATCATATATTGTCAGCTTGTCAAATTTAGATTCACATGCAATGTCTAATAAAAAAATACTGAAATAAAAATATTCAGACTAATTTAACTTATAAGTATTTTTTCATTATCAGCATTTTCTTAATGCTAAAGTTCTCCATATACTGTTTCACTTGCAATATACTGTACATGATATTCCTGTTACTCTTTCATTGTTCTTCCAAAAGTTTACAAAAAGAGGAAGAAAACATTGTACCTGGATTTCCTCTCTTCAAAAGACTTTATTTTATAAGAAATAAACTCCTGGGCATTTAACAGGTACAAGGCAGACACCACTAAGAGGACAACCCTGTACCCCAGGAAATTCACATACTTTGTTTTGCAGGGTGGTTTCCTTTTTTCCTGCTCTTTACATTTAGGAGCTCTTTATGCTGGTATTGCATAAAATTCATACTTACCTTGGCAGACTCTGCATCACACGGTGCATAAAGCGTGCACGATACAGAGCACCTACTCAAAGAAACACACTCACCAATAGAGAGGGTAAACTTTTGCAAATGGTAAAACAGAAATTGTATTGTCTATTGTCTATGGCTCAGTCTCTGCTCACTAACTCTGTTTTTTCGAGTGTGCTATTGCTTACATTTAAACTTAGGGACATTACCAAAAAAAAAAAAAGTAAGAGTCACATCAGAGATGCTAAGATGTAAGAATTAATCTACTTTTGGCCTCCACTTGACCTCAGCAAAAGAAAACTATTATTTGCCTTCCCTTTTTCTGCCTCAAACTACCAATTTAAATACCAGTTTCTGATTAGACTGTTTCACATGCTGTAATGAAAAAACAGAATTGTATTTCATTTGAAATTAGTATCCTTCACTGAAATGATACCTCAGTCAAATATTTTTTTAGTGAAAAAAAGGCTGACAAAAACTTACATGCTCTTGACAGTAATTTGAAATTAGTAAAAGATATTGATGAGATGATTCTGTAACTCCTTTCACATTTAGCTACAGCCTCCATAATCCCAGTTTCAATGAGGAACTAAAGCCCAGGGTGAACAGCTACAGGATATTAATAGAATAAGAAAGACAGCAAAGGCAGCATTAAATTTCTTAAGGTTATTACTTGCTATTAAGAAAAACAGTTCAAGAGTAGCTGCTTATTTTCCCAACCTAGCCCAGCCTTTTCCTGGATGCAGCCTCATCCCATCTGAAGAACTTCCCCCTATCCAAGTGCAATGTTTACAGACCAGTACACTGCCACTTACATTAAACTCTAACTTATATAACTTCAGGTCATATGCAACTTTGACATCAATACCTGTAAAAACACATCTGTCTCTGTCTCTGTCTCTTGGGTGTTTTCTATCTCTCCAAGTCGTGCAAATACCTACATACAAACATACAGAAAACAATGGGATGCCTCATCCCTTGTTTCACCTTTTCACTTCAAGAGATTAACTTATGTTAAATAAGTTAATATGTATAAGTATTTCTCTTATGTTAAATAAACCAGCACAAAATCTGGTTAATATTTCTCATGCTTCAGAAAAAAAAAAAAAATCTGCAGTGATGTTAAGAACTGTAGTAAATTAGGCAAATTTTAATGCACATCCTACACTAACCATTTTTCTCCTACTATCACTTGCTTCCATCCTATCATATATAGATATCATATAGTATCACATTCCTTCCATGGATCACATGAGATCCATGCCCTGCTGAAGTCCATATTCAATTCTAACTATGAGAACTTCACCATATTATTTAAGCTTTATAAAAATGTCAGAGATTTCTTTACCACTGACATTTTTAGAACACTAAAACTGGTAAAAGAAAGAAGAGAATATAATTAAAGTTAACATCATATGGTCATGTATTTCCAGAAGTGAACTGTGAGTATTTCCACAAATGTTTTAATGTTTCACATGTTGCAATTCAAGACTTATTTCTAAAAAACTTCATGTTTAACTCAGGAAATCCTTTTTTATTTCAAGTATAGGAATTTTCACTAGGGATGAGCCAACTTAAAGTAGGAAAGGTTGGACATACCTTAGGTTCTAGAAAGTATCCTTTAAAATACCGATACTGAACAGGAACTCCTCTAGGAAGCTCTACGGTAGCTTTCCATGTCTCTGCAAACCTGATGTGGAGAAAAAAATAAACAACCAACCAAAAACAAAGTTTCAAAATACAGCCTAACAGCCATCTCAGACATATGTCTAATTGACATTCTAAAATAAAATCTTGTGTATTGTTGCAAGGAAAGTTATTACAAAGAACCTTAGCCAAACATGCACAAAACACAAGATGTACTTCGAACTGAAACCACACTTTCTGACTGACAGATCTGAAGTGCACCAAGAGAGCAAGAATTCTCATCCCCGTTTAACACAGGGAGAAAACATGATGAAGTAATTCAGAGACTCACCCAAGCTCACAAAGCAAGTCACTGACTGACTTGCAAACACAGCCTGCAAGCCCTACTATCCTGCATCACACGAGCTGCCTTAAGCTGGCACCATTTTAACAAAATACTGAATTCTTCCACTGCATTTAAACTTCCTTTATGTACACATGTACACTCATGTTGATACACACATCCCCCCCCAAGAGTTTCAATGCAACTCTCAGTTTAAATAATCTCTTCCCCACCACTTTCTAGCACAATAATAACTTGTTTAGAGTGTTTACTTTCTTTTTATCCCATACATCTCCTATAACCTGCTGCACAGCCATGGGACTGAGAACTGCCCCAAAGCAGTTTCCTATTCAAAGTGTCTACAGCTAAACTACTGAAATGCCAGCCACAACAGCTGAAGCATCACCTGTAACTAGAGAAGCAGTTCCAAGTTTAATGTTGTCTTAAACCTTTCCTGAGCATTCAAAATGCTCAAGGGCAACATGACAAATCTGGGAGTTCTACTAACAGTTCATGCAGCTCAAGAGTTTACAAACTCAGAATAAATTCGTTGCTCCAGAACTCCAGCTACTTCAAATGGAACGATTAAAAAAACCAAAAAAGTTCAAAAAAGAAGAAAACAATCCCCAAAACAAAAGCAAAAATCACAACCAACTTACATATCCGCAGCCTGGAGGACCACTGCAACTTGGGGATTCCAATTTCCCAAAGCACTGCAGTTCCCACATATTGCAAAAACCTCTCCTAAAAAATCCAAGCAGAAAAAAACCCCACAATCATCAGTACTCCAGGCTAGATGGCATTAAAAAGTACATCCACAGTCAAACTTTCAAGTATTTTAAATATATACACCAGAATCCCTCATCTAAAATTCCTCCTGTCTGTTAAGAAAGGAATCTTATCCCACCCAAAACTACAACATTTTCTTCACCATCCTAAAGATCTGAGAAAAGGACTATCAACAAACCCAGCCCTTAAAAAGCTTGGCTTCCAACCTGATATTAAGTAATGCTATTCAAAACATCTCTGGGAATGAGGCAAGAAAATTTTCACAGTAAAATGTTTAATCTCAAAATAACAGAGTTATTTTCCTAGATACTCTGTATTTTTTAGTATATGTACATATTCCCTCAAATTCACACCAACAATTTAGAAAGCACAAAGAGCAGGCTGCTAGCATTATTCCCAAAGCAACAAAATCAATTAATTTGATTTCCAAGAGAAATAAAGTTAATTTTGCTGCTATGCTTTCAGTTTTTACTGGACATCAAAATATAACATTGTTACACAAAAAAAACATGAAATAGTCACACTTATCTTAATGCATAAATAGATACCGAATCCAAAAAGTCACAATAATGTATTTGATTTGGGATATCCCAAAGTGACCATTGCAACTTACTCTTATTTTTAATATAAAACCTATATGTATCTGACTGTAAGAACAACAATTATAAATACTCATGAAAAGAACAAAGTATTTGCTTTTACAGAGTTTTAATAACATATTTAGACAAAAGAAATAAAAAGCTGCTGCAGAATGAGAAAATACAGAGGTTAAAGTATAGTTAGACACTAGAGAAGAATGATACAAGCATCTCTGATTTATTTCCTGTTCATGAAGTGAATGGAGTGGGGAACACAATAATCCCAAGATACAAAGTAGACAAGCTGAACGCAACAAGTGTACACTATCTTTTCCTAAGCCACTACCACAGCTGACTCTTGAAAGTACAAAGTTAAAAGTTTTGAGGACGTCATTATGCCTCCAAAATCGTGACCATTTTCTCCAGTTAAACTAATAAGGGATACCACCAGGCCTGTTTATGAGAGAAACCTCTGCAGACCCAGGGGTTGGAAAAAATCTACAGAAGACAGAAGGTAAGATAATTTTTCTCTGAAAGCAGCTTACTGAAATAATTTTAGATAACACCTTGAATTCCAGTCCTTTTTTTTAAAGAAAAAAATACGTTTGTGGCAATTAATTTAAAAAAAGAAGAATTAAACAAAAGCCCAAGCTTTCTAGCTGCTCACTGTAAGGATACAAATGCAGACAAAAACCTGCATTATGAGTATACTTAGTATGCAATTCCCTGCAAGAAGTTGCCTATGTCAGGTGCTTTCCCTTTTCCACCCTATCCCAAAGCATGCAATGATTTGTTTTTGCAGGGAGGAGATAAAGTGGACCACCTTCTTCAGGTGGAAGGCCACCTGAACATCATACAGGTAGAATTTCTGAGTGGAGATATTAAAAAGAAGCTAAAATTCTTTTAAAATCCCTTTAAAATAACAGTACTTAAAAACATCTTATTGTACACACAGCCAACCTTTGAAGTGCCATCGAATTATATCCCTCTTAATAGGTGCCAGCTGGAATAGTTCTCTGGGCTCCTATTTTAAACAAACATGTGTGAACATCCAGTGACCACCTCTCACTCAGTAAGGCACCACACACAAAAGGCAGCACTGGAACATGATGTAGTCTTGGGTTACAATGCAGGATGTAACCAGGGTATGTATTCTATCACCATCTCCTTAACCTGTTAAAACCAGGTGGGGCAGTGGTCTTTATCTCTCCCATGACACATCCCTGATAACTCCCTCCAGAGGGATATCTTTCTGTTAATGGGCTATCAAGTCTCACTGCATGACTCATAAAATTACATCATCCCATTGTGATATGCTCTGCCCAGGGGAGGAACCAAGCATTCCTACCGGGATATAATCTGAGGTTTGGAACACCACAGCCACCCTTAGCTACTGGATTCCCAGAGGACAGGAGCCATAGAGCCACCACTGGACCTTCCAAGAAGGACCAGACCCTTCTACAGGATCACTGCTTAAACAGAACCACATCTATTGATGCCAGAATGGTTTTTTGCTTTTTCTTTTATACCCCTTTTACATACCCTTTTATATAGTTTTTATGTATTCTTAGTGCTTTTAGCCTACATACTTGTAACTTTCCAAGCCTGATAACTTAGCTGAGACCCACTGTTGTGTTAAACCAGGAGACCAAACATCCTGGGAGTCCCACAAAGTTCTCTCCAAAACATATTTTTGTAAACTAAGATAGGCCCATCCAGGGGGAAGGTTCCTCAGAACAGGGAGTTCACTTGGGCCTCTCACTGGGGAATCTTTGATAAATATACTAATTCTGCAAAGCCCATATTGTGTGTATTTCAGTGTGACGTGATGTGCATGCATTTTCAAGGCATTTCACCTCAACAAAGTGATGTACCCAAGGATCCCGAAATAAATACCAAAGTAAAAACCCCTTTTCCCCATAAACCGTGTTTTAGTTTTAATTTTAAAACCAGAAAAAGGCAACACTATCACCTCAAGAGGACTGCAGCCACCATCTAATCAGACTGCTACCACCACCCTGACCAACAGGGTGTCAGGTTGTATCCTGACTCTGTCAGTGTTTTCTGTCTTTATTTTAATTTTCCTATAAAACTGTAGTTCTGAGTTGGGATCTCCTGTTGGTTTGTTTTCAAACTAGCACAGATGTGCAGCCACCTTCCTGACCTCCCTTCAACAATGACACCGAGGCTGAATTAGGATTTGTAAAACAGTCTTAATTACCCCAGTAAAGCCAAAGTGAAACACACGATAAACTTCCATCCCATCCACAATTCTGAACACAGTGGGGTTTGGGTCGGGTTTGTATTTGGAGCTCAGGGGTCCTCAGCTTCTCCCCTCCCCTTGTCATGGAATTCAAAGCTGCTCCTGGCAAAGCTCCATCAGCTACAGCAAAGAAGGGTAATCTAAGCCTTCTGCCTCAACTCAAAGACTGCAACAGCCTCACTGATCCAACAATAACAAAAATCCCAACAATACTAATATTGTCACAAGCAAAAGCAACCTTTTGTGTCACCTCTTCATGCTGTAAGTATTTCCAGATAATTCTTTGTGAATGGCCACTGAGGAAGGATCTAGTTCTCACTAATCCTACTTTTCATTGCAGATATTATTAGTACAAGAAGTTACACATCCAAAGCCAGCTTTGCTAATGACAGTGCTATCACCTCTGAGGAAGCACCAGTGCAAGCAGGACAAAGAGAGTATAGCTTGCAATACCCCATGGTACAGCTACACTGCTGCTGTACAGTCTCACTTGAGCTAAAGGCAATCTAATCTAAAATTTGAAAATTTTCTCCAGAATGCTATAAAAAACTACTCCTTGCTAACAGCTTTATGTCCACATTGAGCGTCACTTTTCATTTCCCAACTGTCAAATCACGAGGGAGAAACGCAGGAGAGGTCTAAGACAGGGCAGATGTCAAAACTTGCAAAATGTTTTTATCATTTTCTTCCCCGCCAACTACAGGAGACACTTCTGCCATCTGGTATTGGCCAGGAATTGACAGGAATTTTGCCAATCTGCTCGCACATTCATCTGCTTCTCTTAGGCAACCATCAATTACTTTTCTGGTGAACTTCTGTGCAGGTTTTGGCTGGGGTAGAATTAATTCTCTTCACAATAGCTAGTAGGGGCTGTGTTTTGAATTTGTCCTGGAAGCAGCAGGATAACAGAGAAATACTTCAGCTACTGCTGGGCAGTGCTCACAGCATCAAGGCCTTTTCTGTTCTCACCCCACCAGAGAGGGGGCTGGGGGTACACAAGAAGCTGGGAAGGAGCACAGCTGGGAGCAGTTGTGTGGACCTTAGTTACCAGCTGTGGTTCTACACCTTCCTTCCAAGTTCCCAAAGATGAAGGTCAACGTAATATGCACAATCTGTCAACGCCAAATCTTCATGTTCTACCTGATGTGATACTTTGTATTCCTCATTTGGATTACAGAAGTTATTTTACACTTTTTTTTTTTTTTTGCACAGACAGAATACTGAATTAAGCTGCATATTCTTTCTGTCCTTAACTTCTGGTAGAGGTCACATCTTGTGAAAACTTTCAACAGGGATGCAGAGAGAATAAAAACCAGAACAAACACTGTCAATGTGGGCCTAAATATCATGGTTCAGAATACAAATGCTCGTTTCCAGGGAACAAAAAGACACTAGAGGGAGAAGATTTTAAATCAATCATAACCATGTCAATTAGCATCAAAATCTCTAGCACATGATGAAATTGTTGTTTGGAGAAAGAGGTAAAAATTATTTCCCAACTCTCATTTTCAAATTCCTATGTGAAACATCCAAATATGTTTTACAGCAATTTATCATTTTGATATTTGAACTGACATGTTTTTTTACCTGAGGAAAACAGACAAGACAGCCTTTGAACACTCTTCTATTAAGTTTTCTCCTAGATAAACCATACAAAAAGGAAAAAGCATGATTTGCGTACCTGGTAGTGACGATCCTCTTACTTCAAAAGTGACTTGACAAGAGGTCATTTCTGCAGAACTTTTGTCTCACAGTAGTTGAAATCTCCTACAGTGGGATGAAAAAGATACTAATTTGAGGAACAATCACTACATTTGCTGCTGTTCTAAGTAAGAGGAAACATAAATCCCACCACTTAACAAGGAAGCAAGCCACTTGTGATATTACAGTTTGAGTGAGCAGTAGAAGTAGAAAGCTCTTTAAAAGCACCTGCAGACACAGAAAACAGCATCCAGCTGCAGAAGGCACTACTGCAACACAGGCACAAGTAAAAGACTACTAAATCAAATACCATATGCAAGAATCAGTATCCTGCAGCATTTATCAGTCTTCAGTTGAGATTTTTCAAAACTCTCTTTTTTGACTCATTTTGCTTCCAATGAGGCTACTGGAAGGTTTTAAGACATTCAAGATTATGACCCTTGGCAAACAGTAACTTCTGTCTCATCTGTGCTATTCTTCAGCATCCTCTTCAAAGCACAAGGAACTTTTCAGAGAGCAGCACAACCACCTTGAAGGAACAGGGGGGAACAACCCCTAACACATGACAGCCATCTGCTGTCACTTGTCCACCCCTGCAGACTCTGCTCCCCTACTTCCAGCCTTTCGCAGGAAGCACCAGCAGCAACTGGAAGCACCAAGCAGACTTCAGAACAGCACAGCAGGGAGGAACTGCCTGCAGCCAGGACAGCAGCTGGAGGACTGACTGCCTCAGTTTTCTCCTCCAATACACAGCAACTCAACATAAAAAGTGGCAGAATTCCACTCTCACCATTACAGCAGAAACACTACTGATGTATCATTCCTTTCATATTATTTACAAAAGCAGCAGTCATAGCAAAGTCCACATATGGATGTTACTAGACTGTCACTGCTCAAGTATATCCATCTGGACATGGGCTACAAAATAATTATACTAATTATACACAGAATAAACTTTGCAATGGTTTCAATTAATCCATTTCTTCACATCATTGTGGGGGGCTTTTTGCTCTATGTGTGTTTTGTTTGGGTTTTTTTTGACCAAGCAAGTAGAATGTCACTATTGCTATTTAATAACACGACAAAAAGCACTTTATTTCAGTACAATCTTGGTCAGCAATCCTTTAATAGCAGCTTTAATAACAACATCAAGAATAACCAACAACACTAAAAAAAAAAATCTGCTTTTCATTAACTCTACTACTACAAGGGGAAGCCCTTGCCTTCAAAGGGCACAGGACAGTTAAACATTGCCTTGAAAGCAAAAGATAGATACTAAAAAAGGGGGAAAGCAGCTCATCATCCAACTTTATTCCTTGTGGAGATTTAGAATGTTATTGCAGGTATTCAACTTTCAGAATGTTTCCTCTGCATCTCCTCCTCCTCTCAATTATACCTCTCCTCCTCTATTCCTATTATAACTATAGCTGCCTTTACCTTCTCTCCTCCCTTAGTTTCCCTCTCCATGTCAAGGAAGATGACTTTTCAGTGGTAAAATGAGAGCAAGAAAATAGTAGAAATATAAATGCTTCTGGTCACATATTCCAATTCTGCATTTGTCTTTCACAAGTCACATTTCTGCAATTGATAAAATCCCAGACTACTGAAATAAGCACAGTTAATAAACAGGAATTCCATGAAGGGCACTCCCTTTAGGAACTTCCACGTGTGTGTCATTAGTCAGTGTGTATATTAAGTGACACATTCTAGCACTTATTTTTAGCAGTTATTTATAGACAGAAAACTACAGCAAGTTTCAGTGCTGAAACTAAGACTGGACTTACAAAACTGGTCCAGTATGACAAAAAAATCTCAGTGTAATGCAGAGAATATAAATGACTGGCGAGCATTTATGATGGCACTGAGTAGTCAAGGGCCTGGCTGTGTTCACCAACTGCCCTTGCTTGGACAGCCTTAACTGAAAGGGCAGAGAAGCCAAAGGGGAAATGAAGTAGGCAAAAATGCCTTGCAAAAGTCTACGGAGCAGGAAAGTGAAAGCTGAAGCCTACACCTAGTTCCCCAAAACAAGAAGATGCTTCCAAAGCCAATGCAACAACTCAAATTTAAACTTCACAAAAACAAGCATGTCTGTCCTACTGCAAATTAACTACCCAACTGTTACTAGAGAATCATCCAAAATCCTCCTACGTCTATAAAGCTTTTAGCCAATCTTGTAAAAATTCTAGGTACCTACCTGTAAGACAGGTGTGAACTTCTCTAAACAGCATAGTAAAAGAATTTTATTTTTTCATACAGCAGTAGCCAGTTGTAAGGAGATTTTGACAAACTGACTTTGTAAAATTGCCAAAATTCTACCCAAAATATGTTTTATCTCAAAAACCTACTCAACCTACCCAAGGGATGTATATGAGGAAAAGAAAAATTCCACTTCACCAAGCAAGGTCACGTTTTTTTCTAGCAGAACTGCAGGTACAGGTATTGCACTTGCATTTAGTGTCAAAGTAACACCCCTCATTCTGAAGAAACATCTTTTCTAGCAGAGCACTGAGTGCAAACATAGCAAGGAAAAAACAGGTCTGCTCCTTGTTAAGGAATCAAGCCTAAGCTGTATATTATAATGCACTTATAAAAGCAGTCTGTGCTTTCAAGAAATGACATAAAAACGTTTTACTTAGCGGGGTAAGGAAAAAAAAAAAAACCAATGTAAATTTAGCTGTCTAGTTACTGAAAAGAGATGGTTCCTGAAAAGAGATAATAATTTAATTCCCAAAGGGGAATGGCAAGCAAACTTAGACAATCAAATCCTCTGACCTCTAAGTGTCAGGTATCTTTTAAACTTGATGTTTGTTCCTTCCTTCAGATTTTCAGCACTGCTCAACCAAAGAAGCTGGCAAAGAATTAACAAAATCTTCTTTGCTCCCCACTCTTGTAAAGATGGATTTTTAGGAGGAGAAAGAACCCTCAGCTCGGAGGGGTCATGTCATAACTGCTTAGGGGAACTGAAGTGAATTACAAACACTTCCTGATCAGCAAATATTAATAAAATCAATTGAGCAGATCTACAAACTAGAAATCCTTGTGCAACAACCCTCTTTAAACAACTTCTGAGTCCAAAAGTAATAAAGCTGAATTCAGATCTGCTGCAGCAACAGGCATCCAAATGCTAACCTGGGTGTAAACAACTGCTCCTCTTCCAATGTTCCACTTCCTTCCTCTCTTTGGTCAGCTTTTACAGACTTCAACCACATGAAAGCAAGCAGTGAACACTTGAATCTCAGTTCTCCTCATGGGAAAGACATATCACCCAGGTAGAGATGCATCAGCACTTCACTACAGGAAAAAAAAAAAGGAAATTAACAGGAAGAAAACAATAGGAAATCCAAACTCTTCCCCCCCGATTCTAAAACAGAACTTCTAGAAAATGCAGGTAAGGAAGAAAAGATGACATAACACAACCAACTATGAGTGTATCACAAAGTATCATAGATTTTCACTAAAATGAGGTAGTAAAGGTCATCATGGATGGAGAAGGCCAAGATATTTTTCGGTTGTAGTCAAAAATAGACCAGGACATAGACTTAATTTACTAATTCAAAGCTTGAATTTCATTTGAACCTTCTGTCTTACAGGTCTTCACAAGCCTTCAGCTTTAGTGGATTATTCTGCCCCACCCTTAATTTCTCTAACCTTTCCAATATGATTTAAGAGGTGCTGGCTGCTTGCTGTACCATATCTTATATGTTTTTTCAGGCTTAGCTAAATACACAACAAGTAATCTGGGGCAATCCTGGAATATAACAGCCTAGCTGACAAACACTAAACAAATTCCAGAGTCATAAAAATTCACAGCAGCCACGAAGCCAGATTACCTGCTCTCAACTCAACACAAGTGATATTTTTAATAGCAGCTTGAACAGGCTCTGATTTTAGCGGTCCAAGGACAGGCTTGAAGTAAAATGGGATTTTTTTTCTAACTGGAGACTTACAAGACTGAACGCCTTGAACTGTGTTGCATGGACAGAGAGCTCTCAAAATCAGGAAGGGAACATTTCAAGCAGCTACCTTGAGAGATCTGAATGAAAGGCTGATTTTATCAACTCTAAGTTGACTGCCAAGGCTGCAGAATGGCTGGTTACACTTAGCATATTCATTGAGGATAATCAGCATTTGGCTGATAATCGTGCTTTAACGTGCTGCTAAGAAAGCCAAAAAGCATCAGACTCACACTCACGTGTCACATCTCTTCTCTCACCACAAAAAGCCACCAATCTCTATCTAATAAACTAATAGTAACAATTCCTGATGCAGAGCTATCAACCCAAAACTCTCTTGCATAACATTATATTTTAAAATAACAGGACAATACACAACACAGATTTTTCCAATGAGATAAAAAATACAGCTTACAAAGTATCTTTTTACTTGGAGATTTTTTTTTAAAGCTAATAAATTTTATAGGTGCTTAATGGGATTTTTCAAGGTAATCAGACAACTAAAATGAGACAATGTAGTACACAACTGTCACGAAACTCCTGGAATGCATTTTAGTACTTTCAAACATCTCATTTGTAGTGTAAGAATGCTTTCAACTGCTCTATTACTGAATTTGCTTAGTTAGCAGCAGAAAAATGAAGCCCATTGTATTGGGTCTGGTTGAGAGGGAGCTCATTTTCCCTACAACAGCCCTCACAGAACTGTGCTTTGTACTGGCAGCTAGAAAGGTGTCGATAACGAAGCAGAGTTTCAGCTGTGCTCACACAGCATCAATGCTGTCTCTCCAACGTTCCTCACTATCACCAGGAGGCTGGGGGTGGGCAATATCCTGGGAGGAGACATAGCCAGGACAGCTGACACAAACTGACCAAAGGGACATTCCTTATCCTATGATATCTACTCAGAGATTGACAGATTAAAAAACAAAACAAAAACAACAACAAAAAAACAACCAAAAAAAAAAAAACAGAAGAGGAAGAAAAAATAAGGGGAAAAAAAAAAGCTAAAAGAAAGGACATTTGTTATTTAAGACATTTGTTTTCCAGAGCAACCATTACACATATTGAAGCCCTACTTCCCTAATGGGGAAGTAGAGAACAAAACCTTCTGCCTCCCCTTGCTTCTGCATACATGATTTTTGCTTTATTAAACTGCCTCTACCTTGACCCCTGAGGCTTTTTCCACCTTTCTCTCCCCACCCAACCCCCCGAGGAGTGACAGAGCTGCTTGGTGGGCAACCGGCATCTAGGCAAAGTCAAGCCAGTGCCAGTGTCTATGCACAAACATAGACATAATGTTAGCACACATTTCTTTCATAATAACAGCAAACATTTCATCACAGATCATGGTGCACAGTCCTGAAAGTGCACAATCCAAAAAGTAAACATGCTCAATTATTTCAAAACATCTCTCAATTTTTTGCATATAAAGAGAAAAAGGGCAAGGACTATAAGACTAGAGTATTTTGGCTTTTACTTTGGTCATTTTAAGCTGACATTCTCCACCCTAGGAGAAGAGACTCATGAGATACAACAACACCGAGGAGAGGCCAACTCCAGGCTGAAGCAGGGGAAAGGTACCACAGTCCCAGCCAAGTCATCTGACAGCTGGGAGGGCACACTGGCAGCACTGGGGCTGACACAGAGCACCCCTTGCAGCCTCCCTCATGAACCATGAATCTGAGCACTGCCAAGCACTGCTGGAGAAGGTCCTGTGCTCAGATTTTGCCTTCTTAAAAGCTGTGCTACACACAGCAATAGAAAACCCACCATGCATCAGATCTGCTGCTGTGCTGAACAAAGAAGAGATGCGAGCCTAAGACACAGGCTGTAATATTCCAAAGAAAATGAGTCATATCTGATTAATCTTGTAATATGATGAACAGATTTTGTTGCTTGTGGTTGGTCCTAATGAAGTATCAGATATTACAGAATACATCTAAAGCAACAAAATTGGTATGTAAGAAAATTATGTAACAATAGCTGACGACACCTGGATTTTAGAACAGCGTCAGAGGATATATTTGTCAGGGCATTCCCTCTAACAACTGGGAGAGAATTTTTAGAAACAGCATTACAGCATCAACTCCTTCATATTCAACCAAACAACGGGAAGGTTCCTCCCGCCCCTTCACTCCCCCCTGCTGCACCTTGACTGCAGGAGCAAGGACGACCAGAAAGTCAGCGGGTCTCTCCTTCTGCATTGCAGTGCTAGTACTGGACAGCAAACAAACTTGCACAGAAGACCTGGACGTGCTGTTCCGGTTCAAAGGCTGAAAATTACCACCAGGCTTATGCTGACATTTAGAAAGCAGCAAAGCCCAAGTGATAGTTCTGAAATTACATCACGTTAATACCCAGCAATTGAGACAAATATCTTCAAGATTTTATTTTCAGTATCAATTTAACTCCCCACGTGCAGGGAGTCAGCCCTGGTAAGCAAACACAAGACCCTTATCTGTTCACCTACAATGTATCTGCTTTGTTTTAAGTAACAATAAGTTAATTGTTTTCAGCATTTGGTAAATACCTGTCCATGTGACAGACTCTTCCGCCTCAGCTATGTCACAGCAGTTCTGCGAAGTTCTTGGAACAGACAGGAAACAGCTGGAGCATGTTTGTAAGCGAAACGGAACAGCATCAGTCTAATTCCTCTTTTCTGAAGCGTTGTTTATTATTAAAGTATGGCTGACAAGATCTTAGGCAGACAGTAATTTAGTTCTCTGTGATCACACTAACATTCCTCACTTAGGAATGACTTGGAGAGGTAACACGTACAATGCTCCCCACAGCTCTCAACAAACCACTTTTTTAAAGGGTTTCCAAAGCCTGGCTCCATTCTGTTAAGGAGCAACGTGCTTTGCTGGAAGATTAATTATGTGGCAGCTTGGACTATCAGTGTCTATTCAATACCAACAGCATTCTCCTGGTTTTTTAATACCTTATATGGTTATTTTACAGGAAGTAGTGCTAGAATAGAAATATACATGATAAAATATGATTCTACATATCAACTATTTCACCCTTTAAATTAACACTTAAAATATATTGAAGGCTAGTCTCCATCTAACATTGCGTGCTTTGAAAAACTACAACGCTAATATTAACAAGACAAGCTATTAACTCGAAAAAGAGGAAAACAGAAGAACAAATCTGTGCCTCCTGTACCTGATTAGTGTGTAGGTAACAGATTAACTTTTAAAGTTCAGATTAACCTAGAGCTGCCTCACTAGCGCCTATGCGATCAATAACATCACACCACAAGCCGGCAGCATCATCGCTGTTCCTTTAGCCCAGAGCCGAGACAAAGAGCAGCGCTGCGCACACCCTTCACGCTGGGCAGAGCTCAGCGGCGCCGCACTGCGCCCAGCCCGGCCGGACACGGACCGAGAGCTCCCCGCCTTGCCTCGCTGCCCGGCCGGACACGGACCGAGGGCTCCCCGCCTTGCCTCGCTGCCCGGCCGGACACGGACCGAGGGCTCCCCGCCTTGCCTCGCTGCCCGGCCGGATGCGGACCGAGGGCTCCCCACCGCCCCTCGCTTCCCGGCCGGACACGGACCGAGGGCTTGCCGCCTTGTCTCGCTCCCCGGCCGGACGCGGACCGAGGGCTCCCCGCCTTGTCTCGCTACCCGGCCGGACGCGGACCGAGGGCTCCCCGCCTTGCCTCGCTGCCCGGCTGGACACGGACCGAGGGCTCGCCGCCGCCACGCACAGCACCGCTCGCCGCGGGAGCCGGGCCGGGAGGCGGCGCGCCACGTCCCCGGGCCCGCCCCGGCCCGGCCGCTTGCATAATGCGGCAACCGCGGGACCGCCCCGGGCCAGCGCTTTAGGCGGGGACGTAAACAGAGCCGCTGGCCCCGCGCTCCCCGCCCACAGAGCCACCTCACCGGGGGACAGCCGGGGCCAGATCAGACAGCGTGCTGCGCCCGCATCCCTCCCAGCACGGCACCCCCGCCCCGGGCCGGGTAGCACCGCGGCCGCCCTCAGGCACACAGAACCTCGCTCCTCTCGCCTCTCAGCGAACCTGAGGGTGACGTCCTGGTCCCCGCACGGCGCGCTCCTCCCCCACGTCCTCTCAGATAACACACCGGCCCCGTGGTCCTGCGGGGTGCGCGGCACCGCTCCGTCTCCGTGCAGGGCTCGAACACGCCCTGTTCAGCCGCACGAACCGTCCACCCCCCCGCCACCGCGCAGCCCCACCGCGACACGCGGCCG